>JAYKKI010000066.1:10865000-11465000 GCA_039881145.1 Druceiella hillmani | reverse complement strand
TTACTTTTGGTAACTTTTCATACATAGCCTTTATTCCGTTAATACTTGTATTTTAGGTTATTTGTTTTGTTACGTTTATTTTCCATATCGTATTTATCCTGAACGCAAGAAGTAATTACGAGTATGCTTATAAAAGTGATAAATAATGAACAAGGCAAATACTATATTCGCCAAATTACTTTGCCGGTCTGAAGTAAGTCACAAGTAATGTCGTAATGATGTCGTCTCGTTCCAAGCGGGAGCAAAAAACGCAACGCATGGCCATGGAGAACCGCCGACACGTATTCGCACAAACATTTATTATTAGTTACCTAGCCATAATACAAGTATAATAAATATAGACACATGTATAAGTATACTCCTGGTAATTTGCTGAGCGTATTTACAATATAATGTAGTATTGTTTGAGTCGCAAAATATTATTTCAGTATTATCGTTCCTTTAAAATAATTATTAATGTCTCGATGAAGTATTAATTTATAAAATCAGAGAACAAGAATTATTTGGAATATTTATATAATAAAAAATAAGATATAACCAGATATGAATACATTAATCAGATTAATAATATATAAATTCCAACCATAAAACATTAAAATCTTGATACGATTCCTCTGAAACTATATATATATCTAAAAGTAGTGTATAATGTTCTGTTGAAAAATGTAATGTAGGTTTTTAGTCCAGCGCCCTTTCTAATATTAAAGTTAGATATGAAATCAAATGGTTATATGGAGGCCATGATTTATGGAAAACAGTTGCGTACTAATCTCTTCCCAAATTTAAATACCGTTTATGTTAATATTTTTGATGACGCATAGTATTTCAATAAACTATTTCAGGTAGCACTTATCTAAATGTAAAAAAAAATTAATCACATCTCAAGGTTCATGAAGAGTCTCAACTACCAAAGTCAGAAATCTGTAGTTTAATTTTGGCGTTAATTGCAGTTTTAAACATTTAAATCTTTAAAATGAGGCTAAATGAGGATAAATCTCGATTAATCCAAGTAAAAACAAAAATTCTTACTTAAAATTTTTCTTTTATTTATAAAATGGTATAAAATTTGAATAAAGTAAAATGTGTACAATTAAGTCAAAAAGCCAAAAGTTTTACTAAATGTGTGTATTATGAAATTTCAGTGTATCATTAAAAAGCTAAACAAAATAGAAATAGTGGATATAAATGAAACCAATTCTTCCTAAATATAAACAAAGTGTTCGACATTTTCTATACAGTTTGCAAATATTTTGGTATTAAATATTTCTATAAATTATGGTAGCTTAGGCAAATTCAATAATAATTAGATGCCACAACAATTAATGTCCTCGAGATAATTTGAATTTTGCGAGACTCTTTTAGTAATAGCTATTAGTGAGGAAGTTGACAACTACGCTACAATACCCGATTTTATTACTTAAATCAAATTTTAAATATTAATTTCACTAGTCTAAGTAATATACATATATATCATACTATATAAAAGTAATTATAGATTTATAAATAATTGCAATACAATTTAACGGTAATGAAAGATTGTCTTCTATAACCATATAAAACTAACAACCAAAATTTATTATAATAACGATATTGAGAAATAAATAATAATTTATTAAATTTACTAAAGAGAAACATGAAGTGTTTCTATATATTATTTAGTCAACATGTTAAACCAAGAAATATATTTAAATATCTAAATTTGAGCCATGAGATTGAAAATTTACACAATTGAATTCAAATTAGGATTTCAGACCAAATCATTTTGCTTTGGACCGACATTCAAGGGGAAATTCAAAATTCTAAGCAATTTGGAATTTCCCCATATGATTTTATTCAATTACTTAATTTCCAATTATCAATCACTCGAGCCTTGTGTGAAGGGCATTTACAAGCTATAATTAGGTAAGAGAAAACAAATGAAATATGAATACAAGAATTTAAATATTTTTTCCTTATTACAAGTTTTCAAATTAATAATATTCAATATATACTCTGAATTAAATGCCTTATTTGAAATCTAATCTAATTTTGACTACCGGTACTCATGGTTACGAAAATATGACATAAGCCAATATTTCTCAACCACACGAATAAATGGCATAAGAAATATTTTAAAATATAACAAAAATTAAACGCTTCACATTGTTTTACCAAATAAATGCCAAATTAATTTACAAAGATTAAATATTTCAATTTGTTCCTTTACTAATTTTGTTAACCACGTTCAACAATACCACCTCGCAACAATAACGTTGTTATCATTGAATTTATTATGCCTATCTTTAATGGAATTTTTCAACAACGACATTTATCTTATCGAACGCGAATAAATAAAATACACAAACATGAATAAAAACTCTCGGTAAATTACAAATACGGCCCAAAATCCACTTTGCTATCAAGCTCTTTGATTTTGTGCTTCATGTAATTTAGATTTCCGACATCTGAAATAATACATATCTCTGCTAGGCGCTCGACAATCATGAATCTTATGTATATAGCGAACACTTTGCTTGACCTTTCGTTGTGGCCAATTATTTTTTATTATTAGAAAGCTTTCTAGCTTCGAGATTATACTATGTCTCGATTAAAGGAAAGTTTTATATAGTATTTTAGTCAACATTCCGAAACGGATTTTAAAAATTGTATAGGAAATAATTATATAGTAAATATACACAATAATGGTATTATTCACTGCCAAGTTCACAATACTTTACCAAGATTGAAGTTATGAATCAGTAATATAATAATATAACCTTTCAAGTTAAATTGACTTTGATAAACACAGACCTCGAAATATAGAGTTCTTGTCCAGATTAATCTTTATATATATATTTATATATATATATATATATAGACACACACACACACATATATATATATATATATATATATATATATATATATATATACATTCCTTCTGTCCCTGTGTACGTGACTGAAATTCTTCTAAACGGTTGAACCGATTTTTATTAAATGTTGGGTGCGTGATTAAGTTGATTCAAGAGTGGTTTAGATTCAAAATTTGGTCCGGTAGGCGGCGCTGCGATCGCGTTTTAAACTTTTTTTTAAAATGTTTACATCGGGCGAAGCCGCGGTCACAGCTAGTTTAAATTTATATTTTAAATTTTACATATATACATGTGTGTGTATGCATATTAGATATATTAACGAAAATATTACATATTTAAAACTTTGTAAATTTTCTATTTTGTTTCGTGTCATTAATTTGCGTTTATCGGCAATCTGCGGTCTATCATAGTACTTGACAATTCCATTTGAATAATTTGTTGAGTGCAAGAGATTGCTTTGTGACCATAACCACGCCAATGTATACTTAACCTTCTAAGTTTGCAGTAATATTCATAAATAAATAAATAAATAAGTTCAAATTTTGTTTAAATTAGTTAAATTGAATTTTACAAGAATAATGCTCCAGTCTTAAGCTATGGAGTTTGTTGTAAAATGTGAATTATGAATTTGGTTTGTGTTTTAATTAACCTTTCTATATTCTACTAATTTAGTGTCAAAACGATTTTTGTACTGAACAAAGTACGTAACAATATAAATAATTAATATAAGGAGTAAGGTATTGTCTAGATAAATCCCTAATATTAGTTTGTTTTTTTAAATATTAGGACAAAAATAAACATTTGTGAAATTGTAGCGTTATACTAGCTAGCAAATATTTTATCACTAGATTCTCATACAAACACCTGTAAAATAAAACCATGTAAGAATATATGTATAAGACTTCCTTGCCATATCCTTCGCACTTGTTCCAGGCATATTCAATAATTTTAGGATACGCAGTTGTTTGGAACACGATTCATATTTAAATCATAATTAATCAAGTCAATTATTAATCAGGCAAGTTTGAAATGAAAAGAAATTAGGTTATATTACAACCGTATGATATATTTAATGTAATTTCAAATCAATGATTTGCTGAAATAAAATTAAACAAATTGCGTCCCCCTTGTCATTGTAAATAATTTCGTGGGTTTTAACAGACAAAAGAGCGTAGCAACTTTGTATGTCAAATACCTGGAACAAAAGTAAATAATATTTGCTTACGTGCCTCTGATGACGATTTTTGAATCCTATTTTACTTCTTGTTAATTTTCTTAAAAATATTTGTCATAAGTAAAACAATAGAAAGAATGCTTATAGTGTTACTCATTTTAGCACTTTTTTATGTAATTAACAAAACACGATTGAGTCAACAGAATGAAATAGCTAAAAGTTTTTGGAGCACTCTCTTAACTTACAAATTACTTATTTTATTTTCATATTGCCAAAAATATACACATAGGACATAATTAAGAAAGAAAAACTAGAAAGGAAAGGTAGAAAGTTACAAACAAAATTGTTTTTCTACTTTTTAATTAAAATATCCGGAAATTCAGGACAGTTTGGCATCATGAATTGTAAAGAAAAATCATATGCGGTTTGGAGATAATGAAAGTAAGTTTTCAAAGTGAAATCCACGGCCATGTATTTCTAGACTGAGAATCTAGGTCTTATATAATGTCGATTAAGCGAATACTCCTAATATTAAATATGAGGCAGAGAATATCCAAATTTCCTAAGGTTAAACTTTATGGAATACCCAAATTTCGAGTCATTTTAATTTATTTAAATATTATCCAGTTAGCTTACATTTTTTTAGTTGAGCATGGAGGGGGAAAATTTTTGACAAACTTAAATTTTGGTCTGTTTTTAAAAAAAAACATTGAAATATTTTTAAGATAGAGAACATATTTTAAGGACCCGTTACCAGCTTGACAAAAGTTAATTGAACAAAAAAAAAGATTGTGTTTGGTATTAGCAATATATCGGAAAAGCGTATGCGAAAGAATAAATTTAAAATATATTACAAACAATATTCAGTTTAACATACGCCAATATTTATTTTTAGGTTTAATTTATATCATTGACTATAATTGATCACATTAAGTATAAATACTTAGCAGTGTTATGAAGAATTACGTCAGTCATAAAACTTTAAAATTCAAAAACTAAAATTCACCTATGCTGAACAATCTTGCTGCTTTTCCTTGACTGCATAGATGTATGCTAGGTAGATTTTTGCAGGAGATCACTTAAAGAAATTAAAATAACTTCGGAATTTGGGCACTCCATTTATTCTTACTTTAAGGAAATTTCACCAAATTTTCAATTACTTTAATATGTTGAAATCCCTCCCTTAACTAACTTCATCTTAAACTTAGATTGTCAATCTCTGTATGCATGCCTTAGAGTTCATTCCGAAAATGTCCTTATTTTATTTATTCCCAAACTTGATACCTCCTTCTACGAATATCCTTTTACTGTTCATGCTGCCAAACTGTGGAACAGACTTTAGTATCTCAAATTTGTTAATTCACAATTTGAAAACACTACTACTACTACTAGCCAACGCCCACCCTTGGCTGTTGAGCCATTTGGTGGCGCGCCGACCAGTATAGATGAACATCTTTGAATGGGTCATCATCGTCCCCCTGGCGGTTGATTCCACTGCAATCCGGCAGGTGATCCGCATTCATTAAATCGTGTCCGCACAGGGGACATTCAGAGGTTGGGAGAACACCAATGCGGTGTAGGTGTGCTGCGAGGTAGTCATGGCCAGTCTGCATTCTGAACCTGGCTAGCTCACAGCTCGTGGTAGTTTGTGGTCAATGGGTCCGATGGTGACCAGACTTTCCCATTTTTTCCCTACGGAAAGCTGTGTGAGGTGTTGCCTGCCTGTCCGGTCAATAGCCCTGTTGATGATGGCCCTCATGCTCTGTAGCGAGGGCATACAGGCAGGTTGAGCCATGGACGCGCCCCTTTTGGCCAAGATGTCTGCCCTCTCGTTTCCAAAGATATCGACATGGCTAGGGATCCATTGCAATATGAGGTGCCATCCCCTATTTGCCAGAAGTTCTAGGGCTTTTCTGGTCTCCATCGTTCTCTTGCAGTCTGTTTCCGTATTGCGGGACAGGTTTTGGATAGCCGCTTATGAGTCGACGAAGAAGACTGCTTTAGGTGTTGGGGCTATTTTGTTCAGTTCAGCTGCTGCCGCTTGTACAACTGCTATTTCTCCATCGTAGTTGCTCTGAGGGGCTCCCACTGCTAAGAATCCTTCAAAATTAGAACTGTAGTAGGCAGCTCCGGTTGCCCCTGTTTCAGGGATCGATGACCCGTCTGTGTATACATGTAACCAATCAGGTTGTGGGTATTCTTCGCTCATTGTTTGCAGGGCAGCCTGTTTCAGCTCGATGTCCAAGGATGCTGATTCGTCTTATTGTGGTTTTTTAAGCTGTAATTAGCCTTCGGTAGATTGTAGAAAAACTCGCAGTAATTTGTAAGTGGTGCTGGCTCCTCCAGGGCAATTCCATACTTTGTAGCCAGCTTCTTATAGGAGGCCAATGGGGATATTTGGGTTTTCAGTCGGGCAGTGGCCTGTCTGTAGTTCGTCCAATGCGTGTAAACACTTCTGTGTCTCTGCCAAAAACGGAGGGCTAATTTCTCTCTATGGCTTTCCATTGAACTATATTTGGTTTGTGCCTCCATAGCAGCAATGGGTGTGGATTTAGGCGCTCCCGTTATTATCCTGAGCGCTGTGTTCTGCACGGTATCCAATTTACTGAGGGTGGTACGGTTACTTGTGGTGGTCACTTCGCTCCCGTAATCAAGGACGGGTCTGATATATGTCTTGTAGGTGGTAATCAACACATCCTGGCTTGCACCCCAGGTTGTGGCTGTTAATCTTTTTAATATCCCGATTCTTTTGGCTGCTCTTTCCGCACATTGCTCGATGTGAGGGCGCCATGTTAAACGTTTATCAAGTATAACACCAAGGTACTTAGAGAGGTTGCTTTCCTCCAACGCTGTGTTTTTGTAGGACAATGAGATGCTGGGTATTTTGGTGGAGAGCGTGAACAATTGGAAGGTGGTTTTTGTGGAGCTTACTGTCATCGAATTTTGACTGGTCCACAGTTCCAATTTTTTGAGTGCGTCATTTAACGCTGTTTCGAGAGCTATAATGCTACTGCTCGACGCCCACATGAGCAAGTCGTCCGCATATAGTAGAGCTTTAATACCGTGCGTTTCTCTGACGGCGTCAAGTACATCGTTGATCATAATATTAAATAATGTGCAACTGAGCACAGCTCCCTGTGCAAGGCCTTGCTTTTGAATGCGAAACTTCGACTTCCGGTTACTGTATTTTACTCGACAAAGTCTTTGCGACAGCGATGACTTGATCCACTTAAAAAGGTTTCCAGATATACCGTTTCTTGCTAATTTGTGTATGAGCATTGGCCTCCATACGGTGTCATAGGCGGCCTTGAGATCCACCAAAACCGCCAGAGTGGACATCTTTCTTTGGTAACCGTCTTTGACGTGTTGCGTGAAGTTTACCACATGATCCATGGTACTGCGGTGTCTTCGAAATCCGGCTTGTGCGTCATCGAGTACACCATTTTGTTCTATATATTGGTTTAGTCGAAGGGCGACCATCTTCTCTGCTACCTTGCAGCTGGCACTAGTTAGGGAGATTGGCCTGTAACTTTCGGGCTGTTCCGGAGGTTTATCCTTTTTTATAATTGGTATGATTTCAGCTTTCCTCCATTGCTGGGGCACGTGATAACTCCATGTTAGGTTCACCAATGACAAAAAGGTTTTCTTGGCTTCATCTCCCAAGTTGACAATGAATTCCGGATAAATTTCGTCACAACCTGCAGCTTTCTTTAGTTTAGTCTGGGCCAAGGCCAATTCCAATTCCTTTCCTGTAAAAGGCGAAGTGAAGAGTTCGTGTGTCTTTTCATTAATGCAAGATGGCACTGGGCCTTTACATAGGGTCTTTTCAATATCCCTATCCCCTCTCGTTCTGCTGATCTTGGCATAATGTTTGCACAGTGCATTTGCAGCATCGTAAGGGTCAGTGACTGGTCTGCTTGAGTACAGAATAGGGTTTTGCATTTTTTTAGAGGCATGGTTATTTAGCCGGGAGATACGGGAGAAACGATGTGCTTTTAAGCCATCTCTCCGATAGTCCAGGTCAGTGATGAAAGACTTGAAGGCTAAATGTTTGGAGGTTTTTACTTCTCTATGTAATTCGGCCTGGTGTTTTCTGAGGCATATCAGGTCTTCCTGGGTCCCTGATCTTTCTGCTATTTTACGTGATCGATTGCGTTTCTTCTTCAGCAAGGTAAGTGTTGCACTCCAGTAGGGTTTAAACATCTTTACTTGTCCTCTAGGAACGCATTTGTAAGCGCAATCTAAGATAATTTGATTTAGAAGGTCGGTGGCTTTCTCGGGTATTTCTGGGAGCACTTTACTACCCAGGGCCTCATCTGTAAGCCTTCGATATTTATTCCAGTCTGCCTTTTTAAAATTCCACCGGGGGGCTCTGGTATTTATAAATTTGGTTTTGTTTGTCCGTACAGTTATGAGGATAGCTCTATGTCCGCAACCCCCAGCATCTTCGAGAAGTTTTGCATTGGTTCTGTCAGCGATGTTCGAATGGGCTAGTACTAGATCCGGTCTTGACAGTTGTCCGGCATATGATAGGAATGTCGGTGGGGTATCAATGATTTGGAGTTGACTGTTATCTATCCAATCTTGAGTAAGCCTTCCAACAGGCGACAGTTGTGTGTAGCCCCATCTCGGTGACTGACTGTTAAAATCTCCCACAATTAAACTGTTGGGTTGGATAGTTCTCTCAATTTCTGTATAGGATGGTAAGTTTCCTGGGGGGTTATAGATGCTGATGATGTTAAAATGCTGTTTGTTCTTCCAAACTTCAATCTGAACAGCTTCAAGTTTATCATTATTATCCATCTCATGTATTGTCTTGAAATTTGCTGTGAGACCATCTCTAACCCCTATAAAAATTCCGGATGCTATTTGCCGTGATCTCTTGAGGACAGAGACCGCATATCCGCTTGTCTGGTAAAAATCAGGAGTTTCAGTGGCTGCTCCCGCTTCAATTATAAAATAGATATCCGCGTTTGCATGGGAAATGCTTCTTTTGAATTGTAGAAATTTTACGTTGTTGAGGCCTCCTGCATTCCAAAAGATGATGCAGAGACTAGTGTCCGAGCCCTGAAAAGAGCTTTTTGGGAAAGGTTCGTAGACATTCCGGTCAGCGCACTTTAAGGCGACCTATGGTTGATCGTTTTGATTACGCAGGGGGCACCACGAGCAGGCGATCAACATCACCCCCCAAACAATTTGAAAACAAATTTCCTTCACAAATTCCTACGGTTTTTCTTGGAGCTCATATATATTGGTACGTAGAAACTTGAAATTTATTAGAGTGCGAGTAACATGTCTTGGTTTTTTATAACCTGACTATACGAAGGAATTAATATAGGAATTAAAGAGGAGAATGAAGATAAGAAATAAAATAGAAATAAAGTTAAGAAAAAAGACATTAATATAAGAATAAAATTCGTGAGGAAAACAATAATATTTTCTTTGGAATTTTCAATTACATAATGGAAACAATATTCCACAAACCACGCTAAACCTTAATTTCTGAAACCAGTAAGCTGAAAAGCATGAAAGAAATAGTGTTGGTAAAACCTGACTAGAACATTATAGAAGAACTAAAACAATATTCCTATATCTAATAGTTTTTTAAATATGCACAATATTTTCACGTCCTTGAAAGCAATATATTTAGGTTGTGAAAAAATAAAATTTTTAAATAGTTTAATCGAAATATTATATACCCTCCAGAGTTTCTAATTTACTAAATGTTTAAGAAAACACCGTAGTTCGACTTTGAGAGCTGGATAAGTATCTTTTTAATTAAATGTTATTAATTGATTTTATCTGGAAGTAATTTCTCGGTATTTCGTTTAACTAGAAAAAATATCTTGTGTCAAAAACTCCACTTGCGTTTTGTAAATTAAAAATATGAAAAAAAGAAAATTAAGTTGAAACAAATTCTTAAAGAGTTTCTCGTCTTAAAATTATTGAAAACTCCTGGGTGAAGAGCAAAGTTAAAATGATATTTGAGTAAAATATGAAAACTAAGAAATTTTATAAATGTTTATCGTTATTGTCATAATCACAAAGTAATATGATATATTTTTAATATTTCTACCCTTTTGACATGAAACATTTATAGTCATATATCTTATACATTTCAAACATGGAAAAATTTTAATTGACGATATTGTTAGGCAGTATCGTCAATTAAAATTTTTCCATGTTTGAAATGTATAAGAAAAAAATTAAATGTTGTTCGCCAAATTTCAAACCTTTTACAAAACATTCCAAATTCATAATTCACTGTGGCCAATAGCCTCCATAGCTCAAGGGATGAGGGCACTGGTCTTGTACATCGGGGGTCGAGAGTTCAAATCTACATAGAGGCAAAAAACTACCTTGAAACTGACATGAAATGAAATTCTGTTTTGACCCTTTATTTTAAACATTAATTTAATTCTGCTTTTCGGTTCTTAAGTGTTAAGAATTACGTTCAGTCAATTTTTTTTAAACAAATTAATTAATAAAATTAAAGGATTATTTCATATTCCGAGGTCTCTATTTTATAGCTTCAATTTGTAAATTAGGTTTTGATTGCTAATGAATACTCGTTAAAAATAGCAGAATTTGATTAATATGTATGACTTCATCTATTTAGGCAATGAAGCTTATTTCTTAGGAAAAAAACTTAACTAGTTTCAACCTCAGTCTTGATAACATATCTTGAAGCTGAGAGTGGCTTGAGTCATTATTGTGTACTAACTAAACATATAAGATTGATAGTTGCCGAGCGCCCGACTGAGACAGTATTTTGAATCAGAGTAATCAAATGAAGGGGAAAACCAAAGAGCTTTATGAAAATATGGATTTTATGTTATATTTATATAAATGTGGTATGCTTTTCCGAACTTTCCTTTTCTATATTTACTCATTTTATTAATTTATAATCGATTACAAAAATGTAACAGTTGAAAAATTGCAAATTTCAGTAACAAAAGGTAGACAAAATTTGTTTACAGGTGGGAGCAATTGAATTGGTACGTAAAAATATGCAAAATTAATTTTTTGTGTCAATAAATCTAAATTTAATACTGTAAAAGATCTAAAAACGAAGTGCCCAAAATACTGCTGCCTTGTAAGCAAGTCAGAGATGGAGTCTGCCAGAATGCTGGTTATAGTTATGGCAGATATTTTCTAGGGTGAATAATATGGCCTACGTCGTTTTAAGAATATGATACAGTCATATGGGTTGCGAATACAATTTATATCTTTACCCTGATTGCTTAATAATTACTATCAAACTGTAAATAGATGCAAAAGTAAACGAAGTAAGCCGTTTTGAAAACAAACTGTTTCCGAAGCATTTTTTATGTTAAAAAACGATAATGGCCATACATTTTTTTAATACAAATATATTTTTAGTGCCAAAAACATCTGAAAGCTATAATAACTTTTATTGATCGAACGTAAATTTTCGTACGAAACAAATTTCTTCAAAGTATATGTACACTAAAAAAAGGTGAATGTTCAAAAACATAAAAAATAGAAAAGAGACTAATTATATAGTGCGTATATTAAACTAAAGATTTTTTGAAACATAAATTTATCACAATGAAAACAGGCTTAACAAAATATAACTAAATTATGACTTAAATTTTCATAAAAAATTTTCAAGTTTCTTTACATCGTATAATTTTTATTCTTGTAGTATCTGTTCCCAACCCTATATGGACTTTTGCCAGTCCTTATAAGTAAATATTGCCGCTGAAGATTCTTTAGCAGCATATTAAAAAAGTTAGTGTACTTAATGACTTTTTTCGTACATTCATTAGGTAAAAAGTTCTTGAACAGGATTGGAAATAAATTGGGTTTCAACATACGTTTTTTTAAATTTTTAATACCGTTTGCCAAATATTGGGTTTCAAAATAAAATGCAATTTATACTCCCTCTCCTACAATTTTTCAACCACGGATTTGAAAAATGTATAAACTGTATTGGTGTATATATATATATATATATATATATATATATATATATATTAACAAAATCTATAAGGAATGACAATTTTGACGACTCACCAAATTAACATTATGAAGGATCAAAACGTCAATATAATTAACGCTCACTTAAATCAGTATTGCACATTCTTGAAAAATCAACCAAAAATAACTCTTGACTGACTTAATTGGTCAACGGCGAAAGAGCAAATCGAACGCAACAGGCTGATGAAACGTGGCTGATGAAACGAATTTTGCTTGAAGTTACCGCATGATACCGCGTTGTCAGCCGCTATTTTCAAATGCCAGGTACGCAATATTACGTCGTTGGCAATGAACGTGTCTACGTCGAACTTTGTTTAGAAATTTCAGTAAAATTGTTTTGGCTGATTGACGAGAACAATTTCAAGAGAAGATACTTATGAAGTATTCAAATACACTCTTAGTCGTTTTTTATCCCACTAAAGTGAAACGATATCGAAAAGTCTGAACTGGACATTTAAATTTTAATAAGTTCAATAAATCTATAATTTCTTCGCTTGGTCTTTCTATCACATAACAGGAAAATGTGTAAGATTTTCTCAGCATATTTAAATTTGGCTTCATATGTTCAGTATTGTAATCAATTTATTTCCGTCCTGGAGCATTAAACTCATTTTGATGCTCAGTGAATCGGAAGTAAACGTTACAAAGCTCGTTTTTTTTCCTGCGTTTTCTTCCATTTGACTTCATTTATATTTAATTGGGAGTGAAAATTTGTGTTAAGGACGTTTTAAATTATTTGAAGGAAAATATTAATGTTCGCTTTACATATTCGTATAAATTTGCTTTTAATGAGCAAACGTGTGTTTCCTTTTAAGCCGTTTGCAAAGTATGTAACCAGAGCAATTGTAAATACATAACGTATGTGTAATCGCAGGAAATTTTCTACGGCTAACTGAGTGAGCAGTATATATAATTTGGCCGACATTGACTCATTTTTAGCAATAATATTTAGAACAAACACGATTGATTTCTGTTTTGTATTAAAATTTGTATTATATATATATATATATATATATATATATATATATATATATATATATATATATATATATATATGTACATGGTGTTCGGGAATAAGTGTTTGACAAAGGAAGATTTTATTCCTTGACTGAAAAATGGTTGTCGTTAAAATAAAATTTAAAAGAAGACCTCTTTTTCAGAAAATTTAAAATAATATTCATAATTATTTGTTATCTTTTTCGTACATACGATACTTGTGCATATTATTCAGCGCCGCTCAGGAGAATAACCCGCTAACAACTGCGAAGACATGTTAGCTACATGTCCCGTGTAAGCACCGAGTTTCAGGAAAATATTAGGTTTGTGAAAAAGAGTTATGTGTAATTTTTGCACTCAATTAGAAAAAGAGCGTGTTTTACGTTTTATTTCAACGACTATTTATTCCTTTATAGCCAAGGAATAGCGTATTTCTCTGTCCGACACTTATTTTCGGACACCGTGTATACATATGTATATATTATAAATTGTATACTATAATAAAACCAACATGCGTATGTATGTTATATAACCATTTTAATATAATAACTTTTTTTTTAAATTTTCAAAATTTTCATTCACTCAAAAGAAAAAATGGTAACTCATCCTTATATGATAACTCAGGTGTCCGTCTTTCCGCCTGTCAAAGCCGTTCATCTTAGAAATGGTATGATGTTGTGATTGCAATTCGGCATAATAACAAATCATATTAATCCGTGCATACCTATCTCAATAGCCTAACCGCACAAATATGTATACAAATATTTTAGGGGCGGGGCGGGGGCGAAATTAAGAACTCTGATATTTGTTTTTTATTCCATATATAATGTGAATTATCGTATGGAAAGGGTGATAGTAGATAAATCTATGGAATGTGTCCTAGTAAGGGCCTTTAAATATGGTTTTTATTAATGTAAATCGCCATTCATATCTCTCATTGATTCATTCCTAATTCATATTGCAATTCATACCTACTTAAAAATACGCCAAAAAATGTGTTTCTATTATTTCCGTAATTCCCTAACAAAAATATTTAAAGAACAAAATTTTTAGAAGCCGCCGCAAATATTTTATTAAAATTATAGTGACTGCTTTAGATTTCATAATTATTATAGAAATAGTTCAATACAAATACTATGTACTATCAGATAATCATAAGTGCCAAAATTGATACGAAACACGCGTTGCGGTGCGAGTTATACCCTTAATGTGGTTGGTATACACGCATATCCACATTTCAATTTCCGTGTGCGTATAAAAAGAATATTGTCAGTCATATGCTGTACTAATCAAATTAATTTAGGTTTCAATCGATCAATCATCTCTATTATACAAGTGAGATGTTTATGTTTACTGGTCATTGTTTACTGAAATTCATTCGCTAATAATGTTTTACAAAGAGATGAATAATTAATCACACAGTCATATCTACATATGGGAATATCAGTATTCAGTCAAACTAGGTAGCCAAATGGCATTAATGAAAACAATAATATATGAAGCTTTTCTTACCGTCTATCGTTAAGTGTTAATAATAATTATTTAGGGAGGGTGTTCAATGACAGTTTGTTCTTCAGTAAAAATACATAAGGATGAAAGAGGTTAAAATAATGAGAATACGAAGAAAACAAAGGTCTCGGTATGTCTGTTATTTTTACCAGAGTGCGATGAGCCAAGGAGGATGAGTGTATATGCACGTATGTGAGTGTATCCAGATTTTACTCTCTAGAGCCAATAACACGATTTAGATAAATGATGTTTTGAAGAATTGTAAATTGATGAAAATCCTACGAACTGTATAAACAAAGACACAGACACGCAGAAAAATAATATTAATTAAATTCACAATTAAATGAAACTATGTGATGTAGTATTATTTCTACTTTCTTTAATTTCTTTACCATGACCTAGGTTTCGTTGTATTACAACATCTTCAGGTGGGATATTAGCTAAGATCTTTGCTAATATCCCACCTGAAGATGTTGTAATACAACGAAACCTAGGTCGTGGTAAAGAAATTAAAGAAAGTAGAAATAATACTACATCACGTAGTTTCATTTAATTGTGAATAATTAATTCCTACAAAATTAACGCTAAATGTATTCAATATTAATTAAATTATAAATTCATATGGTCTGATGAATATAAAAAAAACACGTATTAAACAATCATATATGTCGCTTTACTTTTGTTCGAGATTTAATATCTACATTCTTGTTTGGATTCAATGACGTGTTTGGGAATTGCAAGTTGTTTATATTATATTATCTTTGCCATAGTTTCACGTTTATAAATTTCGACGCATTGAAAATATTACAACACATTGTCAATCGGGAAGGTAGATATATTTACGGTAATAAAGACGGGAACATTATAAAAGATGCAATATTTACAGAGACCAATAGACCACAGGAGGAAATGATGTTGACAAACCATCTGTGAGTTCTGACCAGTAACGAGGGAAACTGGAAAATATTTACTTTTGATGGAGTAGCGAGAGTAGTCATATGTAGCAGCGGTATAATGGCAGAGAAAATAAATTCGCCTCGATAATATAGGCAGCGGTAATATTCTATATAATAAGAGAAGTTCGCTTTTAAATTCCAATATTATTGTAATTTGATCTGAAATGATCAGTAAGAACAACAAAACAATATTCTTACTATTAGATTAATTCAATATTACTCAGTTAAGAAAAAATAGGATTTCGAACATAATTTTACGTTTGTAAATATGCCGATTTTATATTCATCCGAATCATCTTTTTAAATTATCAACTCGATTTTTGCAAATGACTTGTCTAAAGAACATTGGTCCACAAATTTTTAAAGAAGAATTGTCTCGCATGTCGAGATTTCCGTACGAGTTATTATATTATCGCAAATATATAAACTATAACATTTAGGAACATTGTTATATTTCTCCTTCAAAATTTGCGTAGATTTCTAAAAACTAAGTATTTTTACCGCTGTGTATTAAACAATTTTAAATGTTATTTTTCTATAATTTTCGGCATATTTCTGATGAAATGCTAACTAAAATTGAAAAATATTGTTGAGACCCTTTTTATAAGAGACTTTTTCAAACCATTATTACATTATATATGGAATTAAAAAGAAAATTGGGGTACTTAATTTCCCCGAAATTTCCGTGTAAATATTTTTAGTTATTAGCTACCGAGATATGCGCCGGTCAATCCCCAAAATTTAAAATTTCTATGTCAAGCTCCTAAATGATTCTGAGTAAAACAGCTACGACACATGGAAAGATAGACACTTAAGTAATTTTATAGAGATTCTGATTTCCCTTTCGATACAAACCTTTAAAAATAACATTGGGTGTTATATTATCATCTCAGTACATGTAAATTATTTTTTAATTTTCATCATAATCCTTCCTCATACTCCTAATATTCCTGTCACGGGTTTCAAATGAAAGTATTTTGAAATAAGGTTTGAATCAAATATTGTTTATATTTTTAATAAAAGATTTAATAAAAGTTTTACTGTTATTTTTAATGTTATTCTTTTTTTCCTTCATATTATACTAATAAACATTACAGGTTGTTCACAATTAAATGATAAGATTTTAGCTAATAGCCCACCTGAAGATGTTGTAATACAACGAAACTTTGATCGTGGTAAAGAACTTAAAGAAAGTAGAAATAATACTACATCACGTAGTTGCATTTAATTGTGAATAATGAATTTCTACAAAATTAACGCCAAATGTTTCCTTTGAGTTTGGAGTTTGTTGATAGCGTCGTTAATTCACGAAGACCGCATCTATGTGAACTTGTGGAAACGAAATTTTACTATTAACACAATGACTACGGAAATGTGACGCATAGGATAAATATATGTCCTGTTTTTTTTGTTTCGAATAATTTTTTTTTTTAAATGAAGGTAGGACCTAAAGAAGAAGGTAGGACGGAAAGGTAAGGACCTTTTGAACTTTTTATTTTATTTTAGCATGCAGATGGCATACCACCCAAAAATTTATGAGAGATTTGAGATATAAACATAATACAACGCTTATTATTTATTGTGCGACCCGTTTCAACTGATGAAAAGAATATAATGAACATTAATATTTCAATAATTTATCCGGATCAATAAATTTTCTATTCAACATTCAAAATGAAATTTAATTAGCAAAACTTTCGTAATATTTTTTAGAAATATTGTTTCCGAATACACAGTGATAATTTTGAAGAAAAAAATTCTTATGAAATATGTCGCTTACAATTTTTTTTCCTAATCTTTGCTAATATCACACCTGAAGATGTTGTAATCTAAATCTTTGCTAATATCCCACCTGAAGATGTTGTAATACAACGAAACCTAGGTCGTGGTAAAGAAATTAAAGAAAGTAGAAATAATACTACATCACGTTGTTTCATTTAATTGTGTCTAATTATTAACCCTATTGATGTTTAACTGCTCTCTGCAACTAAACATCAAAACTAGAATTTCGACGCTTGCGACAAAAGATTCTCAGTTATTTTGGTCACATTGTCAGCGACAACTATAATTTCGATGATTTGATTCGGGCAAGGTGGAAATAAAGAGGCCGATCAACCAGCCGTAGGAATGACCAAGTAACCGCTAACATTTGTCTTCCTGTACCACGCTGAGGGAAGCTTACAATCGGATAAAGTGGAAAAAGCTTGTACATAATGCCACGAATATCGTTTAAAGACATGACCTTAAGAAATATAAAGATGACGAAGAAGAAGCTATCTGCCTGCTGCTCCAAATAACCGCATTATTTATATGCCACCGAACTGGCTTATGTGGTTTTCAACTGATCTATCGATAACATCTACCTTAAGTGTAATATTTTAATACATTTCTTTTCCATCAAGACACAAGGTTTTAAATGTATGTTTTGAAAACGAAAAGGATAAAAATATAGCAGCAGCAGCAGTATTACGTTCTTATAAATCTTAACTTTTCCCTTTAATCTAGGTACTTATTTCAAGTTTTCAAAGCTCATGAATATATTGTATAACTTCCTTCATCCTGAGAAAGGGTTTCGTCTTTGTACAATTTGTTTACTTTCTTTGTACAATTTGTTTCTTTTACATAAAGTAGATCCAGGGTGATTACTATTTTCAATATATATATAATAAGAAGCTTATAGTAATTAATAAAAGTTTTGCCAGAAAATTTCAGCTCATAAAAAAGGATTGATTCTTAGAAAATTTATCTACGCAAAAGGTACTCAGATATGAAAATCTAACTAAGTTATGGGCCTTGCTTGGGATTTAATAGCTACTTTTAAATCTACTGAAATCAGGACAAATTAACTTAAAGAAGAATCGATTCGATTTGAATTTGATGAATGGATGTTCTAAATTATATCATTTGAGTTATTTAGCTCAGAAGTAGTTTTATAAAATGCTATTATACTATCTTATAAACATTTTAGATCTTAAGATTCTTGAGAATTCTTAAGAGATCTTAAGAAGAATTAATGTTTGCTACGCAACGTTTTTAGGGTTAAGTCGATTTGGTTCAACCATGGACCAAATAACCACTGGTGGAGTAATTAAATAAATTCACTATGAAACAAACGATATCATATTTGAGGAGGACACGGGTGTTTTAATCGCTTCTGATCTGCTAACACTGTGTAAACGATTTATTTTAAAGTTCAGCTAACACTTCAATTACATGTGTTTGAAATAGCAACGATGTTGTCGCGGCTGTAACAACATCGATAAATATTATTCAAGAGAATTTAATTACCAAGTTAAGTATTATCGAAAGTAATTCACTGTAATGTGTGCTTTATTTCTTTAAATTTAGTCACACTAATATTTATAATAATTTTAATGTACTTGAAGACATTATGTAGATAGTAAAAATTAGCATTTTTTATGATTTATTAATTGTCTAGAAACTTAAAAATTACCAACAGTTGCATGAACAACCAAAATTATAAGACTGGGCAAATGTTATCTTTTTTTGCATTACTTTCAATTAAATAAATCGTCTCAATCTGAATTCTACATGGATAAACAACAACCGCAGTATTATGTATCAAACCACAGGGGCAAAAGTCTCAGAGAAATCAATGCCCCCTTTTGCGTATCCCTCGGGTCAATAATTTAGCATGGTAGCCAATACCAGTTTTTTTAACACCCACTTATACTCCTTCTCTTGTTCTGGTCTTTTCAATGTTCCTTGCAGAGATAAGTCATTATAATCAGTAAGTATATCTGCAATACATAAATTCATATAACCATATCTCTGAGGCAAATTTCTTTGCCAATTACTTCTTCCCAAGTTCTCATTTGAATCAGCTTCTGTCACCTGCAACATTATCTTCTAAGTCTGGTAAGGTTTTTCTTTTTTTTATTATCTTCTAAGTTTTCAATATTTCCATTTTCTGACTAACTGGATGTGGAATTATCGGCTGACATGATAATCCACTGAAGATGTGTTTTCAATAGAGATGATTGCTTCCTTTTGCTGTTTAGAATCTCAATTGTGATAAAATGCCGGCTCGTAGGTACTTTATTTTACATAGGGTCATAAACTCTAGAGTTTTAAAAATTTCAGAAAAACTCTAAAAAGCTCCTGGGATTTTTATTCCATTTTAGTCTCCGTTCCTTTGAAATACTGGACTACCGAAGATGCGGAGGTGGTTTAAATTAGATTTAACTTCACATTACATTTCATGTGGAGTTTTGCTGGTAGCCGAAGAAACCGTTCGATTTTTCAAGGAGACTCCTTTTACCAGGTGCTTATTTAAATAATAAGCACTTGTTCTTTTCCATAATTGTTCTGTTGGTCCGTTAACTTAGTCTGTTGTGGTGTATGTTGGTTAGATTTCGGGTAAGTACTCGCTTTCCTTTACAAATATTTTTCAAATACATTTCCAAGATATTCGCAACCATTGTTAGTTCTCAATACTTTCATTATCCTATTTAGCTGTTTCTCAACAAGTGACTTCAATTCTTGGAATAATGAAAAGCTTCAAATTTTGCATTTAGTAGGGCTGCATATATCTAAGTGTGTAAGCTGTAAAGTGTCAGCCCTTTTGTGGTCAACATTTGAGAATTAATAGTAACCGCGGCCGTATCTCCTCATATTACATTTCACACTTTGATTTGTTTACAGCATAATTATCAGGATAGTTTAACCCTTCAAAATGCCATTATTCATCACGTTCATAGCAATTTTATCAATGTGTCCTAATATTTTATACCATATACTTTCGCCTAGAATTGTCGAAACTATCAACAAGTAAACACTGTAGATGAAGTCTGCAACAAGTTCGTTGTTTTTGTTGCGAATAATACAGTGATTTATTGTAATGCACTGACTGGCAACAGGTCAGTTGAGAGATCCGGAATATACAAAATATTCTTCAATGAAACTATCTAACTTCGATGAATGATTACTTTTATATCGTCTGTGCATAAAACCGGTACCTTGTTTTGGTTTGCATATATGTACTTTTACCGAAATCGACGCAAAGTCATATTTACTATATCTTTCGTTTAGGAACATCATAATAAACACATTAATGATTTTGTGCTTATCGTACTTTTTATCTAACTGTGGACACTGATTGCAATAATGTCTCGTTTATTTACAGTTGTAATAGGATATTAATTTCGCATTTGATGTTTCCACTTTATCATGAATCTTGTCGGTTCACCATATTTGCTTCTACTAACGCCCCCATCAGTAAAATCAACATTAGGGTTTTTCTGCCATTTTTATGGCGAACCCAGAGCCTCCATCAGGTTCATTTATTTCCGAAATCCCAACTATATCAATACATTTTCCTTAAATTATATCCGCGGTTGTGCGAATGCTCGAATATACGATAGCCATTAGTATAGGCATAAACCGATCTTTTTATCCGGCTAAAATTAGGGAGTCGATCCATTCATCATTAATAGTGAATCCATTACTATTGAGCCATTGCGTTTTTTCCACGATTTGCGTGATATATTTTGTCATAGAATAGCACGTTTCCAGTCTTATTGCAATATGATGTAGAAGCAAAGTGATTATCATTTCAAAGTTATTCAACCAGTCACTTCATGCGGTTGTAGAATCACGAAAACCCTGAGATGGATGCGGTCTTCAATGTAGTAGATATGCGGTGACGCTAAGTAGTCCTCTCCTACACAAGTTGTTGCTCAAAATATAAAAAAGTAAGGCAAACAAATCGATTAAAGAAATATAGAATTATAATTAGAACTAATTCGAGACCATTAGCATATAATTACTTCTTCATTAATTGTTAGAAGTTCCAAATGAGGGTAGTTCAAACATTTCTAATGTTACTCGTAATTAAAATTGCAACCATTAGCATTTTGTGCTTAATGCGGTTAACACATAGAAAATTCTTTCTGTATTTGAATGTGTATGGGTAACTAGTATGAAATCTTTGAACAAAGATATATACTTTTAATTTTTTTTTCCTTTATTCATGGCACTAAATGCCGAAGATAGTGCTCAAGATATTGGTTCATGGTATTAATATCTACATGCATACTACTAAACAGGTAAATCTCAGAAGAAATATTGAAGGCTTGCTGTGAAGATATCTAAAAATAGGCAAACATCACACCAATCAAGATTTGCTGAACTGGCTTCTTTGACTTTTGATCGCGTCCGAAAATTATATCTCTTTAAACGTGTACTAAATCTAGCAAAAAGTTATTTAGAAAAGTTTGAACTGTTTAATATGTCCAGAAGCTGCTTCTCATGCAATAGAGAATATGCATGTAATTTTTTTATATTTTTAATTCATTGTTTACATCGTTATCACACAGTTAAAATATAAATATTTTGGGAAGGTTTTATTCAAGTAAAAAAAATTAAACCAGCAATAAATTTAAGCTGTCTAAATGCCGCCATTTTCGCGCGCTTTGGTTGAAGTCAGAAGGAATTCCCAGTATTTGTTTAGTGCAGTTTACCTTATTTTAAACATAATAGCCGCTTAAGCTATGGAAAAGCTCTATATCATTTATAAGTATTGTATAGTATCTAGAAGCAAAAATACTATTAGAAGTACAATTGATAGTGTATTTTCACGTACTTATACGAAAATATTGGTGGAAAGTTATGAGAAGAGATTAATTATCTCCCACAATTTGGCATTGTTATGAAAATTACTATAATGTATGTATATTTTATTTGGATTTCAGTTATTCATAAGTGAGTTTTTGTGGTAAATATCAATTACACAAGCAGCAGATAACTATTTATATAAAATCTTTTGAATAATGAACATATTTGGCGTTAATTTTGTAGAAATTCATTATTCACAATTAATGAAACTTATTATTAACAAGATTTTTGCTAATAGCCCACCTGAAGGTGTTGTAATACAACGAAAACTAGGTCGTGGTGAAGAACTTAAAGAAAGTAGAAATAATACTACATCACGTAGTTTCATTTAATTGTGTATAAAATCTTTTATAAAAGCGTAATATAACTTTCATTCTTCTTTTGTCTTTTATGTTAAGAAAAAGCTACATAACATTTTAAAATACATAAGAAGTGATACAACTAAAATGCAATAAATTTACTGAACGTAAACAACATTTTATACAAATTAATAAAATGTATAGTATGGAACAATGTTTTTACTGTATCTCAGATAATTTTTGCTGCTTCACATCTGCGAATGTGCTCATGCATTAAAAACGTGCATAACGTATGATTATAATTCATGGATTAAAACAATTACCTCGCGGCTTTTACTTCTTTGACCGGCGATAATTGTTCAGAGTAAATATTTATTAATATGGTAATAACTAAGATATTGACATTATTTTTAGATAAGTTATTTTTTTACATTTTTGCTTAAGTAATTTCTTCATATTGATTTTAAAATATCACCTAGCTTATAAGTGAATTTCATCTCGTTTTTTATGATTACGCTGCATTAATTTGTGATTTATTTTAAAACATATTTTTTATTTTCTCCTGTCTTACTATATTTATTATTTTAATTAATTTTTTTAACTTTATGTACACATTTTTTACTTTCTATATATATTATTTTCCCAAACAAAAATTTGTTTTTATAAAATAATAAGTCTTTTTATACTATCTTCGATAAAATCATTATCTGGGCAATAGTCTACGACGATTTGAGTTGATTTTATAAATTACATAATTTTGAGCAACCACTTGTATGAAAATGAACTATTATATGATGTCTCAACTAATACTTATGAAACTACTTTGATGTGTTTTGAAGGTTTTTCTCCCCCTATTAATTTAAAAAGTTCCTGAACCGTTTGTACTATAAAATCACGATACATGAATTAAAAAAAAGTATCCAAAATGCTACGGTAATGTTCTTGCCCCTATACCCACAGATACGTTCTTTTAACACGTTTTTATATAAATTAATTGTTTTTAATTCGATAATCCAAATTACGTCAAATATGTTTGGCGATGATCTCATTTCAGTGGAATTTTGACGTAAAACTCCGATTACATTTTTTAAAAATTAATGTAACTCTTACTTTTTTACATTTACTTTGTATTCCTCAACTTTTACAAAAAAACTTACCGTTTCATATCATCTTGTATTTTTCATTTGTTTTGCAACAAACATTGCTAAAATATCAAATTCATTTTCTTGCGTTATAATTTCACACATTTTAGCTCCACGCAATTAACTACTACTGTTTAGACTTACTAACATCTATTTATATGTGAATGTGCTTGTGACATTTGTGTAATCCAATATTTCAAAATCAATAAGTGGAAAGAATAAACATATAAACATTCTCGTTGTAAACTAATAAAGTGTGAAGTTATGTAATTATTCGTGAAGATTGGAGATTTCTAGAGTCCTTCTCCTCCCCTACACTCTGATTTATATCTACATGCATACTACCAATAGGGTAAATCTCAGAAGAAGCATTATAAACATGCTGTAAAGAGATCTGAAAAATAGGAGAACATCACGCTTGGATATCCTCACGGGTTAATACCAATCGAGATTTGCTGAACTGGCTTCTTTTACTTTTAATCAAGTTTAAAAATTTTTGTCTCTTTATACGTATACTAAACCTAGCGAAAAGTTATTCAGAAAGATTTTGAAATTCCACGTCACTAACAGAGAATATGCATATATTTTTTTTACATTTTTAATTAATTGTTACAGCACCATTAAGAATATAAATATGTTGGAAAGCTTTTAATGAAATTAGAAAAAATAAAGAGTCAATAAATTTAAGTTGTTGAATTTTTTTGGCGTTAATTTTGTAGGAATTCACTTCATTATTCTAAAAAGAATTTAAAGTTTCTTCTCGAATTATCCGATTTTTTTATTCAATTGTATATGAAATTATTTTCGGAAAGTACAAAAACTTTATAATTTAATTATCCAGAAAGTACAAAAACTTTCTAATTTCATTATCCAAAAAAAGTAAAACCGTGCCGAAATTAATGTCCTGTAAGAGGCGTAATACTTTGAGTTTGTCATTATTTTTTTAGTTGAAGAAAGTACGTATATTTAAATGATGTCATTTGACCTAATCCCGTGAGCATTCTCTAATGACGAAAGCTTTTAATCGTGCTCCTTATCATAAATACGGATCTTTTATTAAGCCAGCTTTCATTCGCGAATATTTAAGCAAAAACCTTAATCAAGTTAAGCTGTTGTTGTTTACTGAGGGTATTTATCAAAAAAAGGGTCAAGCGAAACGTCAATGTGAGTAAAATTTCGTAACCTGTTACTACATCATTATTCGAATTTATTTAATAAAGTTGTTCTGTGCAAATATTTGCGCTTACATTTAGAAATTTTCTTTTGTCTATGGAAATTATTGGATAAAATGTGTGGCATATCAAGTAAAGTTAAAAAAGGAATTAAATCAAACATGTACAAAATGTTTACCTAATTTTGTTTTTAAGCGCCTATTTAAAAAAAGTAATTCTACCGACGCTATTATTTTACAATTCATTATTATTTTTTACATTTACAATCAATTATATTTTTATAATTTACAATTAATTATTTGTCAATTACGTAGATGCGAATGGCTAAATAGGCGAGAGAGAGGGAGAGGCATATGTAGTAATGAAGTATCTAGTATCAAAATTCTACTTGGAACCAACTTTAAACATTTCTAACAGTAGCAATATTTCACGATTTTATTCATGTTTGGATACGTATTTTAAGTAAAAGTTTCAATTAAACACTATAATTTTCAATAACCAAAATGTTGTAAGCCTGGCAGTAATTTGTAAATTTGTTATTAATTGGATACGATACTTTATAATTATACATTTTTTAATGGAATACTATAATATATTTGAGGAAACATAGATTTTCTGAACAAATTTTGAAAGGGTTTTTCCTTAACAAGAGGCCACCAAACTACAATAAGTGCAGTATACATTTTAGAGCAGTTGTCGTTTCAAAAGAGATTACTGTTAAATCAGTTTAAGAAATTCTTAATTAAAGAGGAAAACAATTTTTAATATAAAATGAAAGAAAAAAATTCTGCATAGCGTAAATATTCCCATGCAATTAAATTATTTCGCGGCCATTTTGTCAAATATAATTAGTGAACAGTTTTGTAAAATAAAAGATTTCCCCCAGAAGCGTATTTTACCTTGTTTACTTAAATTTAATGAGACAAATTTATTTTCCACATTTACATTCTGGGCCATATAAAAACATTAATACAGTACTCACTTTATTACAATCTATATTACAAGACCTCAACTATTGAAGTATATCAAAATATCATTAATCGTCTATTACTAGTTAACTCTTTCAGTTGTAATTCTTTAGAATTTGTTTAATGAATGAAATCAATATGCTAGCAAATTTTGTCGAATTTGCTAACATATTGGTAAAAGAAATTGCTTAAAGATTTATTATAAAATTTTATACAATCGCAACAATTTGCAACTTGATACCTTTATTAAGATATTATTACCAGAAATACGTCAGCATTGGATATTCTGCCTTCTTTTACACGATGGCGATCAGGGTTTATAGAACTTGATTTTATAATATTTCGGTAATAAGTTAGTAACGTATATGTATGTAATTATTAGTAAAATCTTTTAACCTAATTATTCTGTACATGCTTTTTTCTGATTATATTTATTTTTTCATATAATTTAGGATGATCTTATTGTGTGATAACATATTCCATAACATTTTTCTTATTTGTGCAATACCAAATCGTTTTGAAGTTCTAGAGAAATTTACTATAATATTCATAAAAAAATTAAATGTCTACAAACTTTTAATTTGCAGTTTAAAAACTGAAACTTTCCAACCGATACAGAGTGATGTTTCTAATACTATTTATATTATTGAAAAAACAATCACATTCAAAGTAGTACTGAGCTTACGAGTTCACGTTTACAGTAATTTAACAATATTGTAAATTGATTACAGCGACCTTCCTTATCAGAATAAAACAAATATCGATAAATGTCTTATTCTACGTTTAAGTTAAATGTTTTTTATTCTCTTTAATAATTTCACTGATGCATTGGCAAAGAGGAACACGCCCAGTTGCCAACAGACAGAATAAAGAAAAGACACCCCAACCGTATCCATTATGCTGCTCTCCTACTTTGAATTCTACAGATATTTTTAATAAAGTGTTAATATTTCTAAACCTAGTTCTAAATGTAAAAAGTATGAGGTTAGTTAGTGACCTAGTTCTAAATATAACCCTTAGCCCTTAATATGAGGCTAAAAATAGGAAAAGTAAATGAATTAAAATTTTGAAGAATTAAAAAAACACGCTTTCACAAATATTACAGTAAAATGAAAAAAATATGATTGGACCTGTTTTCTGTGTCTACTCCTCAGAACCATAGGGTAAGCCATGTTTCTTATTGGGTATAATATTTGTGCAAAAGAGGGAAGCGCTCTTCCCTCCTCCCTCGGAAAATATTTTGCTTCCTAAATTAATATCTCGTAAATAAAAATGCTTCAATTTCGGTTAGATTTGGAGAATAAGCGCCCCTCGCTTTTACACTCAAATATTATTCTTAGTGACAAATATGACTTACATTTTAAGTCTTACAGCGTAGACAAAGAAAACAAGTTTGGTCATTATTTGTTGCTTTTATGTGAACTATTTATAAAAGCTTTTTGTTTTCAGTCTTTTGATTGATTAATTTGCATTATTAGAATTATTTGCACTTTTGAAAGAAAAAACAAATTCCATTTCATTGGTTTCAAGAATTTCAGAAGTCATTAATATATAAACATTAACTTTACCGAATATGTTCAGGGAAATCGCAGCAATAATTAAAGGCAATATTTATTCAGAATACTTGTTTATTGTTAATGTGATTTGCTTATTACAATATAAAAATACTGTGATGGGAATTGGAGATCGTAAATTTTTACTGAACATATGATTACATAGCTAACCAAAGAAATCGAAAAAAAAAATTATGAAATATTTGTTACAATTTCAACATTTCTATATAATTAATAAAGGAGCAATAGGTTATCTAATGGGTAAGAAAAATGTTGCGACTGTAATTTTTATATTTGCCATCAGAATAAATTGCTCTTTTGTCCTGTTCACCAAAATATCTCAACAGTTTTAATACTTCTGTTTTTTTAGTTTTAATATTTAATAGAATTTACGTATTTTTCTGTAAAATGTTTATTAGAATCATAGATTCATGTTGAAATAATAAATAAAACAGATGCTGTTTACTAAAGGCACTGCGGGCAACTTAAATACTGATTTTCATCTCTACTTTACTATTCCAGTTTTTAGTACGGTAGATTTCATAGAAACTTCTCGAAATCTGGCTTACTCCATAAATATCTCACTGTTGTTTCCTTAAATAATTAAATAATGCAAAAAATGTCAACAAAAAGGGTTAATGAATAAACAGGATTTATATCATTCTAATATTGAATTTATATCATTCAAATAACAAAAAGTAAGGGATACATATGAAATCTTAAAATAATTTATGTGGTTTTTTGTACAGTTATTGGTAGTAATAGTTTGTTACTTAGATCTTCGCTCTAAAGTTAATTTAAAATTGCTTCCTCCTGTAAATTTTATCAATTCTTCGAAAAAATTCCACATTTTAAGTTACAGAAAAAACATTGTGATGATGGTATTAATGAACTTATGTACTAAATTGTAAGAATTTTGGGTTCGCATAATTTTAAATTATGTTACATATATATAGTTGGTTCCTTTTAGCTTTTCTGCCATAATTGATCTATCAATATTGAAACAATTTATTTTTAAGAGGCCATAACGTCTTATAGGATATCGGTATTCTCATCTTCAGATTGTTTTAAATTTTAGACTAATTTAAATAATATACATGCTGTGTATTGATATATAATATTTTAAATTTATATTATTTTAACTTTTGAAACGTAGACAGTTAAACTTCAGCATCCTCGAGCGTCACCGCTTCCCCTGTCCTTCATGCATCAGTTTCAATTTTATTTATAAACTTGAATAACATACGACATTACTTTTCTCGTCTTAGAATTTTCCTTACAGAGTCTTATATAGTCTTATATATTTTCCTTACAGGTAATACTGGTCTTGACGTTAAGAATATTGTACGATCGTTGAAGTTTAATTAATTGCCTTGACGTGTAAAAGAATCACTTATAGCGGAAAAGTCGTTTGTCATTTTCTCAACGGTCGTTCTTCATATATGAGCATTTTATCCCTCTTCTTTTTTTTCGGCATTGTGAACTTGTAACTAATAATATGTCTATCTATCGAAGTCATCTTTTCACCTTTTGTTTGAATAAATCTTCGTCAAACAAAAAATATGTACCAGAAACTGAAAATATTTTCCGGATTAGATTTGATTAATTGTAATATTGTTTCCGGTCTAGATTTAAAAGTTATAACGTTCGTTGAAAAAATATAAAGGTTTGTAATTAAAATGTACATACCTTGGAAAAGGCTATATACACTGTCTTTGCCAAACAAATATGTCTCTATATAATATAGATAACCTTCAGCTATGTTCCAAGAAATAGCAAAACAAATATAGGGCGTCAAATTATACACTCTAATTAATAACACAATCATAATTATATGTACTTTAGTTATATGGTTAATGTTCAGGTTATCGTGTGATCGTTTTAACGTGAAACATTTTCATTGTGGTTAACAAATAAATGGCTATAACTTGACAAGTTCAATAATTATTAAGTACAAAAATTATTTATTTTAACATTGAAATTATTATTATTTTTGATATGAGCTAATAGAAAATTGCATTCTTCGTTAAAATTGAAATCTTCTGTAGTAAACATAGTTTAGGAAGCTTACATAAAAAATAAAACGACAGGGGTATGAGTTAATGGAATTATTTTATATTCCAGATTTTAGTATTTCTATATTTTAGAATTTAGTAAATATTTTTATACAGAAAAGTCTCATATAAAAATATAAATAAAGAAAGTAAAAAAGTCATAAAACACACAAGATAATACGCAGAAGAAACGTAGGCAATTTAACTTATTGCATATTGCAGAAGGAGGCTTAACAAGTATTACAATTCTTTGAAATTTTTTATTTGATTAAAATGCTATTGTAAACAGCTTCATTATTTTTTTTCAGTTTATTGTGTTTTAACCAATTTTCAATTCCTATTTTGGCTTTGGGTGAAAAGTTTGATAATATACATATTTTTTTGGCGAAAAAGAATTTTTTTTCTTATCGATAATAGGTTAATAAAATTGTTAAAACGTTTTATCGAGTATCAGTATATTGTAATCCAATAATTGCTAAATTACCATTGATACCAAGTCACACAACGTTATCATTAAATAAATTTTATTATGCGATAATTAGTCGCTTACTTTATTAGAACTAAGTAAAAATGGTATCATAATAGTTTTAAATAAGTAGTTAGAATCAACTTACATTAAAACAATTCAAATAAATTAAATTGCACTAAGCCACTTCAGTAAAGAATTATCTGACAAAAACAACTATAAAAGCTTTAAGAAGTTTTTGCAAATATTTCTGAATATATAATGTAAAATTAAAATTAAATGAATTAAATTATAAAGGAATAAGTATAAAGTGTCCCCTGAACCCATTCTTTTCTAATCACATTAACTCATTATCGTCCTAGGAAATCAACAGGCATGAATTGGCAGAAAGTGGCTCGAATTAAAATTTGTTTTCATATAACATTACAAGTGATAAGAAAGAATTACTTAGGCGTCTTATGGGCTAACAACATAGTGGGGATGAAAAAGACTACCTACTCATAATATAATAAGAAAATGGCAAACTTCAAATAGTGAGAGTGAATAATTTTTTTAACTGTGCCAGCATTAAAAATACGTTGTTATAAATGTGCAAATGGCAAACTTTTAAAATAATAAAAGGTTGTAGAGTTTTTTTATATGTGCTAGCATTAAAAATACGTTGCTATAAATGTGCAAATAGAAAAATTAAAAAAAATAAAAGGTTGAAAGGTTTATTTATATAAATGTAAATATCAATATCATCTATCTTACCGTTAAAAAATTTAAAATTTCTTTGAAAAATATTTTTTAAGGAGATTATATATAACCTATGTACATCCTGAAGGTCCTTTATAAATATTGGTGAAAGAATTTTTGAAATCGGATAAATAGTAATTCGGAGATTACCTTCTACAAACATTTAATTTTGTTATAATATGTAAAAGCTTTTTTAACGGGATATAATATAACTTATGTTCACCCTGAAGCTCCTTTCTAAATATTGGTGAACAAAATTTGGAAATCGAATGGGAAATTTCAGAGATTACCTCCTACATCCAAACTTACAAATTGTTTTTTTAATGCTTTAAACTTGTAATTTTACTCCTCATAAAACTTCACACCAGGTGCTATATATGAAAATCGATTCTCCAGGAGTAAACTCCAAAAATTAATCAGTTCCTGTCTGAATTAAACGAAATACCAATTAAATAGGTAACACAAATATAGTATTCGTTTTTCGAACAAAATATGCAAACCGATAGTAAAATTCATATTCTAAAATACCAATATGGAAAAATTTTATTTTTTCATTACCACCCATATAAGTGAAGGAAATTGAGAGCCAAATATTTTTTGGTGTGTTTTCAAGAATACTAGCATAACAATGTTTTTAAAAACAAAATTTAGGTTTTCTTACAAATTTATATAGTAATAAAGTCTCCATGTATATACCTTATCTACTTTCATCAAGGAGAAGAAATATTATTTTAATTTTAATGAATGATGTCCGAAAATAAATGTATTTTTGTTGCGTTATATAATTTCAACTAACTTTATTACGAGTTTCAAAATTTGAAAAACATTATTGTGGTTACTTTGTGAAACTTTATATGCTCAAATTAATTATCGACAAAAATAATTTTAAAGAACTATAACAATATTTTAGTAAGTATGAAAATTCCTAATTGTACATTTATTAATTCCAACTACGAAATTTAACTTTGTTTACAGACTTACGAATCAGAACAAATCATCTATTTGAATAAAATATTTTATCATTTGCTTTAATCAATTGACCGATTAATACATTTCAGTTAAGATCACATAAAATCCTTAGCTTTTGGCAAAGATACGTGAAAAAAAAACATTTCACATTTCTGCAAGTAACTAAAACTTTTGATATTGTTAAAACGACTATAACACATAAGTTGCTTTTTTCAAATATTGACGTATTCTTCGTGGACGATGCTCAAACTTCATGGATGATATTCACCCACATAATATTTGTGGAGAGAAATATATCAGATGAAAAACAGTAATTTAGGATAACGTATCGTGCGTTTATAATATGTTAAAATCTCGATAACTACAAAAGTCATTTCCATAAGCACACATGAATTTTTAAATTTTTGTGTTATTTGACATCATATAGTTTCACCAATTCTAGTTTTTACATTGTTTTTTTATTGTTCTAAAATAAAAAAAATATTTATTCAATATATAAAGGTACGCAACAAATTAGTTCTAAGTTTTGTAAGCAAATAAATTAATTAACTCGTAATAACACCTTAATTATGGGTTCCTTAAAAGTTATCGTGCACTTAAAATATGTGAATATCGTTTGGTTAAAACACCGTGTTAACTATTCCATAACTATCCTGTTGTAATGCAATATATGTGTAAACATAAAACACAAGTACACAAGTTATAATTTTATAGTCTAAGACATCATATAGAAAAGTTACACCCTTTTTAGAGTTTCGTACCCCAAGATGAAAAAGAGAACCATAATTGAGAACCCTAAAGAGAATCGTAGCCCGTGTGTCGGTCTGTCAAGACCCTTTTTTTCAAGAACGTGTGTAGGTATCAAGTTGAAATTAATATAAAATACTTAAATCTACGGTCCCAGTTTTAAGCTGCAAGAAATCAAGCTTCGAAGTCATCGCAATCAAGGAGAACCCTATAATAAGCCCATTTGTGTTGCTATTTTGACCTTCGCAAGTAAATCAAAATCTATAAGCTTCCTTCGTTGACCTAGAATTATGAAATTTGGCAAAAAGGAAGGTCTTATGGCGCAAGTAACAAAAAATAAAAAAATCGTTTATTTGCATAAATCAGGTTTATAATACAACACTTTTGGTGTCCTTATTTTAATTTATATAGCAAATGACTGTGTGCGAAATTTTTATAAATCTGTTGCTATATTTGTCGCTACTGTCACGTAAATCGTTATGCGTACAATTGTAGGCTGCAATATACCATTTTCACCCAGAAGAAAATTGCAATAGCAATTGAAAATATTTTTGTAGTTTCAAACATCCGCATTTTTCATTCAACAAAAAGTTTTTATAAAAAAAAATTTTTTCCGGCCTATGATAATCGGCAAGTTCTAATTTTTTTGTTTTGGCTCTTATATACAAACGTTTCCTGTTTTAGGTCGTCAGCATTTTTGAAGTGATATTTCTATAATGGCAGTCTGAGTCACCTTTCGATACAGACGCATAGACTACAAAGTTACAAAACGAGTAATGGAAGAAATATAGCTTTGACTCATACGTAGGAGTAAGTTAACGTATTGTTTTAGAGAAAAAGAGATGAGAAACGAGTATGACAGTGTGAATAAATTATATACGCACACATTTTGTTTTGCATAACGTGGATATTTTCTATTTTGTTATCAAAATTTCGAAAGAATATTTTCCCCCATCATGAATACACAAAAAAAAATATTCCCTATTTTTTTGGTATACCACTTTCACCAGTATGACTATAAGTTTAATAAACGATATCTTCTTATTACTAGGATATTTTTTACTTCAAGTAAAAAGGTGATCGATTCGATGAAGCGTTCATAAATGTCGGACAGTGCATCGTTTCTTACTCTATATATTAATGGACCGTAACGACCCGCATCATGCAAAAGACTTCGAATGAGCAATAATAGTGTCCCGTATCTACTATCAAATGTTTCCACACAACGGGGTTAAGTACTGTCCCTACTTAATGAGCCATTTAATATCTCTATTCTTTCTAGAAGGCTTTTTTCACAATAGAAAATCCATAATCAACTAAGACACGATGGCTAAAGATTTCTCGTTGTAATGATTTGCTTGACTTTGTATTAATACTATTTGGAGAAATGCTCTCTAAAAAAAAATTTATACCCATCAATATATTCATTCTAACGGAAAAGTAAGTGGTTTGTATCCTGCGTAACGAAACCACAGAAGCACACCAAGCTATCTTTTAGTGCAAAACGATGGAAGCTCGCGCGGAAGGCACTGTATCCCATTGAAAACTGTTTGGCATAATATTCACTATTAAACCATCATATGCTTAGAAAAATCGGGGAAGACCAAACTATCATTTCCGGGGGAAGTATATCTGGATTTCCAGTTAGCGATGAAAATCTCAAAAATTCGTCTCTTTCTATTTAAAAAGAGTTTATTCACAACAAATTCTAAGCTTAACCGACACGCATGGAAACTTATACCTCGATATAACGTAAAATTGACCACCTGTTGTTGGAACACAACCCACTATGAAACCAACACCAATGTTGCATAGGCAAATATGTAAGGTATATTACCTGATCCAACAACTTGAAGGTTAAGCTATTTAGCCCTCAGCTGGCACCATTGCGTAGAAGACAACCCGAGCCCTCCGTCCGATATACTTCGTCTGTGACATAAAATTACGCCGTTAAATGATGATCATACTTCGGCATGTAATCTGTCTCCGGAAACCAATCCTGGACCTTCCCATGACCACAGATGGCTCCTTCGCCTGAACAGTCTCAGAGTTTTGAGGGGCAAAGCAAAGTTTGTTCTTGATGCTCCACTCACTAACCTGTAGAGTATGTCCGTTATTCGGTTCTCTATATCTTTTCGGTTTACTTCTCCGACCAATAGTAGCGTCTCTTATGCGTAAGTGTTGGTCTGCATCCCTGAAAGAGTATTGCAAGAATTCTATCGAATATCATGTTCCACAAATGTGGTCCGAGCACCGAGACCTACTGGCAGCTCCTGGTCAACTTTTTTATAACTTCCGTATCTCTATCCTATGGACAACTCGATCTAAAAAATATTTCATAATGGAACGGTATATGTCCGCTAACACCCCCAGGATATTGACGCGGTCATAATGTCTGGCCACCAAACAATATCGGACGCGCCGGCGATGACCAAGCAAACACCGAGTAGGTACTTATCTGGGCACATATCTACCCAGAACTTAGCGGCAGGGATCGCATGTGAAATGGATACACCAGATCGAAAACCATACTTGCTGGAGAACCCCAGCGAATGAGACAGCTGTGCTAATACCCGTGCCGACTAAACTCCCTTAATCGACATCCCGAAAGGCGCAGTGAATATTAGAACTTTGGGTCGGTAGGCGACTTCCCAACACTATTCGGTATGACTTTAAGCCAAATCATCGGAAAGTGATCCTCACGTAAGCAACAATTAAAATCATTAGCATCTCAAGCGCTGCTGTACCCTAAACCGTTTTTTTAATGACATAGTCTTAGTCAGTATTATGTAGCTCAGGATTGAATCTACTCTGTATTTTCAGTGTAACTACCATCGGATTCTTTGAGGATGCTAAAAACAAGGGTTTCAAGAGGTTTCGTAAACTTGTGTAAACAGCACCCCAGGGATCCGAATCATCTATCTCATAAACGAAATCACGAAAATGGGAATCCCTAGCACTCTTTGTCTCCTTTTACAATTATACCGAGCTTCTACTACGATAACTTGCTTAGCCTTCACTAGTTTTGAAATCGTTCCGGGGTCCTTAATGCGTTTGTTTATTCACTTATTTTTCTGTACAAATTTTACAAGATCTCCAAGGCTCTACTCCATAGAGGGTTTTTCTTCGATATGTCCGGACGAACCTCCCGTTTAAACATAATGAGTGCGAGGAGAAATTGAATTCCCAATCGTGAAGATAACTTCTTTTTCTTGGATGGGTTGCCAAAAGCCCAATGAACTATAAGTTCCAGCTTCAATATACATTGATTAACTTCAAAAAATGGACGAAGTTTTTGAGAAAAGCGTCTTACCCACGCAAATGCTTACTCTCTCACGAATGTTACACCCTCATATTATTTAAGGATTCAGCAAATTGTGGAGCTCCACCGGAATTTATCTGCACATACACCATACTCGCTTATCGAGTATTATATATTTGACTGCTGTTTGTATCCTTCGCTGAAGCTCTATTTGCATATTCAACAAAAAAGAGGAGGTCATCGTAGTAAAAATGACTCTTTATATCAAAGTCTTTTCTATTTTAGACTCAAGGTATCAATAATTTTTCATAATTTGGACGAAGGTTACTGAAATATTGGGTGATCATAATAGGAATACTTCCAAATAGAAATTCTTGTTAAATAAGCAGTGTTTTAAATAACATTTTAAGATATTTTTGGTTGATTGTTTTTTTATTCAATAACTAAAAAATCCCTGAATGCATGCTCTATCAACTTTTTATTAAAACGAAATTATCAACTATTTGCTACTAAGGAGTATATAGTTATACATTCTGTAAGTAGCCATATAACCTATATAAACTGATTGTTGTGAGGAATGTAAAGAGCGATATATTTCGCGGTCATTATCCTACTTTCTGGCGTAATCAGGTTAAAATCTTAAGGAAAGTCCTTGTCACTGTCTCTCTGAGAAAAACCATAGACCGGTTAAGGTAAACGCAGCTAGTAATTTTCTCAAAAAGTTAGAACGACCTTCGGATATGATGATGGGAAAAAGAAAAAAAATAGTTTTCTGGTGACTTCCAAATGGCCTAAACTTTGTGATCTATTCTCTGTATAAAGTCTATATTTTAAAGGATTTTTTTGCAAGGGAAAGGAATAAATAATTCACATGAATAAACATTAAAATATTTTCAATTTATCTGACGGATATCGATCTTGGGTGCGAATAATTGTACACGTAAACCAGATATTTTGGCTACTTCGCTAGACACACGAAAATATTTTTATTTAACACCGTTAGGTATAAAGAGTTTACGAGCTACCATTGTCTTATTGGCATTTTTGGAGTATAAAAGGGTATTATTTAGATCATTTAGGTATTTATCTACTTGATTCATAACAAAGGAGATAAGACCAGTGAGTAATAAATAATTCGTATATTGAGAAATAAGACCATAACGAAAGTAATATACTTAAGCAGACAGGGAAAGAAAAAGGTGTTAATAATAAAAAGAAAATTAGTTTTAGTTGTTTCGTCCGCGTGCATTATTCAAATAAATAATGAATATAATTTTATGATAGGATTTTCTAAGTAATTCAGTTTTCGTATATTCGTCTATCGTAATCGTTTTTCTTAGAAACATAAATTTTGGCACACTTATACCCGTAATTACTTCGATAACTAATAGTCAGAAATATTTACACGATTCATACAATTACATATTATAAATTATATATTACATTTGGGAAACAAATCTTCTGGGAGAATCTTTGATTTTTCTGAGAGATTTTCTGAGAGAATCTAGAGGGAAAAAAACCAAATAATCCTTGAAATATGAATACGTTCAAGAGAAGAGTTTTGTGATCTCCATAGGGAATAAACTTATTAGAGTTCTTACTGTCAGGTTAAGAAAACAAAAAAGTTGGTCAGTAAAACTTATAGCTGAGGTACGTTGTTAAACCTCATAACTTTGTCTTGAAGTTATGCTAGTACTAGTTATTGCGTATAGCTATATTTTTGCTTACTTAAAAATGCTTTCATAACTTTATATATATGTATATATATATATATATATATATATATATATATATATATATATACACGCTAATGCAGATTAGCTTGATTTGAATACAAAATTGCCATAAATTACCTCATTGTATCGGTAACTATTTAAATATCACAATATTTATGTAAAAAAAATTAGAAGACATACAAACAGACGCAGCGGGCCTGTTTGTTTTATAATATTTATTAATGTATGCAAAACGGTGAATGAGTCTTAGAATGCTCTCGACTTAAATATTCTTTTGGCGTATGCATTCAAATATAATTTTTTAAATTTTTTATAAATGTATTTTTAATTTTAGTGTAAATGAAAAGATAGTATTCTATTTAACATAAAAAATTCAAGAACTGGAAGAAATATTTTATGATAAAATAAATTCTCCTCATTTGTGTTAATTAAATAATATTTAGTTTGGAAGATATGCGATTTTATTTCGAAAAAAGATTTTTTAAATACTAAATAATAAACACTAGGTATTTATCTTACAGAAGGTCAATGAAGTGGTACTGTAAAAAATTATGATTCTCCACTCCTTTATAAAAGAGTATAAAAATTAAACAAATGCTTAATAATATCGGAACGAAAACAGACTTTAAAATGAAAAATAAAAAATATTGCTGATTCGGTAGTTACAAATGTTACATTTGGGATTACTTAGAAATGTCAGTTCAAACGAGGCACGGGATCTTCAACGTTCAACACTGAATCTCAATTTCAATTTCAAAACTGAATCTCTAAAAATTGATATAATATGAATTATATTGACACAAGTGTTGAAATTTTTTTTTTAATAACTGATAGCAGCGAATAAATTTATATTTTCAACAAGTATGTGCTTTTTCTACTATGATTATATGGCTTTGAATAATTATCATCAATAAATATAACTAATAAATGTGTATAATAATTTGTAAAACGAATTTCCTAATTATTATATTTAATTCATAAGCAATAATATTACTAATTTGTAAAACTTAGCAAAGCAATTACAAATATACTAATGTTACACAGAAAAAAATTGTAGGTCTCTAAAATGTCAAAGAAAAAGTTTTAGGCTGAACTTATTTTCATTTTATGAATAAGTCATGGTAATTCTTTTTAAATTGGACTACATTTTAAGTTACGGGGGATATGACTGGCAAGTTAAAATCACTTTAATGATACCCATTGAAAGAAATATTATAAGATAAAAATTGACACTTCCTAATTCGGATTAGTAACGTAAGAAAAATTGTAGGAATTTTGGAAGTAAACAAAACCAGAAATAACATTTGATGATGTTTGGCGCGATGTATTTATGCTTAGGGGTGAGTGAAAGGAAGTAGATATGTACCCTTTCTGCGTGTGTAGAGAGTAAAAATATCTCAAGGTATAAATGAATAATGAAAACGTCACTCGTGAAATAATGATGTAGTTTGCAAATAAGGAAAGTTTATTCTATAAACTAGATCTTAATACGGATAATACTTATATAAAGAACACTGGACCTAACGCTGTAATACGATTACGATCAATCCCAAAATATATTACTAATAGTTATTTTCAAAAGACTGGGAAGTTTTTCATAATTTCATTATAAAACTCGTCTATAAAATAAGACATTCTCAATTTTTAGGCACAAACCAAAACTCCGTGTTATGTTATATATTATGTACATAAAAAAATGAAAAAATTATCTGAGTTATATATTCCAATATGTTTCAATTAAATCTTGAGCGTTATTAAGTGAGTACTTGATTTCAGTATTTACTGATGCCAAAGTATTTGTTTCAACAAGTAGTTTAGTAGTACTTTTTTCGGTGATTGGAGGAATATTGTAAATAAGAATGAAGCATTTGATCTTATACACAATAAGCGACTAAGTTTTCGTAAATAAAAATCAAACGAATTTTGTAAATTTCACGAAGAGAACTTAGAATTACTTTCCTTCGTGAATCTTGTTTAAGGAGAAAAACGAGGGATGCAATACGCAATATATATATATATATATATATATATATATATATATACATGTGTGTATGAAAGTGTACTCTCCCAAAACATAGCCAAGCATTTGTTCCAAAGACTTGAAGAACAATTTTTATCCTCTTTAATTACCATGATGCATTAGACTTAAAAATAACAGTTTTATTGAATGATCCTCGATCAAGTTCACGTTATCTGATAGAGCTTCTCAAATGCATCAGTATTATCTCATATTGCAATATTAAAACACCTCACCTTTTATTTAAAAGATTGAAATATTATATTTCAATAAAAAAGTGCAGTATAATAAGCAACACTTATGAGTTTAGATTGTGGGTTTATAAGTAAATAACTTGTTATATAAAGTCCACATATTCCCAGATTGAAGTCATGTTATTTTTTATTGGAACTATTCGATATATTAGAAACTTCAGGAGCGACAAGAAGGTAAAATGTAACTATACTTCTATTTTCTAATTGTACTCATATGGAATAACGTTATTTATTAATTACGAAAATAGAGTAAATAACTCGATAGTCCACAGTTTTTATGGTTTACATTAATACCTAAAGTCATATGCTTATTTCATTTTCATGCTAAAATGTTTTTAGTAAAACTCGCAATATTTCTTAAATAAAATGAATTTCATATTCTGAACAATATTTAAGTTAAATTACAATTTAATGAAACAATCTACAAAGCATTTATTTTTGTAAAACGACGTCAGGATGATGAAAGTGCCTTTGAAAATTGTTTCATTAAAATTAATGGGAATAATATAGCAAAAGTCAATCCAAATATTTGTTAAAATAACTATTAATTTAACTGTTTCAAAATATATCAAATATGCAAGTGTTTTTAGCCCTTTAGTTAATTTAGGCAACTTCATAATCAGATACTAATTAGCAAGAGGTAATCTGTGTCGTTTTTTACCCACTTGAAACGCGAATAGTTTATTAACACAAAAAATAGTTTAATTTATATTTTTAATTTTAGATTACTTACCAACCCATCCCTTAAAATTGTTCATTATATTATAACAATATTTATTATCTGTGATACTATTTTTAATTTCAACTAAAATCATATAATTATTTTATAGGGTTATTTATAATTTAAATTTCAAACAGCATGTTAATTTTTAATAAAATGTGTGGGTTTAAAAAAAATATAAAATTGTAATATCCACAGAATGTTTTTTCTGGTAGTGAGAATTACAATTTATTTATTAATTAAGAAGCTAATTTTATTGAGAACTTACAAGCTGGTATGGATTAAAGGTATCGATAGAATTGATTATTCATATTGCCACAAACCTGTAAATAGTTTGTAGCGTAGCTATGGAGGAACAAATCGATTTCTAGATTTTTTGTTTCCCAAGTATAAATTGAATTTTTAATAACTCTTTAACAAAAATATGTCAATATATTTTCAACGTAAATAGGTTTCTTAAAAAGCAAGGTCGTATATATTACATTAAAAAAATCGTACCACTATTTAGGAAAAAATAGCTAAAATATATCGGTGCGTACTTACATTATGAAAAATTATTATCAATAAATAATATATTAGAAATACTACGTACACTTAAATGCTTATGAAAACCTCAGTATGGTGGATATACTTGCATAGAGGGCTCGACAGGTACTTGAAAAGTTTTTTTTAATTTATGGATCAGCTGACATGAATAATAATTTTTATTGTGCCATAATGAAAGCTTTTAATTACAGGACTATAGAAAAGAAGAAATAAATATAAAGACAGGAAATTTTTTTCTGCATTTTAATTCTCTCATTCGAATAACCTACAAGACAGTAAGTGGCTTGGAGTATCCTAGATTAATCATAAAATATCCTAGATTGATCATAAAATAAATTTTAAGAAGTGTCATTTTTATTCTGACATAACTTTGTGAACAAAATATGCTGTCTTTTTATGTAGTTTGACCAGATTTTAATTGCAATTATCTGACGGACCACTAAAATTGCGTTTTTCTTTTACAAATTTAGTCGGATATATAGAATGCAATATATTTGTCTAAGATATTGAATACACGTTTCCTTTCAGAGACAAAGCTGATAAAAGCTTTGTATAATATAGAAGTAGGAAATGGTTTTATAAATAAATTTCATACGTTATATATTACTATTAGTGAATATATTTGGCGTTAATTTTGTCGAAATTCATTATTCACAATTAAATGAAACTACGTAATGTAATATTATTTCTACTCTCTTTAAGTTCTTTACCACGACCTAGGTTTCGTTGTATTATGTAATAAAGAAAAAATAGATAAACTTAAGAAGAATGGTACCTATATACTTGAATCTAACGACTGTAATAGTGTATACATAGGTCAAACAGGAAGATATTTTACTACAAGATATAATGAATACATTGCCAGCTGGCGAATTGAAAATAACCATATGTTTAATACAACGAAACCTCGGTCGTGGTAAAGAACTTAAAGAAAGTAGAAATAATACTACATCACGTAGTTTCATTTAATTGTACAATAATGAATTTCTACAAAATTAACCCCAAATATATTCAATGTTTTTACAGTTGACCTAAACTAAGAAATGTAAAAAAGTATACATTTTTTCTGAAAACGCTCTAAATTTACAGTATTAACTTGATCACGTAAAACACATAGCGTTTCTGCGCAGTTTGTTTTATATTCAAAATTTCGGGAAATTTTTAGGAAACTTTACAAACTTTCCAGTTAAGAAGTACTCGCTAGGGAGTTGGAAACATTTAATTCGAACAACGGTTTAAACTTCCGAATTGTACTTTTCTAATATTTTAGATTATTTTTGGTCGAATAAAAACTAAAATGTTTCTATCCAATTATATCGTAGTTGAATAGAAATTTCGAAATACGAAAATATTTAAAATGTCATTACAGGCGATACTGATATTGACTTTGAAGCGGGATTAGAAAACTGAATGAAACACACGTAATTGTTAATTCAGTATACTCTTATATCTATTAGAATTCCGTATCAAGAAATGAAAAAGGAACACTCCACTTCGTCCATTTTTCTTTCTCCCACAACTGTTTTTCTCACAATTCGTTTAATGCATATATACAGAAATTTGAAATTACCACAGTATTGACCAATACAAATTTTAGAACACAGTTGAAAGTTCAAAAATATTTATGGTATAATTTTAGAGAGCATATTAAAATATAAGAATAAAACCTGTCAAGCACGAATGAAACTTGCATTACAAAGATTCCGTTCACGTTTACGAATTTATAAAAATTTATTGGTAAATAATATTCCTATTAAACTATTTACAGAACTTTAATTTTTAGAACAAAAATCTATATCCTTTACAGACACATATTTAATAGAAATTTTTTTTCACTGATGTAACAACATATTTACGATTTATGTATTTTTTTATTTGTACTGGCCCTTTAAGACAACGGGAAGTACCCTATAAGTTTTGATTTATTTGCGATTACAAAAATATGTGGTATAATCGTTCGTATTTTTAGGGTTCTTCTTTATTGCGTTGACTTAGAAGCTTGATATTCAGACCCTAGGGACTGTAGTCCTTAGGTTTTCGTATTAATTTCATCCTGATACCTCCACCCGTTCCTGACAAAAAGGGTCTTAACAGACCGACAGGCGGACAACAAAATGGTCTTATAATGTTTTCTTTTTGGCTTTTGATGTACGATACCAACAAATTTCTTTTTTTCAAATTTTTGTATCGTGTACGACGGCAGTTGAAATACAATTTACTAGGACTCCGAAACTATTTATTGTAGAATTTTATTTCAGAATTGCTGAAAATGTTCCCAAATTTTTTTCAGAAATTGTTTGACGTAGAAATTTTAAATATTCATAGTAATAAACCATATTAATCTACACGCATCCTAATTGGGTTTCAAACCGAAAAAAATTTACAGAAATTTTAGAAGAGCCGAATGAAATAACATAATTTTTTTCAATTTCGTATATCGTGTGAGAATTTGGCCTACAAAATTATGAAACCCTTATAGAGCATTTTTCCTATAAGGATATTGAAACTATTCTTCGCGGACTTTTTGTGAGATAGTTTTAGAGATATTGTGGAATATATTCACAAATCCGTTTTTCCCCTTCTATATTTTAAACTACTAAATTTTAAAATATGGGTAAACGCAGTTACTAGATGCTTACCATAAGGTTACTAGAAAATTTTAGCTTTCGAGATATTCATGATCCTTTCACGCTGTGAAAATACTACCTAGTCAGTATATTTATACGGTGAAAAATAATATTAATATTAGTAAATAGTTTAATCGATATAAAAATCTTTTCTTCGTTTAGTACTCCTTTCTTAAATCTGTGATCTAATCAGGTATTTGTTTTTATCTATTCCTGACTGATTCGTTGATGGTATGAACCATGATTATTTATATTGTTTTACATTGTCCGTTTATAAGATTTTTTCTCCTTTTTCGTTTTTCGATATATTTTTCTTTTACTCCATTTACAAAATAATTTGCCACGATTGACTGTATTAATACGGAATAAAAATTATTATTACGACTCTTTGTAAATATATTAATTAATTAAAAAGTGTATTTAAGTTACCAAATATTAAATTAAAATTGCTTAATAAAACAATAAAACACAAAAGGTTCGCTTATTTAAAGTTAACAAAATATTTAGAAATTGGATTTTGAAATAAGCAATATAATTTCTAATGAATTACATGTCAATTTTAGATAAAGTCACAGAATCATTTATTTTTTTTCCCAAAATAAATTTTTATAACAATAATTGAATCCTTCCTGCGAAGGTTTTCTACCACAGAAATAAATTATAAAACGAAAAAGTTCTGCAAGGACGGGCGAAAGATCTACCATCAAATCACGTCTTCGGCTTCATCAAAAAGAAAGTTTTATTTTTATGAAAGAAAGGAATTTTAATTGCTTACATTCAAATATATTGCTTGAGTTAGGTAATGCACTTAATTCGAAATTCGTGTTTAATTTTTGGGAATAGGTATAGGTTAAAGAAACTTGTTACAAAAATAAATTCATGATATTCAAGATTTATTTAAAAACGAAGTTTTACTTATACGTACGTTATATAAAGATCAAAAATCGTAAAAATTGTACGGTTGTGTGGGATGGACGTACACCTTTTTTGCTTGATTATAAAACTTTCATATCAAATCATTCAAAATTTTTAGGTACTTATGAAAAATTGCAAGATACCAAATTTTAAGAAAATCCTAACATGACATGTGTAGGGAAGTGCATTAAATTTTTTAATATCATATTTACCCATTATAATTAGGATCTCAATTAAAGGATTGATTAAACTTTATGCTTATTAGGTAAAAATTGTGAAACTTTTGAGGTTATGAACAACTAAACAAGAACTCATTTGACCATTTTAATAAATGAAATAAAAGTTTCCACTTGGCGAGAAAAAATATTTTACTCTTATATTTACAAAGAAAGAAATTTGTGTTAATAAAAAACCATTTTAAAGAAAATAAAGCACAATTAAATGAAACTACGTGATGCAGTATTATTTCTACTTTCTTTAATTTCGTTACCACGGCCTAGGTTTCGTTGTATTATAACATCTTCAGGTGGCATATTAGCAAAGATCACCAATTATACTCAATATTATTAACGCTATATATATTCAATATTATAAAATAAAGCCTAAACACAAAAAAATAATACAATGATCAGATCAACTATAAGCAACAATAAAGTAGTTAGTTAGCTTGCACAACTCATCTAAAACTACAATGAAACTAACGAAGTTTCAGCTTGTACCTTCGAGTTATACCTTCGTTTTTTTTGTCACGTATATTACACCATAGCTAACCTGTAGCTACGATGTGATAAATACCTTAAATATATATTTTACAATAAGAAAAATAACCATGAATACGAATGCAAAATACACACACATGCACACGCACAGGTACACACACACATACACACCTATATACAAACATATATATATATATATATATATATATATATATATATATATATATATATATATATATATATATATATATATATTATGGATATAAAGTATTTTCTTATTAGCATTCGTAATATGATTATTTTTGCGAATCTAATTGCCACGAAATTTCTATCTTGAACTTATTCAACCAGAAAACATATCACTTAAATTCAAAAACTATTTATTGCGACGATAACTGACATTTTATACACAAACTAAAGAAATTGAATTTTATTAGCATAAATAAAACTTTTCTATTTGCTAATGTGTATCATCTTATTTATACAATCATTTTCGAGAATGAATAGAAGTTAAAATATTTCTTTATTAATAAAAAAAAAAGCTACAAGTATTTCATGATAAAATACTTGTGTCATTTTTTTGTTGTAACAAACATTGTAACTTTCTTCGATAAAAACCAATAGTGTTTTAAGAACAAATCGAATTTTCCTTGTGATGAAATAAACAATATGTCCCTCCAAAGGTTTCTCCTTTTACTAGTTACAACAAAAATAAAGTTCTGTAATCTTCAACTTTAACTAAGTACCTAAAATTATAATGATTACCAGCTAATAATTAAAATGGAATATCCAATTTCGGAAACAGAACCTTTGATATCTTTTTTCCTTACAGTCTATGTTCTCCACATATCATATAATATAAACGAAGAGGGTAAGCAGGCTTGAAACGTGCATCAGTATTATGATCCACGTATCATATATTTTTTCTCCGCACAGTGACATATACTTCATCCGTAGATTGAATGGGATAAGTGATAGAGCTCCGTCGTTTCATTTTTTCATTGCACATTAGCGCTCAATATTGCGCTTTTGTGCCATAATTGCCTGCTAAAAATTTAATGAAAGCAATAGCAAATTTTCCTATCATCGGTAGGATATTTTAAATATATTTCCTTTGATTTTAATTTAGAATGTTATTGTAACAGTTTAAACTTTATTTGTAACAGTTTTGTATCAGTATGTTTCTTGTTCTGTTCTGGTATCACAGGCATATTATTATTTTATAGCCGGTATACATCACAATTGTTACACATTTAATGTTATTATAGGATAAGTATCGGTAACATAAATATGTTTGAACACTGTGATGATGAATTTCACATTATAAAGCAATGGACTTTGCACCCTAATTCTACAGTAAAATAATTATATTAAAATAAAGGACTTCCATATTATTTATACGTTTTATACGGTAGATTTCAGAAAGTAAACAAATTTGATTATGATAACATTTTTATATATGTGTTGTTTAAATAATTAAATAAATTATGTTTGAACAAAAATAAGTGACCACATATACTAATAACAATAGAAAAAAAAATTCAAAATTATTTCTTTTTTAATTTTGGCCCCTGTATCGTCATAAAGCTGAATTAACCGGGTAGCATCGTTTAAACACACACCGTTATTACTTTTGTTTCATATTCTCCAAAAAATCTTTTCTCAAAAAAAAATAAATTTTAGACCCTGGACGAAATAAATGGTTTCCAAAAAAAAAATAGGCACACTTTTCAGAAGATAATTTTTCCATATGACTATATGATATTTGAAAAAGATATTTGAATCCAGAAGCAGTTCAAACCATTGATGTTTGTTTTCAAAGCCAAGTTTGTACCGTGTACATATTTAGAAAAGATGACTATATAATTTGTAAAATATGATGCGGACACTAATATTCGTTTATATTAATTACAAAACACCTTAACGCGAAAGTGTCACAACTTTAACTATTTAATACATACATTTGGTTTTTTGGGAAATAAGTTAAAACATGAAACATGTTATCAAATATATCGAATTAACAAAAATTTTGTAACATGTTATCAAATATATCGCGAAATCCTAATTTCTTCAGTTCATTAATAAGTAAAATGTAATTAAGAGAGTAGTACCTTTGCCGTATATGTATTCCATACACTTTTTGATTAATAGCCTCCGAAGCTTTTACATTTGTATGTACAGCACGTTATAGAATTTTCCGCGTATATTAACTTCCATTTCGTCTATATTATTCATTTAGGTTCTTTTATATAGGAAATTATATATGAAAAAATAAAAGTTGATCGAACGCCAGTGATAATATAAGAAACATATGTGTTCGGTATTTGTGTATAAATGCACGTTTTAATGTGTTTTTGACACATGTATTTTTATATATACACATACACTAAAAGTAATAAAATATGACTTAGAATAAAAGAACGAAATAGTTAATTAAATTCATGTAATAATCCATAAAAGTGTGTTTAACCTTATTTATAGTAGTACTGTATATGCATATAGACGGTCGATATATATATATATATATATATATATATATATATACATGTATATATATATATATACGTATATATGTGTGTGTGTGTGTGTGCGTGTGTGAGATTATTTTTATGAAGATTTATAATTATTAGCAGAACTGTTAATACGTAAGTAAGAAATATCTTTCTTACGCGTGTATACAGGGACATACGATTTCATAAAAAAAAATCTCGACGATCGTTTAGAATTTTGAATATTTTTAAATTTTGTTCCATGGTTCAATTTAATGAAGTGTTTTTTGTGAATCGGCAATTTCATGTATTGTATTGTGTATTTTTCAATTAAAAATGTATCTGTGACATACACCTTTTTGCAAATTTCCAATAAGCAAAGTGGTTTATTATACAATAGCCTGATGCAATTTAAAATATTTTTTTTACTTTAATGGTTTATACAAAAGTCCTAAAAATTATTAAAATATATATGTGAAAAGAAAAAAAATAAACCATACAACGCAGGTGTGGCAGAACCAAAATATACATAAAATAATTAATTTTTGAACAAACTTAGCAAAGATTACAAAACTAAATCGGAATATTGTTCATTGTACATTAAGTATTTTAAATAATATCTTCTTTTATTTCATTGTCATTATATTACAACATAAATAGTAAGAGTTTTACATATTGTCTCTTCAAATTACGTAAATTGACACAGTATAACGATTAAATAGAATGTGCCTCCAACATTCAAAATAAGGTAAATATTGTCATTGTAAATTATATAAAATATTATCAATAATGAGCTCCACACGGGCATCGGTTCAGCAGCGATCGATACCCGATTGCTTCCCGCTAATTGAAGCAAGCGTTGAATGGAAACGAGGTCTTTAATACATAATATAATAGGTTGGAACATGTGAACCCTTGCAACGCAAAATCGAAATATCTTCACATATTATAAAAGTTAATAATTACAGCTACTTTCCATTTTACCATTTTATACAAGTTATTGCCGCGTTACATTTTAGAGAAGTAGAGATTTTAATTTTAAATTTTTAAACCCTTTTTATTTTATATTCCAATATTCAGGACCAAGTCGCTTTAAAATGTCCATGTATTTGCGTCTGTATTCATACATAATATCTCATTGTACGCAAAATATAGTTCAGTTTTGGAAATTATCTTTTCCATTTCCATACATTTAGTAACGAATAATGTTATTTTTCCTCCATTTTCTAATTGATTTATTATTTGTCAGTGGCTATTGCTGCAAAAAACATTTATAAAATTTTTTATATTAATTTATACATATGTTCGGGAGTCAAATATCTTTTTTGCCTTTAAACCAAGATTTCATTAACTTTACTTGTATGTATCCATTTCTAATTGTTTTGTCGATTTGAAAATGCAAACTTGTTTAATTCTGATGAAACTTGCTTGGATGTGGAATACTGTAATAGGAACTTCTCAGTGAATAATAGAAAACCTTGACTTATCACAAAAAATCAAACAGGTTTTTTAAAAGTATTTTATAATTATCTTACCAATTGTATAAACTTCATCAGGGTCTAAGATTACTTATTAAGAAAAGTTAAAAAGTTAACTAAGTTCAAGTAAATTAATCGGAGATATAAATATAATAACTAAAGTTATGAAAACGTAGAACGGGAAAATCATCAAATCAGATCAAATCCGAATGATTTTATAATAGGATTTTTCTGCAAATTAATAACTTACAAAACGAATAAAAATAAACAAATGCATTGACAAAAAAAGAACGTTTAAATAGTACGCTTGAAACGCGTCGAAAGAAAATGAAAATTAAAGTTGTAGAAAAGGAAATACAGGAATTGAGACGAAAAAAAAATTTCAGAACGTTTTTATAAACGGTGATGCAATATTGATAAATCGCTGTATCAGCTTAATAAACAAGTTAGTATTTGCTATCGCAGTATATTTTTATAAGAAAGACAGTATTAACCGTCGCAGTATATTGTTTTTAAGCAAGGTGATATTTGAGATCGTGATATTTTGCTCCTAAGCAATTTAGTATTTACCGTCAGTGTGTTTTGGTATGTAAAATTAAGATGTGCCATTAATGCTAATGCTAATCATCTTTCTTAAGGAAACAAATCAACTTTGTATGTTTCTAAAACTCTAGATTTGAAATTATAAAATACTAAGATACACTATTTAAATAATAGATTTTGTTATGTATTTACGTATGTATATATTATGCACGTATAGTAGACATGCTCTTATATTTCATATAATAAACGCAATAAAAAATATATAAAACAGAAAAACACTGCAAATAAATTTTTATTAAAATATACAATAACCTACTTATGTCACATACATTTTATTGTAAATGAGTTATAAAAAATTCACATATATTTAGTCAATTACGATTCATTTTGTTAATGACCCCATATTCTCGATTGAGAATGATATATTTTAATGCGATTCCCATTATAGTTAATGTGGATTCTGACACACTTTGTTGTTTACGATTTCCTGATTGAAAGGTATGTGGAGGGTGAATTCAAATCCGGGGTACTGTGGTTGGATCCGATCGTTAATCATTATATTTTGATATATATGAATGGAACGGAAAAGAGTTAGATCAGAAAATTTTATCATTTACCAAAGCGATATTAATTATACTAAATGCAAAATCAAATGCTAATTGAAGTATATATTTGAACAATAACGGAATAATTTTATTATCAAATCATACAGAAACTTTTTCAGGCATAAAATATATTTCTTGTGGCTTTATATATATTCAGTTTTACATATGCAGTAATAAATGAAAAAAAACTCCATAAAGAACATCAAATTAAAGAATGTTAAAGAAACTTGGGAGTACATGGTTATAAGAAAATAATATGTAGTAGAATCATTTTTCCTTTCAAAACCTAGTCAAGTACATCATTATGTTTCTGGAGAAAATATTTTTGTGGTAAATATTTCTTGATCTAAATACAGACATTATCATTTCATCGAAATACGCAATAGACTATTAACATGTAGGCTGTTAAAAAGACTTTAACGACCAAGGGATTCAATAGAATTAATTGGATAATTGTAAGCGTAAAAGCAAAAGAATTTCTTTTCGAGTTTTTTTATTACAGTCAGGTTTTTTCCTATTTAGGGATAACATTTTTTATTTCATAAGGCAGCCCTTATAATTTTGACAATATTTAGGACCCTCGAAAAAAAAAGAAAAAAGGAGGTACTCCTTTAAGATCACTCACGTGTTCGTATATCCATATCTCACAGTCGTGTTTCGCAGAAATCGCTAAAATTATCGTAGTAATAACATGTACATGTCTTAGTAGCTAATACTCAAAAATACTCATAAGGAAGTTGTAAGTGTAGCAATTTGAATACTTGAAAAAAATTAAAAGTTTCGTTTCCTTCTTTTGAAAAATTTCTTTTGAACACATATCTTATGATTTAATAAGCCTATTAATTTCCAAATTGATGTGCAAAAAAACAGACAAACATTGTAAAAGTTTTCTTGATGCATATTGTTATTCATTCTCCATATACCCAATTTTTTTGTAAATATTTTCAATGCATCGACACGAAAAGCCTAAACTGTTGACATCAAAATAAGGAAAACAGGAAATGAACCAAGAATTAACTAGAAAACTAAAGCGATAAAAACTAAGACGACTTGATGAATTAATTTATGAATTCACAATTTCTCAGAAATTCGTATGCACCACGATATTTTACGCTTGTGAAAGCTGTGAAAGGTAATATATTTACACGATGAAAAATATAAATATTATATTTAGTTTAATTGATGTAGCTTATAGCGTTAAATGGTTATATTTGTTATAGCATGCGTCCTCGTAATGTGAGTCTTACTCGTAAATCAGTTTAATATATGCAATAAATAAGATTAAACATTTAAATTTATGGAATTTTTAATTTGGCCGCTACAGGTTTTAACAGGTTTTCCAAACGTTTTTCATTTTTTAAATTCAATTTCTATACGAAATAAATAACTTTTGTTACGGTTTGTTACGAAGTTACCTTCTCCCATCTGTTGATCCGCGGGAGATATTTTATTTTCAAGTGCCACTTGCGAGATACATGGGTGCGTTCCCCTATCCGCCACCTAGAGATACGTTCTCTAGGGGCCAGGTTTACCCGAGATTATGCTTAGGCAAACAAAATCGTCAGTTATGCCTAACCAATACGGATCCACCAGCGAAAAGAAAAATGACAGATGTAATACACAGCGTGAAAATTCTGATAGAAAAATATAGATCACAGAAAAAAGACCTACATCTTGTATTTATCGACCTACGGAAAGCTTTTGATCTGCTTTGGCAAGCTTTAAGATCACTATTTGTCCCGGGCATATCATATTACATATCCTTGATTAAAGATCTATACCAAGGAATAACCATAAGGGCTAGTAGCCCCTCAGGCCCGACGGAAAAATTTTAAGTTTAGGTCGGAATTCACCAATGATTCTCAATAATTGTTAAGTCTAGTTGTTTAATCTAGTTATGAAATATATCCAAAAATCTGCACCTGGAACACTGCTGTACTTATTGCCGAAATTTAAATAGAATATCAGGAACAACTAAATATATGGCAATATCCATTAGAGAGGCAAAGTCTTAGAGTGAACAAAGACAAGACTGAAAACATGTGTTATAGTATATATGAAAATGAGGCCAACGACAACTCGTGAATGATAATAGAAAGAACTGTCTGAAGAATGTAAAGCAGTTTAAGTATCTCAGTTCAGTCGTAGTTCTAAAAGATGGCACTAAGAAAGACATCCAGCACAGAATAACAACTGCCTGACTGATATGGAGATCACTAATCAAAGTATAGAATGCCCATCAATCTGAATGGTCATGCTTACAAACAAGCACTACGACCAGCGTTGTTGTACGGGGCGGAATGTCGGCCGATGAGAAAGGTGGGCAAACAAAAGATGCACGTTACAGAAAAAAAATGCAGTGTTGGGCTGGGGGAGTTACAAGACTGAATAGAATAAAAAATGAGTACATTAGAGGAACGTTTAAAGTCGGAAATATTGAGAAAAAATTGAAAGAAAATCGCTTGACTTGATACGGGAAAATTTTGAGGTGCAACAAAGACCATATCACTAAGGCAGTGTTAAAAATAGAAGAAGGATAGAGAGGCCGAGGTTAACCCGCTGCCACTTAGAAGAGCACTATAGATAAAGATCTTAAAATGATGAATTTGACACACACATATAGACTGTTGTATACAATATAGACTGTTGTAGCAAAAATATAGGCTGACCCCAAATGAGATATGGGACTGTAGCCAGAAGAAAGAAGAAGGTACGCAATAAACAATTGAAACTACTTTACCCCAGATTTTAACTTGCATACAAAACATTTGTAATATATTGTTCAGATTTTAATAGAAAATTTTATCGTTGTGATTTAATGGCAAAATCAAATCGCAAAGATAAAATTTTGCTTTCATCATTTTCCTAATGTTATTTTATTAAGGGGAAATCTAATTCACGGGAAATCTTGTCCTTTCATCATTTTTTTTGCTAATATATTATTCTTATATCGTTTGTACGATGTAAGAAAAAAATATATATTTTGAGATACCAAAATTTTCTTTAATTATTTTGTAAAATTTTATCGAATAAAGAAAAAACTGAGCTTTTTGATGTATGTTTCGTAATGTAAATCACAAAGTTTGTTTTACTGCTCCTTTTGTTAAATTTTTAATGATAATGCAAACCACTATCATATATTGATATTAATGATGACTGCAGTTATAAGATGTGGCAGCATTTGAGTAAACTTTATACATTTAAAAAGAGCACAGTACAAGATCGTCTGAATAAAAATTAAATTATTTATCAGAAAATTCAAAATGAGTTAAATTAAATTATAAAATGTTGAAAAGCTATTATTAAAAGAATTTACAACTTAATTCCTAAACTTCAACTTGTTCAAAACAAATAACGGTATCTTTTAAAATGCATAGAAATTATTTAGAAATTTTCAAAATATAGAAAAAGTTCTCAAATACATCATTCCTATATTATATTTTGGGTTATATAAAAAAGTCATTAATTTGAAACTGTGCATTTGATATTTTTGGTGAAATATTAAAATCTAGAATGAGTTAAAAAGACAAAATATTTTCCAGCACTATGTATTATATATATTTTCCAACACCATAATTTTGTCACTACTCACCAAAACAAATTTCAGTTTGCATAAGTTTCACTAACTTAAAAAGCACAAGGGTTAGTACGGAAATTTTTCTTTTAATATGTCTTATATATATTATGTCGAGAAAAGATAGATAAAACATAATGTCAGTACTATTTACGACATCCGTACTCTATGTTGCATTCATTTAAATAACCTGAGTAATTTATTGAAACCTTCATTTCCACTCTTGAAAATTTCAACATAGGTTTAAAATGTTTATTGATTGATGCAAAATTATGTCTAAGTTCAGAAAATAATGAACCATAAAACGTCGGTACATTAAAAAAAATATGTGCAAAATTTAAAAAAAAATTTATTCCAATAACTACATAATTTTTGAAGTGTTACTGAATTTAGGAATTATTCTGAAAAAGAGCAATTATAATTACGACAAAAAAGGGGCAACGCCAAAACATGAGACAAAATTAACTAAGTAATTTTTCTATCACTTCAATAGAATCGGATCAATTAAAAGACAAATTCTTTTAACCCAGTATCCACTTCTTAAAAATAATATTGAAACAATTTACTGTATAATTTGCAAGGATTAAAACACGCAAAGTTCAATTTACTAATGCGAAATTGCCTAAAGATGATTTCACTGTTTTTAGTACTTACGAAGAAAGAAAAATTGTTTTCTTTGTTCTTAATTATGGTTTCATATAATGCGTTACATACGACTGTTAATCAAGTACTTTTAATTTTAATTTATTTTTATTAAACGAATATTCTATAGCTATATCTGCGTCAATCGCTCATATCAAAATTGTCAAACGCTTGAAAGTATAAAAAGAGGGAAATGAAAATTTACAGTGAAATGTTGTAAAAACTTCTAAATACAAAATTTTTTAAAATATGGAAGACAGGAATTAACCTTCTTAATTTAACATCACAACGCCATTTACTTAAAATATATATTAGAAAAATGCTATCTCAATCTGATAAAATGTGAAAAAAAATATGCAAAGCCGATTAGAGTATCAACAAGTAAACTTAACTGGATAGAGTATGCAAGAAATGTACTTTACTAATACGTGCAATAATATAAACTCCACCTACCTATGTGATGAATTAGCTTGTAATATTTACTCTCAAGCTTATAATTCATCGAAAAAAAAGGAAGAGATATACATGAATATGTATATAACTGCAATATATTCATCAATAAGACTAGAAAGCAATAAAACGTGAAATATAGGCGGAAATTTGTTCCATGTCAAATAACTGAACAAAGGTGTAAATGGGCACTGGGAAAACAATAAGGCAGTCTTTCCAAGTTGAAATGAACAAGGAAAACAGAGCTGAAACGATAAGCATATTTTTTTATTAAAATACATCTTATTTTATTTATTTAAGTGAAAAAAGTCTCCCCAATGGATACGAACATTATTTATATTACACTTCTTCAATGCACCAAAATATTGTTTGTTATATCCGTGACGTTGTCGAAATAATAACAGGAATTAACAGAACTGGATATTACCCAGCTTGAACTATACACTACATTATTATTTAATTTTGAAATATTGTGTCTTATTACAAAACTTTAATTACAGGCTTTGCAGTATGTTTATCTGTTAAATAGTTTTTGTTGGTTTTGCGTGGATATTCCGAGACAATGAAGTGTGTGAAATTTTAATGATAAACGTTTAATGTTCAAGTATATCTATCTCTTTTCCACTTATAATCTAATTCCACATATAATAGCGATCGGTCGACCAAAGACCCAAAACTATATTTTTTCAAAAATTATCATGGCCATTTGCAGAGTATTAACGAATATTTTTGCAACTTGTTTTCTTGTTGATTGGTTCAAGGAATTTGCAATGAAGTACTTGTGATTAAAATCACGATACTAAATTAAAGTATTTGAGTAAATTACATACGTAAATATCCCTCAAAATGGACATTGTTCACTTATACTTGTAACCAGTGTTCCTTGTGGTTGTCTTATCTAATAGAAATAGCTTATTATTTATATTAAAACGCGCCTATTTTTATAGTTCTTTGACGAATATTGCCTTTTTATTACGGTTATTATAATTATAGTAGTAGCAAGATTATTCTTCCAGTTAAATATCTCAGTGAGTTCAGAAAATGCTTGCTTTTGAGCTTGCTTTCTTTAAACGCAGTAGCTCAAATTATACCAGATCCCGATTTATCGACACTTATCATAACATCATCATAACAATCAAGTCTACTGTCATACCAGAAACGTCGTTCGCTAAGTTTGGCGAAGAAACAGTTTATGCTCATAATAAAGAGACGCCGGACACGAAAAAGTGAAAATACCAATATTAAACTTCCCTGTATATCTCAGCCAGTACCAAATATAATTATAACGAGTAGAGAAGTAGAAATTTAACTTTGTATAGAGATTTTTATAGATTTTGTCAATTCAATCCAATAAGCCGTAGGTAATTGAAGCTTACTTGAGTAAGGATCACAGGTTTGAATAAATTTCATCTTTTATATTTTTATTTTTGTGCCAAAAAGGATCCCTATCATAAAGTAGGATATAATTATCATAAAAGGGTAAGGTGTGCCTGGAGTCAGTTATGCTTGGCATCAGCAATGCCTGGAGTTAGTAAAAAGGAAGTTCATTTGAAAATTATGGGATTACATTACTTTATAAAAAGTATAACCCTGAAAAAACACAAAAGTAAGAATTAAAATTTATGTTTCCGGCTGATACTTCACCGTTGCTTATAGTTTTTTGTAACGTTAAGTTTACAGAAAGAGGAGATGACTATCTTCCTACTAACGAAAACAGAGCTGTTAAAATATGAAGAACTATATGTCATATATTTCTGCTTACACTTTACTTCGGTGACGTATTTACTTGTTTCAAACAAATTTATTATTTGCTCATAAAACGAAATTTTAAATAACAAAGATATAATAAAGAAGGAACAAGGAACTTTTAAAATCAATTTTGGCAACTCGAAAGCTCTGGCATTTACTTAGGGGATAAACAATTAGTGACTGGCATTTGCAAGTTCTTTCTATGTAAGTTCTGTCTTTCTGCTAAAAGTTTCCAATATTACATGTTTTTGTAAGAAATTTGAAAATGTTTGTAAGAACTACTAAAAGTTTTTAGCGATATTGAAAAACACTTTAGGACCTTTTGCAAGAAGGACAAGAAATGTATTGCTGTACCTTATGCAAAGGCGAACAATCTACGACATCTCTGTGATGGCGTTGATATTGTCGATCTGCTATCTTCTTTATACAATATAACCAGAAAGGTCAGGTGGTAGTGTATGTCAATATTTACTAAATTGCTGTATGTAGCGACTAATATTTTTTGGATATTACACTGTTTTTGTGTCCCTATGCAGATTAAAATAAACAAAGTGCCAGAGAAAACAAAATGCATTTGCAAATAGCTATTGTATTGGGCCAAATTATACGTAACACGTAGGTTTACAATAAATATCACAGTTAAAAGACCACGTTTAACTATTGTAATTTTTGATCAGGTACTGTAAATGTTTAATTATATAATACACACTCAACAAACATACGTACAAAGATAGAAGACTTATTAATAAAAGTCATATAAGGAAAAAATTAAAATTTAGTAGTTACTAAAAAAATAAATAATTATGAATTATATTTCACTAAATAAAAAAAAGCTGAGTTCTGACAATTATGAAAATAAACTTTCACGTCTTTAGTTTAATGTGCTCATATGTTTTTAAATCATCAATTAGAAATTGAGAATAAAAACATTTTTATGACAGTGAATATTTTTTTGTTTATCAGCTCGAAACTCTAAAAATTTAAATAAGGGGATAGAATTGTAAAAGCAGGCATGAATTTGTTAATAAGAAAACTTGAATTTAAAATATAAAAGTGAGAAAAAATAAAATGGAAGCTAAAACTTATATTTAAAACAAAAACTCATAAAAGGTAGAAGCCAAAATTTGTTAAAATAATTGCAAATGCTAACTTGAATATAGAATGAAGAGAAATAAGCAAATCCAAAAAATTTAGTATAGAAAAAAAAAAAAAGAAAGGTTTGTATATGCGAACACAAATGTAATGAAAAATAATCCCTGTTAAACTTAAAAGTTGGAAAAATTAAAAAGAAACGTAAATGCAAATACGAATTTGTGTTGAAAGAAACCAACAAAAAATATCTAAAATTTAAAATATATAAAAAAGATTTATTAAAATAATTATATGATTTAAAAAATAAAATATTTGGGAGCTGAAATAGTTGAATAAAATTATAAATACAAACACTAACACAAAATGAAAAAAAATTATTCAATCTGAAATAGGAAGAAAATTGCATATAAAAGCACAAATGCATAATTTAACAAAACAACAAATTCAAATATTTAAGAGAGGAAACAAGTGGAAAGGATTGTAAATTAAAACCGAAATTTATAAAAAGGTTCTAACGAATTTGTAACTCTTAATCAGGTAATAAAGTTTGCCGTTGCGAAAATTTAATTTAAATAAATAAACCCGAAATATCCTGAAGTTGTAATTATTAAAAAGAATTTCAAATATAAACACAAATTTGTATCTAAAAAGGTAAAATCCCAAATCCTAAAACGTGCAACAAGTGAGAAAATTGTAATAAGTGAAAAGGAACAAGAAATTACTTTTGAAAAAACAAGCCCATAATAAAACTAAAAACACAAATATAGATACGGGATAATGATATAGATAATGGGGATGTAATATAGGTATTTGTAATTGAAAGAAAGATAAGTTAAAAAACTAAGTTAAACAGAAAAAATCAAACGTGAAAACGCAGAATTGATAATTAACAAAAATCAAAAAGAAAAGCTTAAGATTTTTATTATTACAAAAATCGTAAATTTAAAAAAAACAAGAAAACGGAACCGATAAAAATCAGATACCAATTTATGATTTAAATTAAAGAAGCCTAAAAAATAAGGTGAAAGATATTAGGAGGGTAATCATAAATAAAAGAATTAAAACTAAAAAAAATCTAAAACAGATGTAAGTTGTACCAAATAAAAACATTTGTTAGGATTTTATTTAAATTCTTAACCATGACGTAGGTTTCGTTGTATGACAACATCTTCAGGTGGGCAATTTGTAAAGATTCTTTTCGAGAATTTTTTTAAGAAATGTTTAAAAATTGCCCACTTGAAAATATTGTTATACAACGAAAGCTTGGCCGTGGTTAAGGATTTATATAAAGTAGAAATAATACTACATCACGTTCATTCAGTTGTAAATAAATATCAAGGAATACAGGGAGTTTAAAAAATAGAAGTATTTAATGTATTTCAATTCTATATCAAATCACAAGCTTTCCGACGAATACAATTTTGTTGAGCGAAAAAGAGCGTCAATCAAGAAGGAAGTAACGTATGCATCCATAAATTGAAAAAAAATTCTCCTTTAATGTTTAAACGAGTGCGATTAAATTTTTTTGACAAACCCCATTTTAAAAGAATCGAAAAATATATATTTTATGTATATAATAAACAACAAATATTTGTTGTTTATTATATACATGCTATAATAGCTGAGACAAACGAATTTACGATCGTTTTCATCATAAATACAAATGTGAATTTTCAGGCAATTATTAAATCAATTATTTAAAGTTGAAATTGGGTCAACTACTCAAAAGTATTCAATGCTTACCTATCTCAAATATTCTCGTTGCGAACTCTCAGCCTCAAAATATTCACAGTGACAATTTTTCCCCGTACTAAAAAACGAAGCCTGTCGTTTACAAAGCCTCTTGTATACAAAGCGTCTTGTTTACAGTTACTGGAACAGATTGACAGGAACTTAATTTCTAATTAATATTTTCCATTCATGTATGTCAACAATAATTTCCCTACTCTTGACTCACGAAAAACATCCATCATCCGTTTCACTTTAAATTTTCAACTAACATTTTTATTTACGGTTTTAAGGTTAGTTCAGTGTATGTTAGATACATATTTCTTTATGCAATATTTAAATAAAATTACTCTTCATACATAATCGCTTTTATCACAAAGTTTTACCGAGTATGGTAAAAACATTAAAAGTTTTGATGGAATTACCTCATCATTTAATAGAGCGAGGTTCCGATATTGCAAAGCACTTTAGGACATTTAATTTCAACAAATATTTTGTCCTAAAGTTTCACAATACAAGACCAGAGATTGAATTAAGTTTCGCTATTAGGAAATTGTTAGAGTGAAATGTCCAGAAACTTATTATAATGCAGTACTAATTTTTAACAAGGATCTGTGAAAACTAACTCTTTTAAAATTAATATGTCTCAATATTATAATATGATATCCTCTAAACTCTCTTGCCAACTTTTTTTCTGATCGACCAACTTTTATTTAGGTGAAATTTAATTATGGAGATGTACGTTATTCCTAAAATTTCGTTATGATAATAATATATTTTAGACATAAATTAGGTTGGTGGGAGATTTTAGAATTTTAAAATATTCCATATTATAAAAATAGCTTAATTTTAAGTTAAATACTTTTAGGTTAGGGAAAAATAATGCGTATATTAAGGAAATTTTAATTCGTAAGAATTATAAATTACTAAAGTGATATAGTAATTAGTTATAATTACAATTAAATGGTAATTAAATATAAATACCGTTCAAAAAATAATAATTAACATTAACCATTGTCCAATGTGTTAATAAAAATTACTCAGTAGCCAGTTATAAGGAAAATCTATCTTTGAGCAATAAAAGTATTTTCCAAATATGCGAAAGATTGATAATCTGTCTCCACATGCAGTAAAATTGTAAATTTGACTTGTCTACATATTAAAGATATTTACGAAAAAAAATGTTTTAGAGCACATAATGAAAGAAATAGAACACAAAGATAGATAGTATTTACAGAAATTTTGCCTGTTTTCTTGTGTGTATTTATTTGAACATGCATCAGGTAAAGAATGTTAACTTGATTAAGATGTTTCTTTAAACATGGAGGATAAATCAAAGTAACATTTAACTTTTATTTAACCGGAATTGGTTTACCTAACCGCATGATTTGTGAATTTATTGTTTTCAAAAATTAATTCAATAATTTCAATAAATGTCGTGTTATACTAATACAACGTATTTTAACAAAACAACAAAAAAATGTTATGTCATATGTATCTGTTTTATGCTAATTGCGTTTCCTCAATTCGTTTTAAATTCTCATATTTTTTTTAATACTTAACATTTAATTGCTATCTTGAGTTTAGTATTAAGTGGTACAAAGGGGTTGTTACATACTTTATTAAGAAAAATATATGATTTAAGGGAACGCAACAAACAAATGGGAAACAAAAATATGGTTTTTGGGATTTTTGTCAGTTTGTCTGTGAGTGTGTTTATATGTTCGTGCATCGTGCAAAAACATTAGTTATTTTTTTGTCCGAAATAACCATTATAGATAGAAGATATAGTAATTAATTATTTCAATATAAAATATTCCTACTAGAAAAAAGTTTACTTTTACATTTGTTGCTTAAGACGGGGTTACGTAGGGCTACATACATTTCAAATTACCTTAATACCGTTTTCTGAAGCTTCAAACGTGAACGAAATCGCGGGTACAACTAGTGTGAAAGAAAAATATATAAATTTAACGAATATTGGATTCAAATAAACAAAATGTTACGAGCAAGATGGGCCAGTGCCATTAAAGTTACATTACTTTGTTAAATAAATTAAAGTAAAATAAAAAAAAATTCACATGTTTGATCCGTATCGGTTTGGATATATTTTTTTCGTCCGTATCGATTACATGATCGAAAATAATTGAGCTAAGTTTTCACCAATCATATCAAATATTATTTTATTACTTCGTTGTATTTCAGCCTTAAATTTAAATAGTTTCATTTGTACTCAAATATGGTGGACCATACTAAGAGCAAAAACCCTATAACTCATTCATATTCAAACATTTTCATCTATGCTATGAAGGAATGAGAAATTTATTTATCATGAAATCTCAAAGCAATTGTAATTTTCCATATAGCTGACCAAAAATCATCTCACGCATTTCAAAGTTCAGTAATAGCTGTAAGTCAAGTCAAATTTCTACCTTTTAAGAGGAAAAAGTTTCATCCGGTGTCGCAGTGGTAATATTTATGACCTTACTTCGTTATCATTTCCCTCCGCAAAATAAATTTACAAATTTTCCTCGAAGTCCGAAAAGTTTAACTTAAAATCAGCTATTTTCAGAAGAATAATTTTTTTTTAAATTTCTACAGTGTAATTCTAAATACAGCTTATTACTAATTCTAAATACAGGAATGAACAATGTAATGATAATAACTAATTAATACAGTAATAAACCATGTAATTCATGCATATCATAAATTACATTTTGCTTATTATTCTATTTGACTTCTGAATTCATAAGTAATAAGACAATCATAATATCTCAATTAGGCGATATTGAATTAGATTGAGGTATTATTTAATTTGCTGAACGATATCAAGAAAATTGTCTTATTACGTGTATCTAAGGCATTATTTAATCATTCCACATATATAGAAAGTTTTAGCAAAGTAACTTGCTAATAAAAAGTGGTATAAAACGATTCAGATAATACAAAGAAATTGCCACGCAAAGAGAATACGCGTGTATCCACATATGTTCGTCTATTTCTGGAGACATTTAAAAAAAAAGTTAAAAAAATGTTTCAAAGTTTACAAACAAATATCTTACCTTGATAAAACTTGAAGGTATCATTACACTTCATCCATTCAGCATAGTGCCTTACCCTTCTGATTAAGCTTTCCATACTGCCCAGCATTAATCTAAAACTTGTCTGGGTCTATTAAATGGTGTCTATTTAAAAGTTCACAATTAAATGAAACTAGATTACGTAGTATTATTTTGTACTTTCTTTAAGTTCTTTACCACGAACTAGGTTTCATTGTATTACAACATCCTCAGGTGGACTATTACTGAATATGTTGTAATAAAACGAAACCTAGGTTGTGGTAAAGAACTTAAAGAAAGTAGAAATAATACTACATCACGTAGTTTCATTTAATTGTGAATAATGAATTTCCACAAAATTAACTCCAAAGATATAGAATGTTTAAAAGTTTATTTATTTACATGTTTTTAATTATCACATCAAAACGATTATGAAGATTTGAATAAGAATGTTGCGAGATATTGATTTTGAAATCAAAACAGGCTTTTATTCGCAATAATATATTTTCTAAACGGTTTGATATTCATCAGCAATCAGGTAAGAAGTACTAAGTCCTTTTCTTTAGGATATATGGAAACTGTCGAAAACATCAAAGCGATTCAGTGTGTTGTTCAAGCTAAGATGCTAACATTTATTCCGCTTATGGGCATTTCTGGAACGCAACAATTACTCTTAAAAATTCCTACGCATTGATCAAAAATGTATCTGAATAAAGTTACTAGCAAAAGTTAATACTCTAAAGATGTGATTAATGGAGCTTAGGAAAAAATCGACATAGAAAATTGAATACAATATAGAGAGCAGAAATCGCAAACAAAAAATGTATCCCATATCTTTCGAAGCAATTAAAATATATATACCAATTAAATGGAGTCTATATGATTCCAAAATTTCAAATACTAATACAAAAAGTATGAAATATATTTTCCATAAATTTTAAGTCGCCGCGAGAAGGCTTCTTCCATCGACATCGTCTCACACGAGAATAATTTATTTACGTCACGATAGATTGATCGACACATTTGGCGAAATGTAACGGTCATTTATCTATGAATACTGTGGTAGGACATAATGAGAATGTATGAAGGTACGTGGTATTATATTTTCCGAAGTCCATTATACTTCAGAAATATTTCCACGTAAGTCATATTTTCTATTTTTTTACTTGTCTTCAAGGAATCATATTTTACTTCTAACTTTTTATTTATCTCCAATATAACTTTAATATTTAATACAAATCCACAGATTGCGTCTGAAAGACAAAATCAATTTTCATCTCAAATTAAAACTTTTTTTTTGTGAAGAATGTGTTCCGTTTGGTAACTACATTGAGAAATTAGCTAGATTTATATATACTGAGATTTGGCTAACTGTTTTTATTACATAGCTGTTTAAAATAGAAATGTGAAAACAATCCTTTGGAATTGCAGCCTTTTCTGTCTATTAAATTACTTTCACTAATCCTACATTGTGTGTGTACCCGTTTTTGAGCATATATATGTGCGTGTCCTTGTACGCCTGCGAGTGCAGTTACGAGTTTGCGTACATATTTGTACGTTTGGTGCATATTTTGTATGTATGTATAAATAACTTAAGTGCGTTTGCTCTTGCGCCTGCAGGTGTGCTTGCGTATTTTGTGCTATGTGAGTAGTGCTTATATCGCTGTCTTCATAGAGGGAAACCGTAACATATGAAACTTTATTTTTCAGGGCAATTAAAAGAGCAAAATTAGCAGGAACCCAAAAAATATGGAGAATTAATTAATTGTACCGATGGATAAATATTTTTTTAATACGTGATATTAATAATTAATGGATGTTCACGAAACATGCAGAACACCAAATAAAATATTACAGGTAATGCCAATAATGCCATATTTACTGAATTTTGTTATGTCGTACGTACGACATTATATATGTCATAATAATGAATTAAAATTATATTCGATACTTCACTACGATAAATTTGTTTATAAAATATTTGACCCATTAAAACCTTTAGGGCCAATACCTATATATATGTTAGTAGTATACTGTCGCAGAGGCATGATTTGTAAGATTGACTATTAAATGAAACCTTTAAGAAGCCTATTTTTTCAATGTATAAATTTGAGATTGTTGTACTTGTTCTAATAACACATAAATTTTGCCAGTCTCTTTTGAACAATTTCTCCTTACCTATGTATATAAATATTGAATAATAATAATACACAGTGTAACAATAAGTATATGTAACTTTATGAGTTGACATCATTTCATGTACATATTGCGTGTTACATCCAATGGCATGAATTAGATGTTTTTCGTGTTGTTTAAAATTAAATCGGTTACATTTAGGAAATGCAACTGTAACAATTTTAACCGTCAATGTTTGTATTTCCTTAATACTGCCGCAGTAACACTTCAAAATTTGTAAAAAAATATATTTATGGAGAAATTTAAAATTACGTAATTAGACTTTGGCGAGAAAATGTAGAATATAAATAAAGGTTATTTCGTTACGCGCGCTTCGGTATTATGTATTCTGTTCAAGGTTAGAATCTGAATACATAACGTGTGATTACTACATAGGAGGTTAGAGTAATTAACAACCTATTAGTAGCATATAGCGAACAATAATTACTAGGGATTTCTGTTTAATAATTCATTCCGTAGCCAAAAGGATTTCATGTTAGGTACATTTACATGTAATCATCCGCCACTCAGGAGAAAATAGCTTTTCATCGAATACTAATAAAATGGTTTTTATTTTAATAAAACTTTTTATAATATTATGATTGTTTATCACCCAACATTTTATTTTTATAAATTTTGAATACATTTGGCGTTAATTTTATAGAAATTCATTATTCACAATTAAATGAAACTACGTGACGTAGTATTATTTCTACTTTCTTTAAGTTCTTTACCACGACCTAGGTTTCGTTGTATTACAACATTTTCAATAATAGTCCACCTGAAGATGTACTGCAACGAAACCTAGATCGTGGTAAATAACTTAAAGAAGTAGAAATAATACTACATCACGTAGTTTCATTTAATTGTTTATAAATTTTGCTAAATGGTAAATTTCAACATCTTTTTTATATTGTATAATTTATGTGTGGTTCTGTTTCCAGTAAATTGTTTATTGAACTATTATAAAGATAAATATTGTGTAATGATGTTTTACAGCTTCTTGTCAGAAAATTCCGTAAGTCTGTAAATTACTTTATTTCAACGCGCCGTTTGAAGAATTTCAGATAAAATGAAATATTTAAGGAATAATGCGAATGCTACGGTTATCGAATATGTTTGGCGTTATTATTGTAGAAATTCATTATCACTTAATATTTATTCACAACTATATGAAACTACGTGATGTAGTAATATTTCTACTTTATTTAATTTTCTTAACCACGAGCTAGCTTTCGTTGTATGACAATATCTTCGATTGAGCAATTTGTAAAGATTCTTTACAAACCTGGGTCGTGGGTACAGATTTTAAATAAAGTAGAAATTATACTACGTCACGTAGTTTCATATGTTTGTGGATAAAAATTAAGTGCTACCGGTTACATTACCTTTCGCATAAAACAAATTTCAAGTTGTATCTAATTTTCTTAGAATGAAATTATGAGCGCCTATAGCTTCTTTCTTTTTCATTTAATACATTTTAAGTTATAAGGTATTTCATTTAAAATTAGGTAGGTTAATGGTTTAATTATCTGATGCAAATAACGAGTATGCTAGCGGGTCATTGTAACATAAATCTATGAAAACTTAATCACAGAGCAATTGCCAATGTCTGTTATATGTAAAAATTATAGCAAGGATTAATATATCTGACATGAACGTAGAAATAAAGATATTTTTAAATGTAAATACGTAATGAATGGGAAAATTTAATATTGGAACAAAATTAATTTGGTAATACCGATAATTATTTAAAAAAATAAATAGTGAAAATATTTACAATCCGACTTTATTTTGGGACAAAATACATCGACGTATAATAAATCAAAAATTATGCAAGAAAATATCTTTCAAAGAATGAAGTCATACATAAATTAAACAAGGAAACTTTTATTTTTACATAATGTTTTTGGAGGATTATTTGCAATGTTAATTTGTTCTAAGATAATTATTTCACCACTCGCTGTAGTTTTTTCTTTTTGTTTAAACGTCTGAGTGTGTTTGGAATAATTGGGTTAATTTTGGAAATTTACTGTAGTTACGTTTTCCAGTTTTTCCTCTTCTTGATTTTTTTCTGGATTTGTTATTAATCTCTTCAAAAAATTTCTCCCCATCTCCCTCGGTTTCTAATTTAGATATTATATTTTTAGCTAAGTAGGTGGATGAGAATCCGAGTTTTGGATCCTCTCCAATAAAACTTTATAGCTCAAGCTATTTTGAATGGTAAGATGAATTTTTCTAGAACTGAACGAAATACCACCCGATCGACCAATTAGTAGATTTATTATCTGTCATATAGGCTCGAATCATAATTTTTACGTCTTTATTTGAACGTTCTATACTTCCTTGGGTGTGAAGATATCTAGGTCTTCCATTAACTATTTTATAAGCAGGCCACAAACTGACTATTTTCGCACAGAGGATGAGAACTCGCGTCCATTGTCGCTTTAGAGGATATTAGGACAGTCAACTTCCAAAAAAATCTTATGAATCTCGATTCCCACTTCTTTAGCCTGTTTGCTTTATAATGGTCGCGAAAACAAAATTTATTTAAATGTTCCTGATATTGTAACAACCATTTACAGTCTTGATCTGGGGATATTTGGAAATCTACAAGATCTATTTATCTCCTTCTATTGAAGTGGTCAGAAAATAATGATTTTACGACAATTTCTTTTTTTGGAAACTTTTCTTTGAGATACATGTTTTACACAAATTCAGGAATATTGATACCGCAAGTATTGGTACCACATATTTATCATTCAAGGCGTGAACAATTTTGTCTCTTCGTCCTTGTCCAGTAGCAATATGTGCGTCGATTTTTTTTCGGTAATACTCTTTCTTTGAAATTATTTGTACTACAGAATCTTAGATATCCTTTTTTTTCATTATTTAAACTTTCTAGTTACCCATAATCATTACATCGTATTTTCTTGTGTGATGGTAATGCTTGTTTGTTGGTCGCCTACTTTGAGATTTTATTGTATTATATTCGTCTAACAATTTCATTACACTTTGTATTCTTTGATTTACCTATTCCATTTTTTTATTATTTTTGTTATAACCACTGTAGTAGTTTTGTAACTATGGTAGAATCTTCCTGATTAACAATAACTGGTATTTCAGAGTTTTGTCGAGGGACAGGCTCAATATTCGACATTGTAAATATTATCAAATAAGATGTCAAATGAATTTACACAGGTTAACACGCATAAAAATATTAAAACACTTATTTATCATTTAAACTGCACTTTTTTGGTTAATCACATATTAATTTTACTTCCGCGACAATTTTATATAACTAATTCTACATTACACTTAAAATCACCGAAACACAGTTTGTTTACGTTCGACAACCAATGAATTGACAACCAAATATGGCGGCACGGGATACATGACGTTCAACTAATTAGCGCGCGAGGTGCGTTCCGGCGCATGCTATTTCATCGAAAAGTAATGCGTTAAATTGTACAACTCGCGAGATAGATTATAATCTAGCGGTATTTACAATTTTACGGTGACATATATACATGATAACCCAGAGTGACCATTTTTATTAATTTTTTTGTGGCTTATAATTTCGAAGATATTGTGATCAATATTATATTAATCTTTATTTAATTGAATAAGTGAGTTTTGTTGGGAATTTAATGTAAACAAAAAAAAAATTTGCTCTTAATAGCAAATCATTCTCATTAAGATTTTAGAAGGTATCAAAGATTTCAAATTATCGAAATTCAGTGGCCGCGACGCCGATGTCGTGCATGACGGTAATATTATTAACCGCTCCGCAGTTACACCACATTAGTACCTACATTACACCTGTGCGAAGCTGGGGCGGGTCGCTATTATATTAAATGTTAGATATCTTCACATTGTAACTTTGTAACCAAAAGACGAAGGATAGACTGTATTTGTCATGAGAAACGAAAAATGTATTACAGTAACAAAATGTATTACAGTAACAAAATGTATTACAGTAACAAAATGTATTACAGTAACAAAATGAAATCAAAACGTTTTCCTTTATTTCTCTCTTTGTTTTTTATTTTACACAAGCGGCTTAACGGATTTTAAATAAATTACGTATGCAGATAACAAAAGTCTTCTCTTTGTTTCTTTGTATACTTTCATTTATACTTAAAATGCATAACGGATTTTAATTAAATTATTTATGCGGATAACAAAAAGTATTCTCCTTATTTTTCTGTTTGCCTTTCATTTATACGTAAAAGGCTCAACTAATTTTATTTAGATTAGACATGCAGATAATGAAAACGTCTTCTTTTTATTTTTTGTTCATTTTTCATTTGTATTTAAATGGCTAAACCGATTTTAATTAAATTATGTATGCAGATAACAAAAAGTTTTCTATTTATTTTTTATTTGCTTTTCATTTATACTTAAACGGCTCAATGAATTTTATTTAGATTATATATGCAGAAAACAAAAAAGTTTTCTTATCTCTTTGTCTGTTTTTCATTTATATTTAAAGGGCTCAATGTAAATTAATTAAATTATAGTCAAAAAAAAGTGTGCGTGTACTTATGTACGCGCGTGAGAAGTTATACTTCTTTGGCATCATTAAAAAATAGTTTTTAATTGTATGTAAATAATAAATTACAATAAAATAACAAAAGGACTGGAAAAGGATAATCAACACAGTCAATAAAGTTCGGTTTAAATTTGAAAAATTAAATAAATAAATATTTATTTTCTTACATTAAGGGTAACATAAATTCTCTTATTATCCGAATGTTATTTTTAAATTATGTCCACTGCCATAGCATCTTCCGGTAATGATTAAATTTATTTAATAATTGATAATACATTTTAAAAATTGTAAATTAATTATATGTATATATATATATATATATATATATACAATTATTAAAAATAAAATTTAAAGAATAATAAATATATAGGACATAATTTGTACTAAATTATTAAAAGATTCTTAATTTTAAATGTTTATTATTGATTATTTAATATTTTAGAAGTAAAAATTTAAATTAAACATCAAAGTAAAATATTAATTTTCAATATTTATTATCAAATTGAATAAATGAAAATAATAAATATTTATAAAAATAAATGAACAAATTTAATGAAAACTTTTTGATAAAAATGGAAAGTGAGTATTAAAGTAAGAAAATGATAACAATATTTAAAAAATGAATAAACTTAAATTCAATGAATTCAAATTGAATTTATTATTAAATTTATTTATTTACTTTCAAAATATTGAATAACCAATAATAAATATTTAACATTAATAAATTAATAATATTTAGTATTAATTATGTTAAATAATAATATTTTAATTTATATCAATAAATAATACATACGGATAGATAACCTCAATTATATTGGAGCACTTGAAAAAGTCTATAAACACAATTTTTTCACTAATATTTACGAATAGTAAATAATATTCATAATGATTTAAATTCAAAATATTGAATTTAAATCACTACTGAATATAATTTATCAGCACATATATAAATCGCACTTATATGAAACTAAAACACGTGTGTCACTAGAACGTGTAGACACTAGAAACATATGGAAAATAAATACTATGAATATGAAAACAGTGAACAGAGGCGACGATGCAACCGCTGCAACTTCATACTGTAACTTTTGTGTGACGAATCTTAAAATTTCACTCTCATCATTTTTTCATAACGCGCCTAAAGAAGTATAACTTCAAAAATTCATGCAAACAAAACACATTTCCCGTTATTTCTTTGTTTGTCATCCGTACATAAACGACTCAACGGGTTTTAATTAAATTATTTATGCAGATATGTATCATATACAAGGGCAGAGCTGTAAACATTCACACGAAAAAAAATTATGCTCACACACGGAAAACTGAATGCACTGCTAAAACTATAGGAAAAATTATAAGTAGCACACGGTAAACGTTTTAAAGTTAAGTCAGAACATTATTGATGAATCCTTATGTGTATATTGGCAAATAAGTATATGCAAACTACAAAAGCTCGTTGACTTTATATACTCATTATTTATAATTAATTAGTTACGAAGGTAATGATTTATCCTTGCATAAATAACGCGTAAATAGCGCGGTGTGATACACGTAGTTACCGAGTATATACACTGGTACGAATTTAGGTACCGCATTATTTACGATGTACCAACGTATTTCGATCGTGTGAGGTATTTAGCGGATGGAGTTTTTGTGTAATTGCATGAGAGTGAGAGAAGAAGCTTTGCTTAAAGTGCTATCTTTACCTGGCACTGTCCACGTTTTTTTATACCAGGCGGGCGAAACCACGGGGAAAACCTAGTTGGATATATGGGTATAGCAAATATATAATCGACGTTGCTATGTAAGTTAACAAGGAATCGCATTGCCAGATAGGAAACATTTAGGTTATATTAGTAAATTTTAATAATGTCTAAAGGAAGTGCATGTTTATTTTGCATATATTCTATGCTGAGTTTAACCATTTTAACGAAAATATGATTTGTAATAAATAACATGTTAATATATAACAATGTACCGTAATATATTAAATATATTTCACATAACTTTTAATTAAATTTTAAATGAAAGTTCATCAATATAACTGCGCTCAATACTATTTCACAAATATCATTCATTATTCCATAAAGAACGTGTCATGGTTGCACACTTGTTCTCGCTAAATGTAAATTTAGGTATTGAACAATAATAAATAATAAACAGCGTAATAACAAATACATGGAACTATAATGCATAATTATTCTATTTAACATACTGCATATTATATGAAATGGTGTGGACTAAATATGATTTGTATTATTTAAAACGAAATTACTTGGTTGTATTTAAAAAAAGTAACCCCGACCTTTTTAAACAGCAATGTCAGTATTTCCGTAACACTGCTATAATAATCCGCATAATCCCTCACAAAATATTAGTTATGTCAATGTTGTATATCTTTTATATTGTCTCGTCAAATATTAATTACGCAAAATATACAATTTTCACAATCAGAATGTAGGTAAAATGTACCTACACGAAAATGTAAAATGTATATGACAGTAGTACAGAAATGTATATGACTACGCCCGTTTCGCAAATACGCATAGTGTGGCCAAAGTCAGAGTCCAAAAAATACCGAAAAATTTAATAATTAGAATGTATTAGTAGCATAAGACATTCTTGGGAATTACGAGATTATGAGATAATTTTTTTTAATACATTCCGGTCCCAATCAAGCAGATTCAGCATTAATTGTCTCATCTCAAAATATAATAGCTTTTCATGAAGTACCATCAAATTGGTAATCTTTTCAAAATTAGTTTTAAAATACGACGATTGTTTAATACCTCTTATTTCGCTTGTGATATATTTTACGAAATAGTAAATTTCCTTCAAAGATGAAAATACTGAAATTGAAATTTCTCGTTGCTGAGTTGAACGTCTTTTATTATATTGTTATTTCTAATTGACATTCACTGCGAGTAAATTGTTAAGCGAATTATTGTAAACACAATGTCAAATACTGTATGAATCAATTTATTTTTTAAATTGCTCTTAACCCGCAAATTGATGCACCATATTAAAGATTTCATGTGGACTAAAAAACTTGAAAAAATTATTAAATAGTTCAAAAGCTTCCATTTGTTATCATTGTTAATGATAACAAATGCTTTCGACTCAATGATAACGAAAAACTACTTTCAATTCCAAATGTTTTTATTTAGATAGAAATAATAAGCGCTTAAAGCTTGCTTTTATTTTATATATTTAATTTAAAAAGAGGTAAGGTATTAGTTTCCTTGTGCTATTCACTTTAAAGAATTCATTTGAGAAATATCGTAATAAAATCATCGATTACCTAATTACATAGTCATTTTGTTGTTTTATTGAAAGTCAATAGTTTTGTGAGGCTCAACGAATCTAATAAGAATATACATTGACTTTTATTAAACGATGCCAGAAAATGAGAAAATTTTTGATATTCAGCTCTCCGTAAAACGAAATAGGATGGAATATAGTATTTGAGCAAAATTAAATTGGAAATACGGACAGTTAATTACACGGAAAACTAAAAATGTGACTTAATTTTGAAACTAATTTATAATATATCAAGATTTTATTCAACGAAAAGGAGACTTGCTATGTTTCAGAAAGACGAAATCTCGTATAAATTAATATATGACGTATTTTATTCAGATGTAGCAGGTTGTGGTCCGTGCGGTCAACCCGATTTATATAATTGAATTAGAAAAAAGATTAATTGTTGAAATGATAATTATGCATCGATGTTTACAAATGATTTACGTTAATACGATCCCTGTTGAATATTGGTACATTACATTCATTTTGATATGGGTATAATTTATTTCATATATGGGAAGAAAGAAAAATGTCTCTTAATTGTTTTTTTTTTCAATTATACGCCCACAGTATTCAGGATAAATATTTATATGGGAATAATATATTTGATTTTATATTTTGCTGCATTTATTTACCAAAACCCGTTTAATTAATTAATTATAATTTTATCTCGTGTGGGGCAAGTAGATTTGTTATCTATATTAGTTACGTATATAATGTTGTACAACAAAATCAATAACTTATAAAATTTTTAATAGAAGTAGAAGGCATTGTGTTATTTCATTGAAACACTAAATATATTTTAAGAAATAATTTCTGTAAATCAAAGGTGCAATTTAAAAATTTAATCAAAAAATCATAAACTTATTTGAAAAAGTTAGAAAATCAAGAAGTAATGAAAAGTTTTTTTACCTGGTAATTGTTTTAGGCGGTTTTTATTTTATTAAGAAACTAGCATTTGACCACTGCGTCGCTTCCGTGGGTTTTCCATATCATCCGTTATTTATTGACATGTTTCAATACCATTATTTGCTAAAGAACACCTAGTTTTATTTCACAAGAACTATTTTATTTTTAGTGAAAACTTACGTGTCAAATTTTTACGTGATATAAACTTGTTTTCAATGTTATGAAAAGGATGTGTGAAATGAGTAAGAAAATATTCAAAAACTTCTCTTGGTTGAACTTTTTTTACTGCCGTTGCAACATGATTGACTAACAAACATTCAAACATTTTCGTTTATAATAATAGTGGGTTGCGCATACTCATCAAGCACGTAGAAATATATGCCGATTGTATGCGTATGTACGTATGTCCCTGTGGCTTCCTAAATAGTAGTAAATCGCACCTGCTGCTTTTAAAACACGCGGCTGAGTGTCAAGAATATTTCACACGTGACGCCGCTTTGTCTTCACGGTGACAGCGCGTTACGTAAACAATGACTGTTTTCATAATCTAAATTTTAGACTGACGTTATATAGGTTATTTAAATATTATGTCATCCTTTAAACGTAAAAGTACGTTATTTCTCAAACTATACATAGTTTTTAATACTGTGAAAAATAAGAAGTAATGAATGGTAAAACTTACGAAGGAAGACAAAAGCATAAATGTTGATTTCCTTTTTTTAAGATTTAATTTAATCTGAGTGTTTTTTTTTTACTTCTTCAGAATATATTTTCTAAAAAGATATTCTTCAAGTATTAATCATTCTAATTCTGATTCTCAATCAAATGTCCTAAATAACTACCAAATACATAAAAAAGATTAAAATCTAATCAATGTATTACAGAATAGGGACAACAATAAAAATATTTTTAAAATAGGCCAAACCTCACCTGAAAGCAACATGATTATTTTTCAGAAGTCATGTATTAAATGGAGGCACAATAGTCACACTAAGCCCAACCTGGAGTTTGAGTAACAAGAAAGGAACAGTAGTCGGTAGATGATTCGTTGTGGATAATGGCGATTGGGAAAACAATTCATGATTTATTGTTTTAAATTCTATACTGTCTAGACTATGATAGCGCCTTATTTGATAATAGTGATTGTAATAAAAGCTACGAAAAAATTACAGCTAAATATTATGATCTTAAGATATGTAAATATTTATATTAAATGTCAGGTATCCATACATTGAAACCAAAGGATTTGTGCCTGTGTGGGGGTGATTTCAGCGTACCTAAATCGTCATGAGGAATTAAAAATATATTGGATAAACGAATGTGGCAAACGTATTGTCGATGTTGTTAAAAAAATTGCGAAAAATTTATAGATAATATATATTTATATTTCGATAAGATTAGGTAATATATATTTATAGATACATTGTAATAACCGTTAAAATGAAGAGCATTATTATTCTACATATATTTTAAGCTGAATCACAATCGTGACTATATCGGATAACAATAATTTAATTACGATGTTATCTATCTATTGATAATACTATTATATAGAATAATTTATTGTGCCCCAAAATACTTAAATTTCTCATTTTGTAATTATTACATAATTGGTTTATACATGATGATGTACGATGATATGATATATACTGATGCAGCAGGTGCACTTTCTGCTTAAACCGCGGTAATTAAAATCTCTTCTTTTTAAATTGATATTGTGGGTGTTACGCAGGGACTCCGTCATTTAACTTCGAGTCCCTAAACTATGTGATTTGTGGATATAGTGTTTTTAAATTAGTAGTTTGGGTCCCAAGCAAAGACTCTACCATTAATCTCCGATTTCCAACTGGCCAGTCTTGAGGCTGTAGGGGATTTTCTCTTTTTAACTATGATTTGTGAGCCTCAAATAGAAACTCCAACATCGAAGTCCGGCTTCTAACTCCTCCATTCTGATGCATTGGAGGTACTGCCTACCGAAATCATGAAACTAGCAGATCACCTAGACAACATCAACAAAATATTAGATCATCTCTGCTGAAATTAGTAATGAATTTTTCTAGCAGGACCTCTATCATTTTTTAAGTATATTTCGACAGTAGTACGGGTGAGTTTCGTGTATATTAACTCACATTATTGATTTTCAAAGTCAAATCTTTAGAAAAAATGTTATCAACAGACTGTATTAGCCTATGAAATATGTGCGATTTGATCACGAGTTTATGTCTTTTACGGTATATTAATATTAAGTTTAGCGACTTTATATTTACAATATATTATGGTTTATAATATATTTATGGGGGTGGTATGTGTTTTCGTTTCTGTATCATGCTAAATATGTACACTTATGTATAAATATCAAAATTTGTCTACTTTGCTTTTATTTAAGAAAATTTTCAAATTAAATGAACACGTGATAGTAAACATAGTTTAACTATCACCTAACAGTCTCAAAGAATTCAAGAACAAATTTCCAAAATGGAGCTCTCTGAGAGCTTTGTTATGTAGATGTAAGACACAAGCTTTTAGTTGCGCAATTATAATTTTCTTAAGAAAATCTTATCACTTGATCCAGCACAATTGAACGTGAACCAGATTAAATATCTATTATTAGTGTCTCAGCAAAGACAAATCTGTCGGTGTTTGTTACTTTATTATAATTTCTGTTAATTATAAATGGTTTAGTAATCGAATCACAACTATTAAAATATTCCGTTCATATAGTCAGTTTCACAATAAAAATGATTTTTCTCGTGGTACAATGCACGCATCTTTTTTTATTTCTATTAGCAATCAACGCCACTCCGCTCTTTAGATAACTGAATAATATTATTCCTTGAATAAGTCATTTTTGAGTTCTTTTTAAAATAAGTAACTTAAACCGTTACAATATCCAAAATTTGAATAAGCTCCTATGTACCTATTCAAATTTCATTTCACATTTTTTTTTGTGGTGATTCTGTCAAATATAAAAATCTAATCACAAGTTGATTTATAATCAATCATACTCCTTGGAACATTGATATTACAGCCAATTTTATGTGGGATTATTTGTTAAAAAGACTTTTGGTTTTTTCTTTGTATGAAGAAGAACGTATTCCGGTCATGGCGATTAAAGCTAAATTAAAAATGGTCATACATTCAAGGTTTTAAGGATCTCTCAATCCTCATTCTAGAACCAATCAAATAATAGGAGGTTTTACGTAAACAATCAATTTTTAGTTTTATGATAGAGTTAGTTAATGTATTTGTAACATATATTTTATATAAATTTTAGCTTTCTTCACTCCTTCTCCGATGAACTTTAACAATACCAAATCTCACACTCCTCCGTGTGCGCAATATGCTTAAAAAGGTGTGAAATATTTTCTCTTCACATATTAATATATAGAGATATGTTTTTGGTTATTTATTCAATAAGCGTTTTTGACTAAACATTTTTTTGAAATGGACAGTAAGACAGAGTACAAAAAATACTGCTATCATTTATTTATACCATCTGTATTAAACCAAATGATTGATTTATAATCAACCATAATCACCTCTAAGAGCAACTATTAATTATTTAGGACAGAAAGTTCTTGGTGTGAAAAAACAATGAAACGATGAAGGACAACCCTTTATGCTGGAATATTGCTCATTTGAGCAACAGGACGTAGAAATAAATCTGTCAAATTCGAGTATAATTCACACTACGCAGATTCAGTGCTGATTTCTTCATTTATTGATTTTATTGTTTCTTACGACAGTCCCTGGGGAGGTTACCCATTTTCCTGAATAACTAAAAAAAGGAAAAGTTGAATTTTTACAAAAAGAATTGGTTTTATTGTGAACTAAAAAATATTTAATTATTTAAAATGATGTTTTTTTAGTTTTTTCCATTCAAAATAATGTGAGGTTTTAAACGTGTATCAAAAATTATATAAGAAACGAAGACTGCAAATCATCATTTGATCTTGTTAGTGACATTTCATTTTAAAAAATGATTTGCTGAGAGTTTTTGAAGTATTTTTCATGGGAGTAGTAGGATATTATGTATTCATATATTGATGTGATAGTAAGAAAAACTAGTATTTTTTTAAAATTTCTCGTCGTGAATATGAAACAGTTTTGGGTGTTTCACATTTACCTGAATATTTTGCTCTTAAATTAATTTGTGATGCATTCATTCTATTCTCCATCTCTATTCCAGCTCATAAAAGTATATTTGAGAGAAAATTTAGCTTCTGTGAGCATTTAAAGGAATACAATATTTCTATGGAACTATTTATATATGTTAATATTATATTTACAGGTGTGAAAATATCGCATATGTTAAATAAAATATGGAGTTTAAAATCGTTACACTAGTTATTCGGTGAACTTTGAGTAAATTTCCAATACTATTGTTTCTTTTTCGCTATTTATAATCTTTGGGTAAATATTCAGCAGCGTTGTTTTTTTTTCGTTTTTAGTGATGTTGCTCACATCGATTAGCATTCTAAAAATAAAAATAAGTGATGGCTCTAATTTAGATAGGCTATGTAAACTGATTGAAATTGTTACATCGGGTTGTGAGTAACAGAATTTTTAGGACCTAAAATACCAAATTTAAAGCGCTAAAAAGAACCTCACAGAGGCTTTTTTAAGGGTTTCTATGAGGAAAACCTCCCCCATGGAGGCTCCTTTTTTACTAGAACCCATATCTCATAGTACCGATATTCAAAAAATTACAAAATTCATGCAAATTTGTAATGCTGACACTGTAGCCATAGGCTGATATAAAAATCACATATCGACAGAATATTCTTATCTGATTTAATTCAAAGTATCTTTGCTATTCTAAATTAAATACTATCGTTACTTCAAAAGTCTTAGAAATATTTTAAAATATGCATAATTATTTTAATGAAAATTCTAGAATTGGTTACGATATTACTGCATTTGTAGTTAAAAATTCAATAGGAAATTTAGTTACGAGAACAAACAATAATATGTGCATAGTACGATATAATATTAGTGACACTAATTGCACACTTTGGAAAATAAATTTATCTTTGTAATACCGCAAAAGCTTTTAATCTCCATTAATTTATAAACCTAATTTTTCACATTTCTCCTTTGCAACATAAATATAATTATGTGCGATTACACCAAGTTTAGTGAATATGTAGATTAGTGAAAAATGAGCGGACCGTATCTTGAAAAAAAATTAAAGACCCCTTCAACGCAAGAGGATCTGAGGTATCAATGACAGAAGTAACGATAGAAGAAAATTCAAAGTTTTCCCTTTCGAGAAAATTGATGAAGGTGCAATAATGAACCGAACACAGCGAAATTAAAATTATTTGATACAAAATATGGAAAAAAATGTAAGAGTTAAATTATAACGTAAAAGGTAATATACATAATTATCTAGAAAGGGAGTACATTTGTAAAAACTGTTATGATTATTGTAGAACTAAATTATTTGTAAATTTTCGACTAGGTGAGCTAAATAAATAGAAAAAAATGGTTGCTTTGTAATTTTTCACAAGCAGATTGTGTTTTATAAAGTTCCGAACCCCAAAAGAAAAGAGGGAACCTTCATAGGATAACTATGAAGGTTCCCTCTTTTCTTTTGGAAAAAAAAAGAGGAAGGACAGACGGGTCTGTCCTTCCTCCTAGAACATTTTTCTTAAGACAGCGTGAAGGTATCAAGTGAAATTAATATCAAATACTTAGGTTTACTTGGAGTTGTAAAAAAACAGTCTTCTAAGTCAGCGCAATAAAGAAACCCTCAAAAGAGGCCATTTATGCCGCATATTTTTACACTCGCAAGTAAATCAAAGCGTGTAGGGTACTTCGCGTTGAACTAGAATCATAAAATTGGGCGAAAGGCAGTCTCACAGCACAAGCAAAAGAAAAAATACCCAAAATTGTTAATGTCTCCGTTCAGATGTTTGGATAGATTGTAAATCGGTGAAATCAAAGAAACATTATCTCATTAATATTTACCTCGACGTTACCCAACAAAAATGTGCAATCACATTTTCTTCAATACATTTAGCTTCAGTGTCAAAGCGATTTGAATATCTATCACAATTCAAATAGCTTTGAGATTTAGGTACAGGTACAAGTTAGTGGTGAGAAGTAAGCAAATATTTATGTGGGTAGATATGTATATATATATATATATATATATATATATATATATGTGTGTGTGTGTGTGTGTGTGTGTGTATGTGTGTATGTGTGTTTGTGTGTGAGTGTGAGTGAGTGTATTTGTATAAGGAGAGTTCGGAGGCCAGGAATATTGCGATCTTAGTAAAGCGACGATTCTAATCAATACATGTCTTATTCACAAATTTCTTTTGGAAGTCCATAGCAAACTCACCGTCAACAGTATTGTTGATATATGCTATATGGTATATTAAGACATATGTTGAAAATTCAGAAATATGATATTACACAGCAGTATACTTAAACAAATATAACACTCCAGACAGATTGTTAACTGAAACCGTCAGAGACTTTTTTAATATAATTTAGATATGAGAAAACTAAAGGCAAGTTATTCTATTACACAATTTAATTCAGGTAACGGAAGCCAACATTACTTTGCAAAAGAGGTTGTTTTTAGTTTCCATTTTCATGACTACGTAATATATAGTGAATATTACTGTTAATGACGTTATTATATAGTGAATATTACTGTTATTGACCGAAATAGATTAGATTATGTAAAGATAAAATTACACTTTTCTCCTTTTTGTAAAACATTCCTAAATGAAAAGTCTATTTCTAGAGTTGCGTATCTCAAGCTGAAGAAAATGTTGTAGAAAGATGATAACGATATACGGATATCATATATAGATATCAAGAGTTTTTTTTAAATTCACGGCAATATATATGTCCCCTTAATTAATTATATTTCATATTATCAAAGACTTGATGCGCTACGAAATCAATGTTAGGGATTATTTATAACAATATAGTAATTTCACTTCAAACGAATGCGTAAGCCTCAATGCTTGAGTCAGACTCGCATTTGAAGGTTTTTAGGTACTAAGTTATTTACAATAAATTGAAAAGTTTTATTCAAAATATTTGAGCAAACGGCAATTGAATTGAAATATTACAAACGTACATACACGGTTCATATACTTATTTAAATTGAATTAGAATTTGCGTATGTAATGTAGAAAAATATATTTTCTTATCCAAGTGAAGTTTATGGATACACGTATTGACACGGTAGTAATAGCGGCCAAAGATTAAAGAGAAGACTGAAAAAATCAAAAAATCGTGTTGCGGTCTTTGATAAATATCAATTTTTCTGGAACATTCAGTGTCGAATGATAATAAGACAAGTTGTCGATTATATTTTCTTGGTTTTCAGAATTCTGAGAAGATGACTAATATTAATGTTTGGGGACGTCCATATTGGTATACGCTAGCGGAAAAAACATTCATTAAATACTTTATTATTTATACATATAAAAATAAGGATATTTCCAATAAAATTTTGAAATATAATTATCATTTAATAAAGACTGTTTAGTTACGGGTAAGATTAAATACCCTTTGGTTAATACTAAAGACCGTTTAGGTCAAAGGCGTCAAAGTCCTACATGAATATTGAAGAGAAGTGTTTACGATCTCACAGTTATTTAGTTGTAATTGTTCTCTAGAAAATAAATTTGCATTGGCTGCACATGAATTTCAGTATAATATTTCGTAATGTTTTATTTATAAGACAACCCTATTCGCACCAGACTACAATGCGGTGCAGCATAGAGGGTATTATGTCGATTTCGTGTGCTTCAGTAAAGGCGGTAAAAATAGAAACAGGCATGAATGTCGTTTGTGTGAGTATATCATCTGCGGAATAATTTAGCACATTAATTTTAATTGAATAAATATCATAATAACAAATTGAATTTTAATCTGCGTTTTAAAATTAATCACGATTGCGCAAGCATAACTTTACGTACGTAAGAAAATTTGCAAACATCAGTCGCAAGCAAGTGTCCAAATGAAAAAATAAAACATATTCATACATTTAAATCTCACAACATGATTGGAAAACGACCAGAAAGTTTCTATTCCTTAATGACTCGTAGCATATTTCAAGCTCAAACCCATGAATTTGGAATAAAAACATGCTCTCTCCAGTTCTAAGAAATCGCAATGTCTTTGTTGTTCTTTTGTTTTTTGTTATATAGCTATCCTTACGTTCGAATTCTGCATTTTATTAAAGTTATTACGAGCAACAGAGAGATCAAATAAAATTATTATTTTTCGGCATTAATGGGATGGGATCTCTTCATTTCTAACTCTTGGTGACAGTAGTATTAGGAATTTTGTTAAATTCCAAAAGTACTGCTGTAAACAAACGTAAGAGATGTATGCATCTTGGAGTCTATAATTGGCAATAAAAATATCTATTCACGTCTGTTTACGTAAATTCAAATACGTATTTTTGGAATATAGCACTCTTTTTTTTTTTTTCTTTTCCGCTTTTCTTAATTTACTTTTTCGGAGTATCAATATTGGTAAAATAAGTTCAGTATTTGAAATGAAGTTTGTAATAAAATACCAATAGTATTAGTTAATGATACGACATATCAAACAGCATGAAAAATTGAGCAAGTTGCAAACAACAGAATTGAAGCAACAGAATTGAGCAAGTTGTCATCTTACGAACATCATACACTCCAACCATAAATTGGCATTATTCAAATATACTTGTAGCGTATGGTAGTTATAGAGAGGATGTATGCACTATACACAACAACTGTTTAGTTGATAGTTAAATATGTAGTTACACGTTTTATGGTCTATTTTTTTCTTTTAATAGAATATTATTTCATTTTAATAATGGTCTGATCAATACCTCTCACTCACATAGTATTTTATTTCCCATTACGAGATGTCACTTCATTAGAAAAACGTATGAATGTTGAATATATTTGGCTTTAATTTTGTAGAAATTCATTATTCACAATTAAATGAAACTACGTGATGTAGTATTATTTCTACTATCTTTAATTTCTTTACCACGACCTAGGTTTCGTTGTATTACAACATCTTCAGGTGGGATATGAGCAATCTTTGCTAGTAGTTTCATTTAATTGTGCGTATGAATGTTATTTAAGTATGGATTATTTAAATTACGTTCATTTTCTCGAGAGGTTTAATTAAAAGGCAAATATACGTAGTAGTTATTTTCAAGTTCAGTTATTTCCAGAAAATAATTAAAATGCCAAACACGAAGAACAATTTCAATATATTATACATTAATAAATTGAAGTTGTTCTTTGTATTTTACATTGTAATTATTTTCGGAAATGACTGAACTCGAAAATGAATGATTGTATTTATAAAGATTAAATAAATTAGGTTCATGAAGGTAGAGAATGTAGAAATATAGCAACTTTTATAATATGTTGATTTGTTTTTACATTAAAGCCTTGTAAGAAATATTAAATCATTAACTGGCAAATAATATAAAAAAACAACATCGATCTATAGCACATTTAGAAGGAAGGAAGAAATCCTCATTTAAGTTATTTTTATTTTATTTCGTATTTCATTAAGCAACGTATTGTTCTTGTTAAAAACTGTTTTAAGCATATTTGGCCACGAATCCGTGAATTCCAATTAAATGAATAGATGTTTTTCATTGAAAAATTGGAATAAAATTTGCCAATGAAAACGTTAAATTATTTTGTTTATAATATCAGCTTGTCGCTTGCCAGAGATTCATTCACATTTCCACCGCTACTATATTTTCTTTTCCACTGCTACGATATTAAGATTAAATGTCAAAACCATCCCAACGTAGGTTATCGAGTTTCCAAGTTTCTTCATCAAGCATTTTCTGAGAAAAACTGCTATGACTGATGTACAAAGGACACATGGGTGATCTTATAAAACTTCCGTTTTTCTCTTAGAATCCATAGAAAAACCACCTCTATTTTATTTGTTAACACTAGATTTATCTAAAGGTTATGAATTCACTAGACGCTCAAAATATTCACAGACATTTGCCCTTCATGAAAATATTAAATTTAATGATTTCAAATTTATTACCAACTTGTTAATCAGAAGTATATGTAAACAATTGTGCGTGTCTGCTCCGATACCCGATTGGAGTTTAATACGGAAGTAAGATTATCCTGGAATGTACAAAATAGGTAACACTCTATATAAATATAAATATACATATCATTAAATGTAAATGGAAAATTCCTCAATAAAAAAATACCAAAAAATTATTGAAAAACACTAAAACACAAATGAACAAGACCAAATTTTTACAACAAAATTAAAAACACTTAATAACACCAGACTAAGAAGTTAAAATTAAAAGAGAATTTTTTAAATTGTAGGATAGAAGACACCAAATATTCACACATAATGATATTTAATACTTACATCTTGATATAAGCGAAAAATAGTGCTTTAACATCAAATGGAAATAAAGGATGAAAATAACTAATAATTGTTAAATATAATCTAATACAAAAATTAATAATTAATATTTCGTTATAATTTTTCATAGTAGTTCATTGTCTATCGTCATTTAGAAAATATTTAAAATCTATTAAGCTAATATAACTGTGCGAGAGATTGATTTTCTATCTTCGTTTACTTCTCTTGATTGACTTCTTTTTTATTTGTCGTATTATCCGTCGTATTATTTAAAAGGATTATGAAATTAAATTTAGTAAATTAATTTCATAATCCTTCAAATTACTTCATTTGTTTATCTTTATCTCAAATGAACAAGTAAGGGATTAATGAAATCCCTACTTGTTCATTTGAGATAAAGATAAACAAATGAAGTAATAATAATTTTATTACTTCATTTGTTTATCTTTATCTCATATGAACAAGTAAGGGATTTCATTACACACAATAAGTAAAAAATGCAGAAATTATACATAGACATACCAAAATGTAAATAAATATGCACTAACAAAATTTATAAAATTTCAGTAGATACGTAATCATCTTTCATGGGCACAATATGTATATATATATATATGGTATCGTATGATTTAGTAACTTGCACTCATTATGGTAATAAATATGTTCCTTCATTAATGAATACAAATGTTGATACAACGCGTTTTGATGTCGACGGAATCGCTAGAAATTATAACCGTATTTTTTTTCCTCATTTAGGCTCGTAAATCTATAACGGACATATAAAATACTATAATACACTATAAAGGATTAAAATCAGCTTCTCTTTTAATTGATGATGATTTCCAGAGCTATATTTCCATTGTTGTAACATTGAATAAACTTTTGACCTTTTATTTAATCACAAAATTTACCATAATTTTATGGATTATTTTTAACATTTTTGCTGGTAACTGCATATGCGCTTTAAAGCGGATATGTGAAGACCTAATATATATATATATATATATATATTGGTTCGCATTAAACTGCAGAAAATCCATACTCAGTGATATATGTTTTATGGACTATATATCATTATTCCACAGTTCGTTGGCAATAATTTCTAGCAGTACATGTTTGGTTTAAAAAATTATTTACGTTTCAGAAAAATCATGCACTGTCAAAGAAAATAGGAATTACGAATAGAAAGAAGAAGAATATTTCATCACGTATTAGATACATCATCACCTTAAGATTATAGACATATCATCACGCATTAGATACATTATCACGTTAAGATTCATATGATTTCTGCAGTGATAAAAACTATAGTGGAAGTCGGTGATCACTGCATAAGTGTATTGTGGATCATAGCTTAAACTTGATGCAAGATAGGGACTGGTTTATTTATTGACAGATAACTCCGAATGTCCGCGCTGGTTTACTTCCGACTCGACGACCGATATTATTTGACGAACGGAGCGGAAGCGTTTAATGACCGCGGGGCAGATAGCAGTACCATTAATATAATTATATCCGAGTGAAACCGTAGGCCACAGCTTGTTATTTATGAGACAGTCCTTAAGTAGTTTAATTAAATATGTAACGTTAATATAAACATAGGATATAACATTTCTCTCAAATGAAAAGTTTTTTAACATCCAAGTATTAAGTAAATCATGTACCTTAATCGAATCGTTTTTATTACGTTTACATCGTCATTAAACTTAATTCTACATATTCCCAGTAACGTTATTATATATATATATATATATATATATATATATATATATATACAAATACATATGTATTTTCCAAGGTACAATGTAAGTAATTTCATATGTTTACGCTTTAAAAGTTTTGTACTGTATGGAAATAAAATTTTTATAAACAGGAAATATAATGTGTGTATGTGATGTACATTGAAAGACAAAGATAAGAATTAAAATCATGCGAAACATAAAAAAGCAAGCTACTGAGAAGGAATCTGGTTTTGTAGAATTATTTTCCATATGTCTTTACACTTACTTGAGTGCATATGTAATTTTATATTATGTAATTTATTTAGTGCATATTATATAATGTAATTTATTTAGTGCATAGTGCATATAGTATTTTAGTGCATATGTAATTTTACATTATGTAAAAAAAAAATTATAACTACTGATGACTAATTTTCACATTTATGCTATTATATATAAGAAGACGCAGCCTTTATGTTTCATAAACCTTAATAATGACATGCAAAATATATATAGATATTATGAAAAATTTGTGCAACATAAGGTATTTCTCATAATTTGGCACATAGAATTGAATCGATGTAAATAGATGCCTTTCTCCGTAAAATCTGATTCTTCTATGTTTGGCCAAAATAAAATTTCTTTAAACTAAACTTACTTATTCACCCCTCTGAATATATATCTACGTATACAAAGAATACAATATATGGCGTTAAACCCTAAGATATCAGCGCATTGGAATCCAGCTGACGCACTTATTTACGTCGTTCTCAGAACTGGACTTGCAATTATTTTCCACTGCAGTTTTAAATGGCTCTTTAGAGTTAATAGCCCGCAGTGAAGGTTTATGTCGGCACTGGTGGGAAAGTTTTTGAAAATTATTTTTATAGAAAAAAGAGGCTAAGAATCAAACGAAATTATCTCGGTAACGCTTAAGTTCATATTTACTAAAATATTTTGCATTTAAGATGACAAGAGAAATCAGGGTAAAGAAAATATATGATAGGGAAAAATACATATGTATATCACAATATGGCCTATATTTCTTTATAATTGTAAGTGTTAAAAAATCCACGTGAATGAAATCACGGAAAAAAGCTAATCAAGCATAAAAGGAATAATAAAATATCCCATTTCTCTGAACTTATTCTGGTATTTGTAACTTTTGTACTGGGATATGGAGTAATAACTTTACGCATACCAAATCAATGGCTAAAGCTAATAAAGTATAAAAGGAAATAATATAGACTATTGGTCGCTAAATGGTCGAAATTCGAACGTAATTCATTAAATTTTGATAGTTGAACGTTACTGAGGTTCTTATGTCAAAGGTTAGCGAGAGTAAGTTAATTCAGATTGCTGCTACAAAATGTTCCTTTTGTCACAGGCGTATATTAAGCATGCTGTATTTAACGGGTATGCAGCACACTCCTTTACATACCCGTTAAATACATATATAGATTACACAAAATAAAAAATAAATGCTTTTTTGCCTTGATGTAAACTCTACATACTATTGAAAAAGGAACATTTGAAATCATACAAAATTCACAGCTGGAAACCTATTCAGTTTCTCTTACATTTTAAAATCTTTGTTGACAATCTTTACTCTGTATGACTGTTTAATCCGAGACTTATGTGTTTGAAATTGACAGCACGAATGTAAAAAATGGATCTTTTAATGTATTTGTAATACATAATTTAATGTATTTGTAACACATATTATAAATAAATTTTGGTATTCTGCATTCCATCACAATATAAATTTTTATCATGTCAAATTCGCAATATTGTTAAAAAAGGGTACAACATTTTCTTTCCATTTATTAATATATACACATATTATATATAAATATTAGCTTTCTGCGCTCCTTTTCCATACAAATTTTAATTATGCCAAATCTCACACGTTTCCGTACGCGCAATATGAAGGGTATAAAGTTTTTTCTTCACGTATTAATATATAGATAAATTTGATAATCCCTATTCTCTGCGCTTAAACGGGTATTTGTAACTTTTATATTGGGATCTTGGGTAATAACATTGCCCAGACGAAATGAAGGGCCGAAGCTAATTAAGTATAAAAGGAAATATAAATAATATAAATATATTCTGTAAATTATCACCAAGTACTCGTAAATTATAATCAATTTCAAATAGTTAAACGGGTATTTGTAACTTTTATATTGGGATCTCGAGTAATAACATTGCCCAGACGAAATGAAGGGCAGAAGTTAATAAAGTATAAAAGGAAATATAAATAATATAAATATATTCTGTAAATTATCGCCAAGTACTCGTAAATTATAATCAATTTCAAATAGTTAAACGGGTATTTGTAACTTTTATATTGGGATCTCGAGTGATAACATTGCCCAGACGAAATGAGGGGCAGAAGCTAGTAAAGTATAAAAGGAAATATAAATAATATAAATATATTCTGTAAATTATCACCAAGTACTCGTAAATTATAATCAATTCCAAATAGTTAAACGGGTATTTGTAACTTTTATATTGGGATCTCGAGTAATACCATTGCCCAGACGAAATGAAGGGCAGAAGTTAATAAAGTATAAAAGGAAATATAAATAATATAAATATATTCTGTAAATTATCACCAAGTACTCGTAAATTATAATCAATTTCAAATAGTTAAACGGCTATTTGTAACTTTTATATTGGGATCTCGAGTAATAACATTGCCCAGACGAAATGAAGGGCAGAAGCTAATAAAGTATAAAAGGAAATATAAATAATATAAATATATTCTGTAAATTATCACCAAGTACTCGTAAATTATAATCAATTTCACATAGTTAAACGGGTATTTGTAACTTTTGTATTGGGATATAGAGAAATAATATTTACCAGATAAACTCAAGGGTAAAATCATATAAATTATAAAAGGAAATAATGCATTCAGTAAATTATCACCATCTTCTCCTAGGTTAATCGGGAATTTGCAACTTTTGTATTTTTATATGGAATAGTAATCTAACCCAGTGAACAAATAGATACAAACAAGCAGAGTGTAATTACTCTATTATATTCACAAAAGCGCGACCTTGACAGATTTAATCTTCTCTACCTGTATATTCTGAAGGTGCTGAAAATATTATTTGTATTAAAATGTATAACAACGCATTCGATTTGTAACAAGGGAATATGGAAGATATGCCAAAATTATATCGCAACAAGCATCTCGCATATTCTGTTCATGCGGATGTTAGAAATTGAATATGTTACGCTTGATTACCGCGTAAAAGGATCGAATAATTACAGCAATGTGTTAATTGACCCGCAAAATATGTCAAATGTTTATGAGAGAATTCCCACTTTATATTTTCTCACCACGACTGAACTGAATACCTCCAAGGTTGGTTCGGGTGTAATAAGGTGAACTCAGAGTGAAAATTGTTTTTGATCAAAAACTAACAAACTTGATTCCTATTTTAATGCATATTATCAGATAATTCTATGAATCCACAAATCCTTTAAATGCGATTCATATTTAAGAATCTAAGATAAATTAAGACAATGTTCATAGAAAAATGCGAAGGGTATTGTTGGGGTTGTCGACAGATATAATAACTTTAACTTCTGTCTCGGACGTTGTAAAAAATACGTATGTATGTTTTTACCTCCAACTTATACCACGTGATATCTTTTCTCATATTTCCATTGATTTAATAAAATGTGTTTTGATACTTAGAACGACAATTGTTAAGTTAGAACGAAAAATTGTTAAATTAGAATACTGTCAATAAACACTTAACACAGAGTTGTACATTAAATTTTCTTGAAAACCAATATATAAAATAACAAAACCATAAACTCGACGTTATAAATATATGGGCGATCTTTGTTAAGTATAACTATTATGCTTGCGTTATTAAGTTAGATCAAACATAAGCTGACGAGAAATCTGCTTTTCATCGATGTCCACATATTATAAATATTATTTAATTTTTAGTTGATGAACTGTACACTATACTTTTAGAGATTAAAAGTAGTTTTAATTTCCGAAATGTAACTAATTTTAAAATTTATGGAAAATTGGCATTCTTGTCCAATATTTTAAGGGAGAAATGTACACCGTACGTGTGGTATACGTGTTTCCGTTACTACTGGCTCACAAGGATTCTGGCCCGCTTCAATTGGTTTCAATTTATCAAGCCACAACGTGAGCAGCAATAATATCATGCGCATCACGTCGCTTTGTCTTCAAGATGACAGAGTACTACATAAGCAACGATTACACATACATAGAACAGTTTACTTGAATTGGAAATTTCACTTCACGTTCACTTGAATTGGAAACTACAACTAAACTAAAAATGTCATTATTGAAATATTTTTATGAAAATAAAGTCAATATTTTTACCAAATTAATATACAACTTGTGCCATCTAATGCCATATTTACAAATATCTGTTTCTGAAGTCATTAATCGAATAGAAAAACGAGTTAACCAAGGCACAATTAAAAAATAGTAATATAACGATGGTCGCTACAAGGTTTTAAGAATATATCATTTATGAAGAAAAATATTTATATGTCGCCCCTTGGGCATTAGGGTATTAATATACATACACACACACACACACACATATATATATATATATATATATATATATATATATATATATATATATATATATATAAATATACATGTATTTATATTTACGTATGTATGTGTATGTCTGTAACTTAATGGATTTACCACACAAATTATTATGACGCGCCAAACCTTATTGGACACAAACAGAGTAAACGTATTTTCAACCTTCTTGAGTAGTTTCACGGAAAAATTGCATGAGTTTATATATCATAGATAACTTATAATATACTCCTGAAGATAAAATATTATTATTTTGTATACGTCTTGAGCTGACGTAAAATTGACATTTCTAAGGGCATAGTAGATACGGGCTAAGTTATTTTTATGTGAATTCTTTTATTAGCAAAATTTATAAAATAAGGTAAAATGAGTTAAATTTTTTATGATAAAATAATAAATTATCTTTTCGTACTTGGAAAACGAAGAATATTTTGGTAAATTCCATAATTTTCAAATTGTTATTTTACCGATTAAATATTTCAAGAACTTTAAGTTTCTTAGTTGTTTAGATTGCTAAGGCACTACGATTTTTAGTATTTCCTTTCGGTATCTTTATTTGTTACATATAGTACAATTATTTCTTGGTCTAATATATAAATGTAGTCATACTTACATGAATATACACTGTACTATAAGATTTGTATCCATTTTGCTATAAACCCATAGTTGAAATATTTATTAACTATGATTTTCAAAATAATGATTGAATAATCAAGTAACACTTTTAATTAATTTTCAGATAACCAAGTAAAATTATAAGGTGGCAAGGTTTAATTTAGCACTTACTTCGTTTCGTCGATTGTAGGTAATGAGTTCCTAAGAATATAGACCTTATCTGGACATGTTTTTCATTGAACACAATTTGATGGGCTCTATTAAAGTTTTGTGCCGGATGACGAGGGGTAATTGCAATTTCATAGATATATGTTGAAAGATTTGAATTCCATACAGACAGAATGAAAATGTTTCTTTTATAACGCAATTTTTAATAATTTAATTAATTACTTACGTTTCATGATTACTCAAAAACGAAATTCTAGAGCAATGAATTAAAAAAAGACTCAACGAAACAAGTTTTGAACTGGGAAACTAGCGAAACCATCGAATCGTCTGTCCAACCATGATATTAGTTCTCGGCTACCCGAGATGTAATACCAGGTTGCAAGTAGGTGTAATTTTTTAACAAGTACGTATGTTTTCCGTTAACATTAAATTAATATTAAATATATCGAATTGTATTATTAGCTGGATAGTCCGTATTTATATTGTATATTCACAAATAATTATCTTCAGTGTACCCTACAATAATAAATCAGTGGATCCGAAACTGAATTTTTCAGACCATGCCGGTTCCTCTTAAAGTTGTTATTCAAATTTAGAAAAATTTATTTCCAATCGTCATAAACTAGTTAAAATTAACGCAACCGTTCTCATGTAACTGAGCAATGTTACGCCGTCGAAAAGTGGGAAAATCATTTAATTACTTTTACCGGCTGTACTAAAAACTTGTGACTACACGAATGTTAGAAATAATCATGTAAGAAGAGCGTAAAAATAAAGAGAGACCAGAAAATAGAACTTTGTTAATACGAAGTCTCCTGTATACAGAAAATAATTTTAAACTACCAGGGGAAAATGGTGAAGAACCATGGCTTTTGAACAAATTTCAAAGGAACACATTTTATTTTCAACATATTTTCAACCATTGCCCTGTATTTGATTTTGTGTGGTCTCTAAATGATTGACCCTATTTCTAATTTATTTTGCACCAAGTACGTACATAATAAAGTAATTTAAAAAAGTCGGGTGTTTCTATCATTGCGCAACATATATTCCAACTTTTTTATTTTTAACTTAATGGTATGTAGAACGCAGTTCTCACCACATTTCCGGTATTATTTGCCGGGAACTGAAAAGATTAATAATTCGAATGTTTACGCGTGATCAAAAGTTTTCTGATAGTTGAATTGCATAATATCGATCCAAAATTTGAGATCAACCTGCCAGGAGAAATTAAATAGTGAAGCAAGTTAGGTTCGTCAGCATCGAATATCCAACACGGAATTGATTTTAATCATCACTATTATGAAATGGAATAATTTACCCGGAGTAAAGAGGATCGCGATCGGCTGAAAACTAGATATTTCAAAAGGCGTGGGTACCCTTCGGTAAAAGCGTTATTTGGCGAATTTTCATTAGAAGAGATATATGCTAGTTGATATTGCTACATCATGTTCTATAATGGATAAAAGTATTTGTATTGGCTTCAGCGGTTTATTTAAAGTAAACCTTTCCTCCACTACAAATATCTATGTTGGTTTTATTGAAATTGAAATGTAAGAGGGCTGAAGTATCTTGCCGAGAAAGGCCGTGATGTTTCCATGTTTCTTTTATCTCTTTCATTGTCGTTGAATAATAAATGCAATAGGACGTAATGGCATTTAGGAAGTCACTACAATATCAATGTAGCTGTCAAACCATCCATCTATATATATATATATATATATATATATATATATATATATATATATATATATATATATATAATTTTTCATACCCATTTAATTCAGTAATGCCTTAAAACCCCATTTAACAAACAAAACCATGTAAATAATTTTTATAACTTTACTGGGAAATAAATTAAAATCCAAAAGAAGGATTATAATTTCAAAGCAAACTAAGCAGAGTCCTGTGTATTAATGTTTTGGCACCTTCTTTTGGAAGTTACGATCACACATTTTAATTTAGGCCAAGTTTAATTCATAACAAAACGTATAAAATCATTTCTTACTTTGAAATTTTCAAGTTTCGGAAAAAGTTTTACAATATTTATTACCAAAATGTTCTAAGACATAATTTAGCTGTCATAGATGCTTTTCACTAAAAACATAAATTACTCTTACCATAATAAATTTGAATGACCTGCAAGTAAGTCTCTTTTAAAACTACTATGAATAAATGGTATAATATATACTGAGTAGATACTGTGTTATTATCTTTATTTACAACTTAATATTTTAAATTACTTTAGAGGAAAAAGACATTAGTTTAATAGAAAAAAATATAATAGATTTTAGTTTATTAAGACAAGTTCTTGTCAAACCCTAAAACAAACTTTTACAACCCTTCTCGCTAAATTATTTCAGTTTAACTCTGAAACAAATAAAGTTATTTTGAAATAAACATATTTTATAAATCTATATAGTTTCACCATTTTGAAATTCAAAGACTAGTTGAATTTAATGATAATGGGTTTCATTTAATTTTGAATAAAAATTAAGTGATAATGAATTTCTACAAAATTAACGCTAAATGTATTCAAGATCTGCGAATATTTAGTTTAACGGGACTAAAAAACTGCACATGACACATTCAAGCAAACGTTAAGAAGTTTTTAAATTATTCGTGCATTACGTATTTATTCCATTTAATTTATTAATAAAATTTTGTGACATTATCTAACCGTGTTTAGATAGTTCTACCCGGAAATTTGTAAATTTAGAAAATATTAATTATAAAGAATTTTATAAGATCCAGGTATCCAGTTGTCTATTTAACACAGATATTTTTCTTGGAAACTGTTTGAAGTAGAAATTTGAAATTTGCATGGAGATAAATCATATTAACCAGTAAAAATATTAATAGCCAACTTACAAAAATGTTCATGATGTCCATGACCAAGAGATGGAGCAAATAAAGTACACCGAAAAGTTATTTCAATTATATGCAGAGTGAAATATGAAATGGCTAGTAAAAAGTTTCATGAAGACATTTTTTTACAATACTAAGCATTATACCTTAAGAGAAATACTGAAATAAAACCAAGAAAACTCTCCGCACTTTATTTCTGAAACAACTGAACCTATAATTTTGTAAACAATTTTTATTAATAGGAAAATTGTAATTCATAGTAAATCTATAACGATATTATTCATCCTACAACTTTGATGTCACAATTTAGAAGTATTATTGAATAAATATATAGTTATATATGTGTGTGTGTATATATACATATATATATATATATATATATATATATATATCTATATATATAATTACATATAGCATTTCCATTGATACTTCACTAAAATGACGTCATTTACCCCATTTTTTGTTAGTCTCCATTTAGTCACTATATTTTTGTTTTCGCTAATTTGTCGAGATTGTTTTTATCCTTACATATTTTTAAGTAAGGTCCCTTCCCACGTGTCTGTCCTTCTGCAAGCTTACATTTTTTAACTACGCAACGGATTTTGATGCGTTTTTAACTATCATTCAAATAATTTCTTCCGAAAGGTTTATACGTGCATGATATATTTACAGGAAATACGGAAAAATCAATATTGCGTAAAAAAGTAGAATTTTGGGCGCTTTCATTGCTAGCGTTGGCTAAATTTTACGAGATATATCAAAATGTTGTACTGTGGAATTGCCTATTTTGAAAATATCTACAAAAAAGTTCGCCATGGCATATATCTATATCTTACAAATAATCATATATATATATATATATATATATATATATATATATATATATATATATAAATTAAGACCTAAGCAAAATTCACCAAAAATCATTTCATGACAACTTTTTTGCGTGAAATTTATTTAGTTTCGTTTATTTCAGAGTGAGATCACATCGTTTAAATTTTAGAAGAACCATTTTTATTACGTTATTTTGTGGGTTATACAATCGAAGTTATTTTGATCAATAGTAAATTGGTTTCGTTGGAAATTTAATGTATATAAAATTTGCTCTTAACAGCAAGTCATTATCCTTAATATTTTTGAAGATATCACAGATTTAAAATTACCAAAAATCGGTACTAGCGATGTCACGGAGGGGCGGCGGAAGCACGTGAATGACAGTAATATTATTAATCGCTCCAAAATTATACCACATTAGTTACGTACATTGCACCCGTGCGCTGCCGGGGCGGGTCGCTAGCAACAAAATCTTTTAATATTTACGCGTTAAATTTTATTACAATTTAAAAAAAATTAATATTAAAAGATTTTGTTACCATTCGAGCATTTCAGTAATCAACTGCACTTAACAAATGTAATTTCAGGTAAATATTTACCTTTTGTGGCTGTGGATTTTCTTTAAATAATATATATTCATATTGTCAGATTTATAATATACAAATGCTCGATTTGTTTACAAGAAAAAAAGAGTTGGCAGGAAAATATTTGAACATTTTATGAGTAATTACTTTAATTGAAATTGAATCGCATTTCTTACCTATAACGTACCAGTTTATTACCAAATAAACTGGTATGTTATATGTATCAGTTTATTCTGGTTCTAATATACCGAGTATCTGAAATGTAAAGTAAAAGAAGTAGACAGAAAATAAATGTTTCTTATTATACCTGGGCGTGTGAGGCATAGTGGAAGAGCTCTGGAGGCGAAGTCTCTCTAATACAAATCTATAATTACATCATTACCAACAAGGGAGATCATTCAATTCGCCGTTGTTATACTTATTTTGTGACCACGTCCACTTTAAAAACTTTTACATTTATCATAACGCTGCTAAGAAGCACAAATACTAAAATTGCATTCAACTTCAATTATTTTTTAATTACAAGCAATACAACAAACAAAAGTTCTTTCATCGTAACTAGCTTTTATGGTATCACTTCAGAAATTCTAAATTAAAAAATATACATTTATTTTATTAAAGTATATCGGATTTTAAATGATGCAGATACAATGTGAATTTGCAATTGGCCTGTATTTTTTCGTAATTGAAATAACAAAATTTGATTTTCCGTTTTGTGTATATCAAAGTTAATTGGGAATATGTTATAATGAGCTATTTTAAAACATTGTAAATTTTTATTCGACAATAATTTTAACTATATACTATTTTCACGTATTAAAATTATTAGTATTTTATTAAATTTGCATGACATGTGCCAAGCTTAATAAAATCGGCTGAATAAATGTATTCAAGACTATTTATATATACCTAATATACATTATACTTTTCAGTGCATTTCTTATTGAAAGTTTATTTCAATTTTATTCTATTTTTATGTTTAAAAGTTTTCTTTTTCCATTTATAGTACTTACTACCTTTAATTATTTCCCAGAATTTAAACTCATTCATTGAAACCTAAAACCGAAGTTGTGAGATTTAATTTACATGAATACATTTAGGTACGCATGTACACCTATACATATGTACATGTATGGATAGATCAACAAATCTTCCCTCTTTTGTCTTCTTCATAGCCGCACGAAATATCATTTCTTTTTACATACCTGTACATACTTATCTACTTATCTATTAATTTTCTAAGTGATTCGTACACTGCGTATATTTGTACGTACGTACTTACCTACCTACTGATGTCCTAGTTGCTACATACCTTGGAATATGCCTCTATAAACTTACTTACCAATCTACTCATATTTTTGTTGCTACTTGCCTTTGTATATACCTGCAAATATTTCCCTATCACTTTACTTTATTAATTATTTCTCAGATCAAAAAAGTTCAAGGCGTCCAAACTGGAAGAATTTACTCCTAAACACTGAGGAGTTTCTGTTACCGCCTTCGGAATCCATCATCAGATTTTGGTTAATATTTTAATTAAAAGACTTGTCAAATAAGTCGGACAAGTCCAAAGACGATGAACATTCACGTCAACATTAATCGGTTATTATCATTACCTTCCAGCTCCATCCTGATTCTAGCCACTACTTGTGACGAAAGGTCCCACGATGACAAGTCAAATCAAAGCACGTCATGATTACAAGTAAAATAAGCAATTAGTAATGCTTATGGGGGATTTTCCACAAAATAAAAGTGAAAAACATTTTACAAATGAATCTGCAATAAATGTGATTTCTCCTTTTGGCTGTATATAATTGCGCCTAGTATCCGATATATTTAGAGTCCAAATCTATAATGATATTGTAAATTAAGACCTTTCACCAAAGAAAATTCAAGAGAAGAAAATTCACCAAAAATCATTTCATGACAACTTTTTGCGTGAAATTTATTTAGTTTTGTTTATTTTACAGTGAGATTACATCGTTCAAATTTCAGAAGAACATTTTCCCTAAAGTATCACCTTATTCAATTTATAATTGTTTTGATTTTTGACATCTAAGGTTAAGTAACAAATTCGAAAAACTTTTTGTTTCATTGCATATTGATTATAGATTTCACACGTCTCAAGTCACATGTCAATTGTGTATGGTTCAAGGCAATCTCGTTTATAGGCATATTTCGAGTAAAACAAACGATAAGTCTCAAATGAAACAATGCCTTTCTCTAATAATGTTTAATACTTTTAAGTAATTTACGATAGTTTATTCTGATGCACTCCTGTACCTGCACTTATGTTATAATCACACACTGAATATACGAGCAATGTTTTGTTTAATTCGCTTTCGTTAAACATCTAAAACCCCTCAATATATTTATTATAAATATGGTACCTTATTTAAGACATTTCGATGAATATTATTAAGCATGTTTATAAAAACTATATTATATAATCATATGTATTTTTAGTTTAAAAGTATGTATATATATATGTATATATATATATATATATATATATATATATATATATATATATATATATATATGTACATGTATGTGTGCGTGTGCGTGTGTGCGTACGTGCGTGTACATGTATTATTCTAGCAATATGTGGCGAAGATTTTACTAAATTTACACTTCGGAAAAAATATCTTTTACGTATCAGAATGGATGAAATTTCGAAAAATGTCAATTATCTACACAATTTTTAATTCAAATCTATACTATTACTTATACTTTTTATTTTTCATTTGGAAAACTGCCCGAAATCTCCGCCAAATCTTTCTAAAATTTAAAAACAGAAACGAAAGAATAATAGATAATGTATTAAAAATGTAACAATTATATTGACTATTCGGGTTTCATTTATATATTGGCCATTTTTTTTCAATTTAAATTACGTACGCAGTCTTTGTCAGTTCTTGTTCCCTATCGATTTGTACGACTATCTTATTTTATTTAAGACAAATCAGACTTTTCCCAAAAAGTAAAGGGTAACAAGCAATTAATTATTGAGTCGATCGACGAAGGATGTAAATAATAAAAAAAAATTTGAATTTTATTCTATCGAACATATTAAATGCAATTTAATATCGAAGGAAATTTCAAGCCTCTTTCTCTACACCCTATTTAATACTCAAATTTGATTCGACACTGAAAGCCGTGTATAGAACATGGATTCATTTGATTAACATCCGCCGAAGCTTTCCGTTGTTTTGTACGCTACGTTGTAGAACTTTCGACGCATATTAAGTTATCGATTTCGTCTACATAATTTATCTTGCATTTAGGTTCTTTTAGACAGAAAATTATTTTTGATAGAGTAATAATTGACCGAATGCCAGTGATAATACAGAAAATATATTGGTCAGATATATGTCAATAAATGCACTTTTCAATATCTTTTTTGAAACATATATCTTTATGTACGATTATATTGAAAAGTAATGAAACATGTACGATTATATTGAAAAGTTACGAAACTTATAATAAAGGACCAAAATATTTTATGGGACTAATGTAAAAATCCATGAAAGTGTGCTTAACCTTGTTTTTATAACAGGACTACATATGTATAAATACGATCGATATGTGTAGACGTTTATAGTTGCAAATAAATCAAATGAAATTTTAAAAATATATGAACATTCAAAGTAAAAATATTAAATAATCATATTTTATATTATTATTTTCGTTTATTTGAGAATTTAAAAAACCTGGTATGAATGTTTAATTCCATGTGTTAAAAGGGCCGTGGGTGTAATTAGTGGAAAAGGTAGATTGAAAGTATACATACACAGCACCCACACACAAATATATATGTATATATATATATATATATATATATATAATATATATATATATATATATGTATGTATATATATATATATATATATCTATGTGTGTGTGTGTGTATGTATGTATGTATATGTATATATAGCGAAATCGCATATTTTGAAATCGTTTAATACTTTATACTTTCATATTTAGACGTTTAAAAACTTATAAAATATTATTTTTTTCGACTTAAAGGAGATCATTAGCATATGTGTTATTGGCATCTCTTAATTTTATCTTAGTAATTAATTTTTGTAACACAAACCATTAAATAATTGAGATTTATTTTCTGAATCCGCAGACAAAATTTTTAAAATTATATTAAGAACTATAAACTTTGTAATTATTTTTATTCTCTTTGATAGAAGTGGTAATACGTAAGTAATAATGTTCTGTTTTATGCTAATAATTTGTTTCTTACAACGTGCACAAAATTTAATTAGTTTCACTTCTGCAATGTGTACTGTGACATACACCTTTCTTTGTAAATTACACTCAAGGGAAATGGATTGTTAAAAAAATAGTTCGATATAATTTTAAATTAATTTTTGTACTACAAGAGTTTATATAAAGTTCTAAACACCATTATTAAATATAATTAAAAGTGGAAAGAAATAAAAAATACGCAGCGTTGCAAAATGATAATATACATACATTAATTTTTTCATAAATTTAGTCAGTTTAGTCAGTCAAAATTAGACTTAAATATTGATATCGGTTTGATGTCTTTGTCATTATAATACAATATACAAAGGTCTTTACCTAAATATAGTTTTATGTGTTCTCTCTTCAAATTAAATTGGCGCAGTACAACGATTAGATAGGATTTCGCTTCCGAAATTCAAAATAAGATATTTCCACTATCAAATCACAGAATAAAAATCAAAATATTCCAACAATGACCCAAGATGGGCATCAGTTCAGCAGCGGTCGATAACGGATTACCCCTCGCAAATTGAATGAAAACCAGGTCTGCTATATATAATATATCGGTTCGTACGTGTAAAACCTTACAGTGTAAAATCCACATGTCGGTACATGTTATAAAAGTTATTTGTTGGAATTATTTTACATTTTACCATTTTACAGAAGGTGTTGCGTCATCGAATTTCAGAAAATATAATATCCAATTTAAATTTTTTGGGAAATTTCGTTATTTTACATTTCGATATTCACGACTGTAAATGTCCGTATTAGCACATTAAATTAAATTTACAATAATACACTGTTCCTTTTCGTATACAAAATATATTTTATATATTTATAAGGAATAATATAATTTATTTCTGTATTTTATATTTGATTTATTTCTTGTCATTGGCTGCTGCCTGCAAATAATATATTACTAATTTTTATATTAATTGATCCGTATTTTGAAAAGTCGAATGTTTTTTTTGCTTTCTTTAATCCGATCTTATTAGCATTACATATATATATATATATATATATATATATATATATATAAAAATGTATATTTATATATATATATATATATATATATATATATATATGTATATATATATATATAAATTTTCTTAACATTTTTCTTAACTTACTTTTTCCGTTAATTTCACCTTCACGGACTTTTAAAGGCACGAAATAACATATTCATATCAAGTTCTTTAATCTCTCACATATTTCGAAAATAAAATTAAAGTATGCGAATTCTAAAAATAATAATCATTACTTTGAATATTTATTTATACTTCAGAGTTGACTTAAATTATCAAAAACTAAATTTGGGGTCGTATGGACCGCACATATTAATATGCACTCCTACTAGAAGAACAAGGTTGAACAAGGACACACACTTTAATAATAATATTAACAATAATAACATAATTTATTTGCAATATAGCAGGTAAAGTAATAGACATGTACTGAAATTTTCGTGGAGCTAATGATAACATAAAAATTAAAAAATTAAGTTACACGCCTTAACTTTAAATTTTTCAATATTTTATCTTCAAAACAGTAACTAGCTCGTATTGTGTCGTCACGCTATAAACATCACCGACACGGCCAGGTTACAGCTAGCACCTCTTCATATACACACACACATACAAATATATACTTATACATGCATTTATACAGATGTAAAATATATATATACCAATGAATACATACACACACACACTTACACATATACAAATATACGCATACACACACATGCACAAGTACACATACACATATAACTATATTCACGTTATTACCCATAGAGGAAACATAGTACAAAGAAAAGAAATAAAACCAAAATTCGAAAAGCAAGAAAAAAGACAAGATACTAATAAAAATATAATTTAAATCAAATAATTTCAGAGGGCGGATATTTTCCGTTTTTTCTGTTTGCATTTGCTGGGTCAAAAGCCACTTACGGATCAATCTTTTAAAATTAGTCATGGAACCAACGGTCTTCGGGGGAGGAGGGAGGTCATTTCAAATTTTAGATACAGCAAACTTGAAACTACCTTAATAACCGGTTGTGCGATGTTCGCAGACTAAGAGAAGTCGGTCACGGGCGCGCTTCACGTGGCGATTAGCACTTCCAGACCAGTTCAATATATCGTAAAGATATTGCGCCGCCTTTGTTGTGAAAAGTCAACGAAAAAACGAGATTGTGATAACTGCAACGCTTGTGCATACGGAACATTCCATGTTCATTTAAATATGGTGATACATGGGATAGCCGCGGGATTACGAAACAAAAACGCGCGCGCGCATGAATTTTCACGGATTATAACAAGAATCCAATACAATATTTAGGTATTTCACGGATTATAACAAGAATCCAATTCAATATTTAGGTCTTTTATTATAAGTTGTATTTTATCCCTTTTTAATGAATTTGTATATAAAATTCTTATTTTAATAGACATATTTATAAACATGTATCTAACCAATATTTTATTCACATTATTATTACCGGTTTTCCGTTAATTATTAGTCGATAAAACATACTTTTCTATATAAAAAAAACCCTAACAGGAGATAAATAATGTAGGCAATATCGAAAGTGTATATGTGTTGAAAATTCGATAATGTAGCATTCATAACGATGAAAAGCTTCGGTGGATATTAATCAAGAGTGTATAGGATCCATATACGACAAAGTCTCATAATAATGTTTATAGGCTTGTTTTCAGTACCAAATAAAATTTTAGTACCGAATAGGGCTCGATTATAAGTCATTTTATCTACATAGAGAAGCTGATAGCTTCCTTCAAAACTAAATTACATTTAATATATTCAACAGTTTATTGAAGGATTGCTTATGAACATATTAAAACAATTTCATCGCAATGGTTTATTACATAGCGTTGTTGGAACAATTTGTCGAATTAAAAAAGGATACACCTGAGGCATCATCAGTGATAGATTAATTAAAAAAAAAGATATTTGTAATAATTTAAGTCCATTTTTATTGGTTCTTACATATCAAGTTACCATATAAAATTTAAGGTATTCTTTCACATAAAAATTATGAGAGACTGCGATCTGAACCAAATGAAAACATAAACTTTCCATGAAAACTAGCAGGAAATGCAAAAGTAGCAAGTACATATTCCTAATCAATCTTTACTTGCATAATTTGACAACCTTTGTAGTCATAGTTGTAGTCGAAAACTTTGGTCTAAGTTCAGAAAGAAAATTAATCGGAGATTTAAATATAGCAACTATCGTATAGAAAATGCAGAACAGGGTCATAATAGATTTCTTTATGGTACTTTGCGTAATTTTTTGTATTTCGTAATGATATCAGAATATGATATATTTGAATCAAATCTGAACAATTTTTTAAATGTACTTTGTGTTATCAATTGGATTAAAGTGAGTGTTGTTTAATTTTCATAACTTAATTTATTTATTTTAGAGTAGCTATTAGATGTGCTTTAGTATATATTTATATACGTGAATATATTTTTCCGTGTAGTCATTCTGTAGTTTTTGTTACTACTTTTCTATACTAGTCATCCTTTGTACCAATGACTTTTGATTTATGTTAAATATACTAATAATAACGGAAGGAAGTTCAAGTTGATACCGTCAATAGAAGTATCGTTAAAACACATATCCCCATAATTTCGTTCAATACTATTTGCTTTTAATGAACTAATTTAACCAATTCTATAAATTGGAATATATACATACATATATACATATATATATATATATATATATATATATATATATATATATGTGTGTATATATATATATACATATATATATATATATATATATATATATATATATATATATATATATATATATACATATAACGGAAGGTTAACAGAACTTGTGTAGAATAAAAATAAAGAGATATATTGACATCATAGGAAATGAATAATTAAAGTTGCAGAAAAGTAAGTAAAAGACTTGAGGCGGAAAATAAATACAGAACGTTTTTATATCCGGTCATGCAAATATTAACAAATCGCGGTATAGGCTTTATAAATAAGTATTTTCAATGGCAGTATATTCCTTAAGAACAAGGTAGTATTTGCAATAGCATTATATTTTCATAAAGGAAAAACTATTTATCATCGCAGCATATTGTTTTTAAGCAAGGTAGTATTTGCGACCGCAGTATTTTGTTCATAAGAAATTTAGTATTTATCATCGGGGTATTTTGATACGTAAAATAATAGTTGCCGTTATTGCTAATGTATGCATATATCTTAAGGAGAGAAAAATAAATTTTGTAACTTTTTCATAATATTAGTTTGAAACTATTGAATATATAAAACAATTTCATTGTAACGGTAAAATACACTATCTAAATATGGGATATTTTTTGTTTCTACGTATGCATATATGATCTACGAATAGACTGGACGACATGATTACAGATCAAGAAAACCGTATCCAAAGTAATGAATCAAACTTAATAGAACACAATGTTGCAAGGCACAATGTTTACTAGGAATAAAAAAGGTTAGAAAATGTGAAAGAATTATTTTACCAGAAGACTTCAGTAAAAAACTTATTAAAGCTATACACGAAAATATGTATCATATAGGTGTAAAACAAATGCAAAACAAACTTAGTCCATTATATAAAGATAGAAATTTAACCATAAATATTACAGGCATTGTAAAAGTTGTGAGATATGTATAAAAAATAAAACGAGAGGACAAGATAAGTATAGTATAATATCACATTTAGGTTCTGCCACAAAACCTTTAGAAATAGTCTCAATAGACACGATTGGAGGTTTGGTAGGTTCACAGTCAACAAATATATATTTACACCTTTTAGTAGACCACTTTGTACGATATGCCTAAACTCTTTCCTCAAAAACACAAAGTGCTAATGATTTTATTAAACTAATCAATAGCGTAATTCTAATATAATTATAATACGATTCTAATACACTGATTAATACCCTTGAATTAACTCTCAAGAATTCAAAATATTTTTATTTAAAATATCGATACCAATGGTATATAGTGCAGTAAATGCTCCGTTTTCTAACGGCTTAAATAAAAGATTGAATCAAACGCTTTTAAACAAAATTGGATGTAAGATAAACGAAAAAAGTAATGAAATGGCATGGAAGACAATTGTTCATAACTGTGTAGATAAATATAATAATACAGAATATACAGTTACTGGCTTTGTATCAAAATACCTGTTAGATTGTTTCATAAAATAAAAACCCGGGTGTGTATGTTATAAAAATATATGTAACGTACGAAAAAACCACAAACAAATATCTTTGTTAACTAACATGTACATGTATTTTTCCCATTAAGTTATGAAGAATTCCCTATAATTAATGACACCCCCTCATATTCTCGATTGAAATGAATATATTTTAATGCGACCCCCCATTATGGCTAATATGGATTCCGACACCCTTTGTTGTTGACGATTTCCTGATTGATACGTGTATGGAGGAGGAATTGAAATGCTGGTTACCGTGGTTGGATCCGGTCGTTAGTCAATTATATTTTGATTTTTACAAATGAATGGAAAAGATTTTTATTTGGTAAAAGGTATATTCATTTATCATAATAATACTAAATACGCCAGTTACTGTATGATCAAATGCTAAATTAGGTATATTTATGAACATAAATCTTCTGTTGAACTCCTGATTGACAGATCAGTTCATAGGGAAACTTCTCTGGGCATAAAATATATTGGTTATGACTTTAGGTATATTAAATTTTATGAATGTAGTAATAAAGGAAAAAAAATCATAAAATATCAAGTGAAAGGGTATTGAAAGAAATATTTCTGAATATATAGTTTTAAGGAAATAATATGTAGCAAAATAATTTTATCGTCAAAAATCTAATCACGTACAACATTAGGTTTCTGATGAAAAAAATTATTTCGCTGGTAAATATTTCTTGATATATTTTATTTAAACTCGTAGTGGACTATCAGTTTGTAGGCTTTTAAAAAAATCTTGACGGCCGAGGGATACGGTGGCAATAATTGAGTAATTGTAAACGTAAAGCTTTGAGAATATTTTTAAAATTATGTCGCCGGTCAGGTTTTATTCTATTTAAGGGTAAAGTTTTTTATTACAGTTTTTTATTACATTACTCCCGCACCACAAAAAGAAAACGGTACTCCCGTAAAATCACCCACATGTCTCCCGTAAAATAAAACCGTCTGTCACAGCTGTGTTTCGCGGAAATCGCATAACGTAGACACTTCAAATTTAGCGTAGTATAATACTCAAAAACAATCATATGGTAAAATTGAGGTAGTAATTTGTATACTCGATGAAAAAATTAAAAAATTCCATTTTCTTCTTTTGAGAAATTTCTTTCTTTTGAAAAAGAAATCGTATCTTCTGATTTAATAAATCCATCACCTTCCAAATTGGAGTGCAAACAAACACACCAACAGATAAATATTGTAAAAGTTATCTTGATGCATTTCGTAATTTATCTTCCATATAACCAATTTTTTTCTACACGTTTCCAGTGCACAGAAAGGAAAAGTTAAGGCATTATTATACATACATTTAGACAAGTTAAAGCATTATTATACATACATACATACACACATTGAGAGATATTGTTGAAAATGTTTAATAATATGTTCTTCCCACCCTGACACCAAAACTGCTAACGTCAAAATAATGAAAACAAGACAGTATTCCTAGAAATAAACCTAGAATTGGGCGGAAAACTAAAGGATTGGTTCTAAAATTTATAATTTCTCAGAAATTTGTATTCACTCACGATATTTTACGGCTGTCAAAGTTGTACCAGCTTAATAAATTTACGTAGTGAAAAGAAATAAAAATATTACGTAGTTTAATTTATATATCCACTACATATATTACATTCGCCTGAGCGTGTAATTAATCTCCATAATGTGAGTCCTACTCGTAATTAACTTAGTTTAATGTTTCAAAATTAGGATAAAACAATTAAATCTATTAAATATATTTGGCGTTAATTTTGTAGAAATTCATTATTCATTTAATAGTGAATTAAATCTATCGAAATTTTAATTTCACTGCTACAGTAGTCAATAAGTTTCCCCATTTTCTTCCTATTTAAATTTTACTTCCAAAGGCAATAAAATATATAAACTATCCTACCCCAGATTTTAAATAAACTAAAGAATGTATAATGAAATAAGTGAGATAATATGATGAACATAAATAATATTATGGATGAAGAAAAATATTTCTCATTTTTAAACAAAATATATGAAGTATAAACGAATAAAATGAAGTATATATATATATATATATATATATATATAGGTATATATATTATGTATATATATATATATATATATATATATATATATATATATACATATAAATGTCCAGTAAAATCGCATATTTGTTATTTTATCTTAATATTTATACTTTCATATCTAGATGTTTAAAAACTTACAAAAAATTGTTTTTAACAACTTAAAGAAGACCTTTAGCATGTGCAATAATGGCATATATTAATTTTATCCTACTATTTAATTTTTATAGCACAAATGATTAAATATTGATATTTATTTTCAGAATTCAAAAACAAAATTTGTAAAATTAAATTAAAAACTATGAAGTTTGTGATTATTTTCTATAGAGATTTATTCTTTTTAGCAGAACCTATATTACGTAAGTAATAATTGTCTTTTTATGCAAATGTATTTATTTCTTACTTTATTCTTCTTGTTGAATCACTCTTTCTTTGATTTCTTTGACATTATAATAGAACATACTTAGGTCCTCACCTAAATATAGTTTTGTGCATTCTCCCTTGAAATTAAATTGACGCAGCATAACGATTAGATAGAACTTTGCTTCCACCATATAAATAAAATAGATATGTCCACTGTGAAATCACACAATGATATATAAAATATTATCAAAAATGAGCCCAGCATGGGTATCAGTCCAGCAGCGGTCGATAACGGATTGCCCCTCGCAAATTGAAGCAAGCTTTGAATGAATACGAGGTCTATTATGTATAATATATAGGTTCGTACATGTAAAACCTTGCAGCACAAAATCAACATATCTGTATGTATTACAAGTTTATTTATAGAAAATATTTTACATTTTTCCATTTTGTACAAGTTGTTGCGTCGTGTCGCAGATAAACAAAATATCCATTTTCAATGTTTTCAAACCGTTGTTATTTTACATTTCGGTATTCACGACTGTAAACGTCCATATTAAGACATTCATTTTTTCCATATTAAGACATTAATTTGCAATAATACACACATCCTTTTTTTTTTAAAATATACATCAATTTTTTGGAAATTGTCTTTTCCGTTTCAATACCTTGAATAACGAAAAACATACAATTTTTCTACATTTTCTATTATTCTTTATTTCTTGACATTGACTGCAGCCTGCATATTATTTAAGCTAATTTTTATGTTAATTTATACATATTTTCGAAAATAGAATTTTATTAGCTTTAGTTAAATATGTATATATGTATACACATATATGTGTGTGTATATATATATATATATATATATATGTATATATAGTATGTATATATATATATATATATATATATGTATATATATTTATATACCTATATGAACACATACATTCTTTGTAATTTATTTTTTCCCTTGGTTATACCTACAGTCTTTCTACCACACGAATTTATATATTCATATCAAGTTCTTTAAACTCTCAAATATATCGAATATAGAATTAAAATATGTGGATTTTAATAATCGTTACTTTGAATATTTATCTATATTTAAAAGTTGATTGAATTTATCGAAAACTCTGATTCTGGGTTTCCGATGCCCAAGCTCATATCGACCGCATATTTGCATACTCCTGCTATAAAAACAAGGTTAAGCACAATTTCACGGATCACCAAAAGAATCCAATACTATATTTCGATCTTTTATAATAATGAATTTTTAGTGTATCCGTATATAAATATTCATATTTTAATAGACACATGTATCTAACTAATATATTATTCGTGTAATTAATACTGGTGTTCGGCCAATTATTATTCACTAAAATACACTTTTCTATATAAAAGGAGCCAAACGTGAGATAAATAATGTAGAAAATATCGAAAAGTTAATGCGCGTTGAAAATTCTATAACGTAGCATACGTAACAATGGAAAGCTTCGGCAGATGTTAATCAAAGGATTGTATGGAATACATATAAGGCAAAGGTTCATAAAAATATTAATAGGCTGGTTTTCAGTATCGAACTAAATTTGAGTACTGAATAGGGCCAGATTATAAGCCTTTTTATCTATATAAAGAGGCTTATAATATTCTTCGAAAATAACTTGCATTTAGTATATTCAATAGTCTATTGAAGGATCACTGTTGAATATATTTCATCGACTTTATCGCAACGGTAGATCACAAATTAAAAATAATAAGCGTAAACTTTCCATGAACACTATAAGCAGCAGATGCAAACATTAAATTTATTCAAACTTTATCAATCATTACTTGTATAGTTTGACAACCTAGTTGTAGTCAAAAACTTAGGTCTAAGTTCAAGAAAACTAATCGGAGATTTAAATATAGCAACTTTCGTATAGAAAACGCAGAATAATAGAATTGTTTATGGTACTTTGCTTATTTTTTTCCTTATTTTGTAATTATTTCAGAACAGAATATATTTTAAACAAATCTGAACAATTTCGTAAATGTACTTTGAGTTATACTTTGGATTAATATGTGTGTTGTGTAATTTTTTTAGATTCGGTTTAGGTTACGTGAATATGTTTTTCTGTGTTGTTATTCTATCAGTCATCGTTTGAATCAATAAGCTTTTTGTTAAAAACACTAGTAGTGGCGTACGTAAGTTCGAGTTGATACCATCAGCCGAAGTTTCGATAAAACACATATCACACTTATTTCCTATGGCAAATATATTTTTTTAGTAAATGAATTATAAAGGATACACTGACATTTAGCAAATTGTGCTTCATTTTGTTGATGACTTCCATATTCTCGATTTAGAAGGATACATTTTAATGCGACTCCCATTATCGTTAATGTGGGTTCCTGCGCACTTTATCGTTGACGATTTCCTGATTGAAACGTGTATGGAAGGGGAATTGAAATGCTGGTTACCGTGGTTGGATTCAGCCGTCAGCCATAATGTTTCGATTCTTACAAATGGAACGGTGAAGAATTGAATGAGTAAAGTTAAAATTTATATATCAAAGCGATATTAATTATGCTAAATGCTAAATCAAATGCTAAATTAAGTATACTTTTGAAAAGAAATCTTCTGTTGAGCGCCTGATTTACTTATCAGATAATATAGAATGTTTTCCAGGCATAAAATATACCAGTTACCACATTAAATATGTTGAGTTATACAGAGGCAGCAATAAATGAAAAAACAATTATTATAAAGAACATCAAATGAAAGGACATTGAAAAACAAACTTGAAAATATATGTTTATAAAAAAAATTATGTACTAGAACAAGTTTTTCATCCAAAACCTAATCAAATATAACATTCAATTTCTGATAAATTAACAACTTTAGCAATCATTGGTAAAAATCTAAGAAGGAAACGAAAAATAAATTTATAACAATTAAAAAAACAATATTTTAGATATATAGAACTGTAAGCATAACTAATAAAATATGAGCCCTATTTTGGGTAGTCTGCGGCCGCCAGTGTCGATTTGCTCGCTTTTCCCAAAATTTCAAGGGTATCTCTTAGAGAATCAAAACGTAAGTTAGCTAGTTTCTTTATTAGTTTTATAATTCTAATACTAATAATAATTTATTTTATTTTCTTATTTTCAATTTTTGATTGCGTAACTATAATTAAATATATACAAAAACAAAATACAAGAAAAATAATATCTAACCGAATGATAGAAATTTAAAACAATAAAATTTTAACATCGAATATGTAATTAAATATATTATATCAAGTCTGCTCGTGAGGTGATACTTTACAAGATCCATTACAACTACTAAATGGAGGAGTGTCTCAATGCTGACCGGGTCGGGACCTCACAACGAGGACTTTGTACTCGTGAGCTCTCATATATTATGTTGGTAACTAACAAACCTGATACTTTTCCCAACTATTCCCGGAATGTTATAGATACTCACACACTCTAGGTAGATTATATAAATAGTGAAGTATTATTTCTTTTGGTTAGATAGCTCCTGAGCTTTGGCGAGCATCAAAGAGAAAAAAAAACGAGTGAAGAAAAGGAAGAGAACTTATAGTGCTCTTGCTTAATAAATTCTATATGGTTATTATATGCTCTAGAATTACACAATCAAGCATTGGTTCCATATATTTACTAAAGTAATTTTTGACTTCTCTGATAATGTTCACACAGTATTACCTTTTATATTAAATTGTGAAAAAGTCAGAAAGTTGTTTGTAAAACAGTTCCCAGGTGAAGCAACTATCACGCTCCTCTACTATAACAGAATAACAATTTTATGCTTTTGAGGAGAAGTGTAAATATTCTGCGAGACTCTTACATCAGCTAACATCCCTTGATTATGAGAAAAGCAATGACGCACATGAAAGTAACGTCTGAAAAATATTTTCACTTAGATGAGCTATGCTGCGCTACGCTTGCTGTCCAGAACTCTTCCCGCCGACTATTACTTGTGAAAAAAAATTAAAGGTGTCGTTATCATTTTTTGATTGTATCTACTCAATTTTCACTTCAAATTTTAAAAACATGTAAAATAAGGAAACTTATCTCTGTATGCATGCTGGTAACAAGTAAAACATAATTATGATTACCATAATATTCTTTTAACTTTTTCAAGTCTAAGGTACTGCTTATTTTTAATGCATGACGGCTCTTTAAGACTGCAATAATAAAGACAAACACAAGAAGAATATAACCAAATGACAATAGAAAAATCGAGCAGGAGATATTAGTCACGTCATTAGGAAAAACGATGTAGTGAATTTTGCACACACATCCATTGTTTTAACTTGACGAACTAGTGATAAAATAATAATTGAGGCTAACAGAAACGCAACCGTAACGAGAGCTCAACAGTGTGTTTTGCCCAGATTATACTATAATCAATTCACTTTATTCTATTCAACTGTAACGTCAATTTCATGCTATAGGCCTAAATAGTCGACAACACTTTGACATTGAACTTAAAGCTTTCGATAAACATAAGAGAAAGCGACTATTTAATCAGGTGGCTAAAATCATTAAACAAGATATTAAAGCGGCCCGAGATCCCGAGACCTTGGCTTACCCCCGACCGTGTAAAATTTGAGTGCGAATAGTACTTGTTACATCGTATGTACTTGGGCCTACTTGGAAAATGAAAAAGGTTAATGGTATTGACAAGAAACATGCTTTTACTAACCAGTTTAGGAAAGTGTCCATGTTGATACGTTCAAAATCCTTGTAATTTAAATCGGCTACATTTCATAACAGCATATAAAGGATTGAATAGTCCCAACTTAAACACAAAAGAAAAATAAACAAATTAAAGTTAATTCCAAATGCAATCTTAGGTGAACTTTAACTTTTGTTCCTTTTTCTCTACTAAGACCTACCCTGCCTATCAATTGATCACAAGCAGCCAGGCTAAACTACTTTTTTGCTAAAATATCTTAAATCGTCCATCGCTTTTGGAACTAAAATCTGTTACTATGATTGACTTTGTTTAACTATAGAAATAAGGACTAAATCTTACCGAATAATTACCTAATAAATCACATAGGCGTGATCGAGGTTATCACACATTTCTAATCTTAAATTCACTTGCCTCCGTGCCAGATGGATGTAGTTATCTATATCCTTCACATTTAATTAACTTTCGCCCACTTCTTATATAAAAATATAGTTCTTCCCTTTGTAAATGTATCTATTTTGAAGGAAAGATATTGATTTTATCAGTACATATTTATGTATTACCAACTAATAAAAGTATTAAAATAAGAAAACTAGTAAAGGCATTTAACTATATGCGTCATAACCTATGAGATTATTTAATATGGGATCTGGCATTTATTGCTAATTTCTGTAATGCCTTTATTGTGTTGCTAGCTGTTGTTTTTGGTTATTTATTTCGGATGATAGAAATTTCCACATGATTCTATTCTGTTAACTTTCAAGGTTATTGTACAGATTTGTGCGTCCTCTTGTAGGAAAAACTAAAATTATGTGTTGAGCCAGAATTTCAATTCCGGAAAATTATTAGCACTAATAATTGAGATTTGAACGTCATTGGTGGTTAAACCATTTGCATTTCTAATAAAGGCAGTGACTATTTCCGGAGATTTCAATTGGCCAGTTCTGAGCAGAATTTTAAATATTGTACTCGGTATTTACATTTCTCTTCTAGAAAGAGAATCTAAGTAAGACTTTATCAATAGTGTGATGTATTAATGGCATGTATTTAATGGCTTTCCTGTGTGGACATTCACGTATACTGTAAAGACTATAATCGATAATTTGGCCGTTCTTGCGTCACGATTCTTTTTGCGAACTATGGCGGCTCGTTCTTAGTGAGCTTATGCATTTTATCCAGAGATTGTGCGTATTATGTTTGCTTACGATTTTTCTTTACCATTTTAATCTTTCAGGTTCTCTACTCAGAACGTTCGGGCAATTAACTTTTAAGTTTATTAGAAAAGCTTTAATTTTGTTTATTTTCATAATAAATATATATATATATATATATATATATATATATATATATATATATATATATATATATATATTCATAACGTGAATGTTTTAGTTATCATATAACTAATATTTTTATTTCAAATACGAGCGATAATATATTAATTAATAAAAATGGGCAAAATAAAAATCAATAACAAATATCAGCTTAGTGCAATATCTGCACATTACTTACAATTTACAACAAATTTTAATATATAATCATTTCGTTATTAAAAATGTTAATTTGCACTTGGAAATAGTATTTTTAGGTTTTTTATATATCCTTGAATTATTACATATGTTCAAATTTTATATAGAATTTTTAAAATAACCTGTATAAAAAACTTTGACTATTTACAAGTTGATCAATTTCCATCGGAAAAGGGAATTTGAAGAATATGGGACAGATATCGAAAGGTTGTAATATTGAACTATTTGTCATTTAAAACTAAGTTACTTGAGCACCTCTACAAAACTGAAACGGAAAATTTCTATTAATTATTATTAAAATCGAAAATACCGTACGGAAAAATTAAGAAAAAAGTTTTTCTAATTTGGATTAAAACGTTAAATTGTTTATAAATAACTTAAAATATTTCGATATAATTTTTTATAGAAATAGACTTGATCCTATCGAATTTTTAGGTGCCGTACATGTAAAATAAAATATAAGTCAACTAATGTCCAGCTCAGATGATTTAAAACTCTAAGAAATTTATTTTATACTATATACCCAACAAAACCTACTAAACATAATTAAATCCTCGACAGGTTAGATGATGCTGATAAAATCATAAATTTTTCATTAAGTCTATCTTGCATCAATATTCAAGGATGAAATTTAGAGTGGACAGGGATGACTTAGTAAAATTACTCTCAATGTACTACGTCATTCATATAGAGTTTGATGTCATAAATCTGAACCCCACCTATGTCTTTAAAATTTAGTAATAAGTAATTTTAAACGAAACAAAAAATCGTTTATTATGTATAATTTAATTTTTCGTAGACGGGACTTATTTTTGTAATCCTTATTTTTATTTTAGTTTTTAGTGTCCTTAACATTAATTTTTAACCGGCTAATAGCATAAAAGTATTAAACGTAAAAGTGTAAGTTTAGTTGTCTCATTAATCCAGAAAAATTACTGAGTGCAGAGTATACTTGACTTTTGCAGAATTGTTTTTTTTTAGATTCTCTCTCTATTCCTACCTAAAAGAAAAAAAAAGTTTGTGTAGAATGTTAATAAGTTATTGTATTATTTTGAGTTGCCTGTAAAAATAATTTTAAAAGGGTATGTTAAATGTATTATTAAAAGTACAAAAAAGCTCTCTTGTTTTACATTAATTTTTTTGTCTTAGTTTTCATGTGTAAAAAAGAAGGTATGATCATAACATAAAGTACTATATTTCAAGTCAGTAAGCGATATTAGGAACATATAGTGGACGACTTTTAAAAAAAGGCACACGGATATTCCCTCTGATTGAAATAATGCCATAGGTTGGCGAAGTTTGGCTCCACTCCCCTAACCCCTGCTATTAGAAATCGTTCCTAATAGCACTTTATTTATTTGCGATGTACGTTTCAGTACAATGAAAGGTACTTGAAATAAAGGTGATGCGGTTTTATTTTTCCAAATGTAAACGAGACTAAGTACGGCTTGATTGTTTAATGTATTCAAATAATATTCCTTTAAATTTTTTTACTTATTTTCTTACGGGTAAATCAGATTTAAATTTTTTGTATTTCAAGAAAGACACTTTACTTATAAAATTAATTATTCTATTGATAAATGGACGGAATCTCTGCTGTCTGTTATTCGGAAGACTCTCCTCCTTTTTACTGTGTACATTTCTATGCTCGCCTACTCATTAATCTTTTGAAGCACAAGCGTCTGGAACTGAATCTATTAAAATAATCATTTTTTCATTAGATTCAACAGCTCAGCCTCTCAACCGCAGTACCTGTGTGTGATTTATTTATTTTGAATGCAAAATAAATTTCATCAATTATGTCAGCTTGTTACCATAGAATATATATATATATATATATATATATATATATATATATATATATATATATATATACGTAATCTATCAATAATAAATAAAAAAATTATTTAAAGAAAAATAGGGCCCTTCTAGGATCACTTCATTACCAATCTGACTGGTTTTTTGATGAAATTGCCAGAGGTATTAAGAGAAAATTAATACGCTATACTCAAGTCCACGTTTTCATAGTCCAGCAAAATACGAGCTTATAGCTTATATATTCTATACGCGGATATATTAATAAACTGAATGTGATGGTATTTATTGTTCGTAATTGCATTTTAAGTGCATAGGCATGTTGACATTCCATTTTACCTTCTGATTTCGAGTTGAGTCTATAAATTTAATACAGTGCCCAAAGAAAAATAATTTTACATAGGATTGGCGAAATATTATTTTGTGAGGTAGTATTCGTTCCATAAAATTATTAACATTTAAATAAACACACTCTTCCGTTAAATAAATAATATATTTAATACTTATTTGCTGCAAATGTCATTTATTTCATTTGATACACAAAACTAAGTTCATTAATTCTTTGAAGTTACCTCCAACTATGTTTTAATAACTATGATATTGATCTCAGTACTATGCGTAGTGTTTGAATAATATTATAATATTATGTTGAATTCAAACTTAGGTAACATGGAAAGAATAATATTATATATTGTACTTGTTGCCAGAAGAGTAGCATTTACATCGCTTTGATATTCCCATTATTTTGATTTTATATTTATTGATTTCTCGATTTTAATGTACCAGTTTATGTAGAATATCTATTTAATAATAATGAAAACAAAAACAGTTTAACTTTACAATGATAATTTGCTAAGAAAAATATGGAAATAAGATATAGACTACAGGTAAATACCCAAATGACTGTGATACTAAGTGTTATACAATGTTATTAGGGTAGGGCAACTTACGAAAGAAATATTTCTTATCAAAGTTATAATCAAAGTTTAAATCTTCGATGACCAAAAACTGTAGAAATAAGTACATATATTTTTGCAAATGGTATTCATTTATGAACCAAATAAGCACATCGAGGATCACTACATACAATCTTTGCACTTAATATATTATGAAATATTTCTCTATATTAGCTACTACAATGCTTTTATGAAAACGTGTCAAATTGCTTAGATCGGAACCAATGCAGTTTAACAGTAATAACAGTTCAATGTTTATTATTAAATTAATGCACATACATTAAATTTATTAAATAAAAATAATTTGTTTCGCGATCATTTCATAACAAAAAATTGATTTCATATATATTTTTCAGGCACACTACATTTTTGTAAATTGCTTGTTAAAATTTTTTCGATATAATTGCCATTCCTAACCGAGAAATTACATAAAAAATAGAGTAATTCATAAATTTAAATAACCAACAATAATTACATAAAGGGAGGTTACCAATTAAAGTTTGGTTACGAATTTCTCTCTTTAGGCACTTTGTTTTCAATAAATATTCTTTCATTTAAAGAAAGAAAAAGTGAAATTATCGTTAAGGTTGTCCCAAAATTTCCTTCAAAATACAACTACCGGTTAACTATAAAATTTTATGGTATTTGAAACCATACGTTAATTAAGAACATGCAATTTTAAAATCAGCTTCGATGTGCCATTCTGAATTATATTAATATTTCAATAAATGATGAATTAAGAAATCCTGCCTACATTGCAATATACATTACATTTTAAAACAATAAGTTAATGAAATTAATACAAACAGGAAACGGGCATAACAAATAATTCAAAATTTTAAATTCACTGTCGATATATAATAGGTACATTTAAAAAATGGAAAACTAGATATGTTTACAAAAAGTTATCGCATTACACTCTATTTACTTTAGTTAACGTTTGACAATTATCAGATTTTAAAGCAGTGATTTTGTGTGAGTGTGTCTATTGTTTCACTTCGGATATAACAGAACACGCTTATTTTCCCCATAAACACCTTTTTTTTCTTCTATAAATCGGTACTTGAAATTGCGTAAATCAATTTTATTGGCTTATAAAGAACTGGTTCAACGCGATGTTTCGTGTAACTTTATAGTCGTAAACTTTGTACATTTCGTCTATTAATCACACTGGTAGTGTTCGGTTTCTGCGTTCGGGTCTAAGATCATAAATAACATTGCGGACTTCGCTTGAGTGGTATAAATAAAATATGTTTGACTATTCATAAATATATCTATATTGGTTAGATGTTCAAGGCAAGCTACGTGTAATTTCTTACAAGGAGATTCGACCCTAGTGATACTATAATATATAATAGATGTGTTTGAATTCATGAAAAGCGAGATTATATATTTGAAGATAAACATTTTATATTTCAGAGAATGATTTTTTTATACTTAATATTTTATATTTCGTATAGTAATTTTTTGCTGAATAATACAGGTTGAAAAAATAAATTTGTTTGAAAATAGATCAAATAATTGATGGTGCTTATTTAGGAAAGGTCACATTTTTTTAATAAAAACACATGAAATGGATTCGAGTAACTTATTATCTAAAGTAGTATAAATATTATTACATATTATAATTAATGTTTAGTAACTCGATGTAATAAAATATTTCCTGATTGCGTAGGATAAAACTAAATGGTTATATGCCTATATTCCTGTATCATCTTATTTACTAGGAACCTTCAAATATAATGAGTGATCGATAAATAATTTACCAACGTACTTTATTCACAATTAAATAAAACTACGTGATGTAGTATTATTTCTACTTTCTTTAAGTTCTTTACCACGACCTAGGTTTCGTTGTATTATAACATCTTCAGGTGGGCTATTAGCAAAGATGATATAATCTTTGCTAATAACCATATGCCCACCTGTAATTAAAAAAAAAATTATAGGGAAGAAAAAATCTCTAAATATTTTTTTGAGAAAATGCTATATGATATAAAAAATAGGTTTAAGATATTTGAAAAAGCCTTTAAGAAAACCGTAATTATACCGATATTTGAAAAAGCCTTTAAGAAAAAGGGAAAGAATTTGAGACTTCTTCAATCCACAACATTTTTCTTTCTCTTTCTGTTAATTGCTGACACAATTGATACAAAATTGTAATGTTAAATAAGCTGAACAATATACAAAAATCTGAAAAAGAATTTTATTTAGAAACATAGGTGATGAGAGAAACTTTTATTTTCGCTGTTAAAATTTTATGCTGATGATGAAAAATAGAGTACTAGTGCAAGAAGAATGCTTAATATCTGGCAGTATCGTAAATATTTACCGGATGTACAAAATTATTTTCTGCGGTAAATTCCCAAACTTCTTTCGATGTTATCTAAAAATAAACTCTTATATTTAATACTAACCATTTATTGATACATCTTTCACAATGATATTTATTTATACATGCGTTGCCTATTTTCGTTTTTGTATATTTGGGTAATGTACAATTGAAATAGTTGAACTGCTAAATAGTTACTTGTAAAGACGCGCTCTAAAGTAAACTTATATACGAATATATATTCGTATTTATTTTGGAGCTCTTTGCTTTCGAATCATTAATTATGATAGCGTTTATTTATTATAAACCTGTTAATGTATAATCTAGAAGCAAGTGTGCTTCTTGGAAGATATAAAATATTTCGGTATAACTTTAATTTTAAAATGTTTCTTATATAAATTTTCTTAGTTGAAATGTTTCTTAGTTGAATAGAGTCGTAAGCTGTTATCTCGATCTGTTTGAAACAACTTAAATTAAAATTCCAAAGACATGTTTATAGAGGAGAAACCTCTTTATAATATGGGTAAAATATTTAAACTGCTATCTTTAATATGGCTAAGAAATACGACGATGATGTCCACTGCCCATAAAAATAATTTCGATATTTACGCTTGTTATTACTTTCTAAATTGACTCAAAATAAGCCGAAGATTTTGATGACGAGTGAGTCAGCGCGCGCTAAAAATAATATGTATTTTTATTTAATTTGAAATGCGATCTGCCGCTTATCATTTCCTTGTATACCTAACGTATATCATTATGTATACCTAAATTATCGTATCACTACGTACTACGTAGAGACGAACATATATTTTGATAGATTGTAAGTAAAATATTAAAATTATCATTTTGGTGGTTTCTCTCTCTTGAATACAACATGCTACGAAAATCTTAGAATTTACAATAATACCTTACTTAATAAATTAACTTGATTAAAGGCTAAATTATGAATAAACTTAAACCTAAATGTGTTCGAAATTGAGACAAAAAAGCATATCTTTCAACCACTTGTATAATACCCATTTGGTAATTTATGAAGTTAGTTGGCAAAATTCTATTACGATATTTTTGACAATTTACAATACATCTTTCAATTACAAATTTTCGTAGATTACTATCATTATCATCATCGTCAGCCGAAAGATGATCATTGCAGGATATGGACTTCCTCAATAGAGTCCCATGAAAATCGAACCCGTGCTGCCAGCATCCAGTGACTTTCCGCAGTCTTTATCACGTCATTTGTTCATCTAATGATGGGTAGCCCCACTTTCCGTCTTCCGGTATGTGGTAGTTGCTCGAATACCATTTTTTCCCAGCTGTTTCCGGTCCTACACGCTATATGGCCTGCCCATTGCCATTTCCGTTAATAATTTAGTTCTCCTACTCTTACTCTTATAATTATGGGTCATATCTCATATATCTAAATGTAAGCGGTTTGTACGATATGTCATTTTAGAATTTATTTGATATAGTTTTGTATATAAATAATATCGGAATCTATCTAGCGCAATCGACTTTGAGAGTTGGTTGTGCACGTTCCTACGGCAAATAGATCAAAGCTATCTTTACTATATCTGTCCAAATATCACAAACGCTTTAGAAGTCTCAGCAAAATGATCCGTCTTCACATAATTAGACTGAGCTTTAACAATATTAAGTATTTAGAGCGGTTTATTTTCGCAAGCACTTGTATCTTTTCGTCAGTTGGGAAACACATGTTGAGTAAATGTGAAAAACTTTGCTTCTTTTTACTTGCTTTCATGAAATTTCCTAAAAAGACTAATTATTCTTCTAGCGGTGAACTTTGTGTTGAAATAAATTCGGCAAATAAATGCTTTTAATTTTATGCGTCAATAGATAATACTATAAAATATCAGCTAGCCTATAGTGACAATTATAATTCGAGCAGTATGGGTAAAATCTTAAAATGTTTACTAAAGTGAAAGGTATTTTCATTTTAGGGTAAACAAATTTGTCAAGTAATTGTAGTAGAAAAATTTTCTACGTATTTTTTAAAACATAACATTTTAAGTGTACGTAATATTTCTGTTAAACTATTCAAAAATATTCATTTTTCACTTTGCATATATAGCCTGTTATATCTTTCACAAGCGTAAAACTCTTGTGTATATCTCAAAAACTATATGACTTAAGAAGATTGCTAGTTTTTTTGTAATTTCCTAGTCAGATTTAAAAAACTATATAACTTAAGAAAATTGCTAGTTTTTTGTGATTTTCTAGTCAGATTCTGCGCAATTTTTTATATATTTGACGATATGCCAGTTAAAATTAAAAAAAAGTTGAGTAATTAATTCCTTCAAATAATATCTCACGCAAAGTACCACCTAAAATTTGTGTTCGTGTAATTAATTTTTATGCTTTTAAATAACCATAACATTATAGTGTCAGCTACTGTAAAATATTCGATTTAATATGATATATCACTATCCCAAATTTCAAGTTTCGGCGTAAAATTTTGGTTTCTAAAAAAACTGGTCATGACAGACAAATAGACAGGCATATGCGTGATCTTATAAGGATCCGGTTTATTTTATTACCCGTAATAATTTCAAATTCGGACCTTAATTTTAAAGATTAATTTTCCATCTTACTGTAAATCATAGCCACAAAAATTTTGCGTTTTCCTATGAGCACGTAGTACAGAATAATTCGAGTAACAGATTTTATTTGATTGTACTAGAAGTACTTTATGTTTTCTCAATAAACTTCTAACATAAGTTCTGAAGTTTCATAAAATATTTCAAATATCTCTTCAAGAAAAAAGTTGATACTGTAATTTATTATAATATATTATATTATCATGGTATCAGTAGATGAGAGAATATATGATATTTAGATGAAAGATTCATTTTTGATGATAAATAAAAATCGTTTTGTAACAACAGTCAATTTTTTTATATATTCAGTTAATCAAGTATATTTTGTTGACAACAGAACTGGTGGAAAAGAATCGATTCTTTGAGTTGAAAAATTTAAGAGCTACTCCAACACAATAAGATTGACGATGTCAATGACAAAGAGATGAGATTTTATTGAAAGAAAACTTAGCTTTTTCCCCTTCGAATGTCATAGAATAAGAAATTACTAAAAGGATCTAGGTATACAAAATTATAAATCATAATATAATACGAAAAAAAAATTATAAAAAGTACATTGGAATATAAAACGTAAAACCTGGAATATTTGGCAGGAAAGAGCAAAGTCATGTAATTACTTATGGTCTGTAAATAAATGAAATATATGTAAACTACTGCGACTATTACAGATAATTTAAAAGAATTAAGGAAAACCTATAATTTGTTATTTGCTAGGAGGAGGCTATTACTTTTAATTACTATTTTGCACTCAAATTATATTTGTGCTGTTTAAATTAATGTTTAACCTGGAAACGTGTTACAATTCATTAGATTTTATATTATGTTCCGACTACAACGTGATTGAAACACACTTTACTACAAATATACCCCATTCTATGTTTACTCGAGTATAATGAATGATTTGTGTTTACAAATTTTAGAGTACAATCTCAATAGTAGTTATTTATATTCTAATCGAAGTTTAGAGTCTAACCAAAGTTTAAGTCAAATAATATAAATACAAAAATACCTTACCACTTAAAATAATATCGTTCATTACTTTTCAAAATTAATTAGAAATTCAACATTAATGGAAATATTGTCGTTGTTTCTTTGAGGAATCTGGCAGGTGGTAGCACTAGTCGTACTCTCAACGCCTAAACAACTAAATCCCAATGTATAAATTTTATGTTTTGAAAAAAAAAAATTGCTTGGACCAAATTTCATGTCGATTTCTACTTGAAGAAAAGTCAGCCGAGATCTATCGTTGATGTCATGTCACAAATAACTAAAGCGGCGCTATGTCTTTGTGGAATGATGAAGCGATAGATAAATTATCGTAAGGCGGTATTCTTTTTCAATCTTTGCTTTGATGATTGATGGAAATAATATGTAATCACATTTTCTGCAAATCATTCAGCTTTATTATGTTTTTGTACGTCTGTCACAAATTTAATAAATAGAGATTTAGCACACGAAAAATGTAAATCTTTCTGTTTTTCCATATCTTCAATGATTCTTATATTTTATGTGTCAATTCATTTTTACTTAGAAACACAAATAACTGATCTATTAACAAGAGTAGCACCACTTTAAATACTCACTCAGATATACTCCATTTTATTTTTTCGTATAATTAGAAAATGGCGCTGAAATGAGAAATTGAACCCACCATTGCAGGTGGATTAAATTTAACGACTGAAGCATATCATTCATTGCCGTTTGGAATCATTCTAGCAGCTGTTCTTATGTAGGATTGCAATATTGTGTATCGTAGGCAATTGGTAGATTGCAATATTGTGTATTATATTCAAAACGGTATCTAACGCCAATATAAATTATGTTTAACTTGATGTTAGTTCGTAATGGAATCTTCGATCTAGATTTTAACACCTCTCAGCGTACAGCTACGAATTGTGACGAACCATCTTCTGATTCCTCCTACAGAACTGTATTCTACGGAGAATATCTTAAACTAGTTTAATTACTCATTTTATTCCTTCTATTATTCTTACAAATTGTTTGACCCTAGTTCTTTTTGTAATACCGCGATATATTTATCGTAGTAGTATTGGTTACTACATTAGTTTAAAAAAAATATTTATAATATTTACTGGCGAAGAAATGAAAGGAGAACTGGTTGTTATTTCTTAGGCGGAACGGTTAACCAGTAATTATAAGAGTGGGGATAAAATGTAAAGCAATATACTAAAAAAGAATGTTTCTACTTTTAGTTAGTTTTAGTTAGTTTTATAGCTCAGTGAAGTTTATTCTTTAGATTTGTCACACTATACTTAGAAAAGGTAAACTTTGGAATTTTCAGATTAAAATCCATCTAGTAAAGATATCGATTAAACAATAGTTACTTATATGTAAAAATTAATTCATAATTTATGTAAAGAATATCTCTTACCTTCAAATAAATTTTATGATTTGTCCAAAAATTATATATCTAATATTTAAATACCAAAACTTATTTATTTAATTGCTTCTTTGGATATATGTATCAAAAAAAGATAAAAATAATTTTGAAATGTCGATAAAGATTAGGGGCAGGATTAAGGGGTAAAAAAAGAAATGATAAGGACTAAGGGGAGGGATATCAAGGAAAGCCGAGTGTAGAAAATAAAATCTGAAATAATCATACTTTCTCAAGGTATGATTTTTTTCCGATGACTAAAGTTTTTCAGAACGAATTCTCGGAGAAATAATTACTATATTTGAAAGTAGGAGGCTACAGTTTTAGACTTCCTATATTATATATATATATATATATATATATATATATATATATATACATATATATATATTAGTTGCTGTATTAATATTTATCTATTGGTTAAATATAAAAAGAATTTCTTTAGTTATTCATCGAATTATATTAGATACATCTTTTAAAATAGAGGTTTTATTACCATAAGTAAGCATTTCCATTGTAAAATTCCACTTTCGAAATATTGAGCTTCAAAGTAATGTGCAATTCCCCCTTAGCTCTTCAAGGTACAGATTTAGAATCTAAAAAAAATTATTTACATTAATTAGAAATTTCTGTCGATTCTATTTATATTAACACTTTCAAAATGTAGAGAAAACTACACATCTCGTGGTTACGCATATTCCAATTATAGTCAATAGTCATTTTTTTTTAAATTTCATTAAAATCTTTGTAAAATAGAAGCAATCGAATATGTGCATGTTGGAACAAATATATACTTAATCGTAAATTAATCTTTCCTAAACCTGAGCGCGTGCTTACATCGTTTGAATTTATATACTAAATTATTTGCTTTCACTGCTCTGCTCGTATGAATCGTCATATGAATATATATCCTATAATATTCTTGTATGAGCTTTATAAAAAAAATAATTTTTGAAAACAAATGTGTAGAGAAAACTAATAAACTTTTGGAATTTATATATTAGTACAGATCATATATAATGCGATTATATCATATAAAAATAGATATTTTTAGCAAATAACGAAAGTAAGCGATTGTTAGGAACGGTGTCATTAATGGTCGAGGCCATGAGGCATTAATTTTCAATACTTGTATTTTCACAGAGATATCGTTGTAATTATTGAAATCTCTGTGAAATTAATATTCGTGTAATTAAAATTTATTAAGCGAATATGGAAAAGTCACGCGTTCTTCACGAAACTCTCTAGATGAAATCTGAATACGGGGAGAATGACTGACACATCAGAGGGTTTTAAAATGAAAGCGTATTCAACAGTAAACTCCTTGAGAAAATAATTTAGCCACACCTATTTGTGATTTGTTTGAAATATAAGTGTAATGAAACAATCGTCGACATAATAATATTCACTTTATTTTTATTTACGTGGTACAGTTTTTATTTTCGATTTTAAAATTTTATTTTTATTTGTCGCCTTTGTTATAATTTTATTCGTAAATTATACGTATGAGTTTATCTTATATAGTTTCCCAAAGTTTCCAAAGCTCGGATGGGGATACAACAATGAAAATCACCACAATTTTCCGCTATTGCAAATCATTAACTATACTTGTTTGTATTGTAAACCTGTGCGATATTTTATTGCAATAATATTTTTGCAATTAAATGAAACTAGGTGACGTAGTATTATTTCTACTTTAATAAAATTCTTTACAACCACCTAGGTTTCGTTGTATTACAACATCTTCAGGTGGGCAATCAGCAAAGATAATACAACGAATAATAGGTCGTAATCAAAAATATAGTACTACTACAAAATCCAGATTGTGGTAAAGAATTTTAATAACATAATTTCATTTAATTGTGTATAATGAATTTCTAGAAAAATCTGCCAAAAGTATTTATTAATATTTTCAGTAAGAAATCTGTAAATTTGAAAGATGTATTTTAATAATTGATACTATACTGATATATTACTTGTAAGTTAGTTTATGAAACGATAATTATTTATCCAGCTTGATTTTCTCATAATATGTAATCCCTAGTTATATAATAACAAAAGTGGTTTATCTATTTTTTGATTTACTTGAATTTCTTTCATGCTTGATACAGATTTCGATAAAATAAATTTGGTTGATAATATAGTTCCTAAATTAAAGTGAAGACTTGGAAGATTATCATTTGCAAAAGCAGAAAAATTAATATTGAGGAATAATGCTTGCACTACGTAGCGTATCTCATGGTGTAAGACTTGCTTAATCACAATAGTTAGCTGCAATATTGATCATACAAATTCCCCTAATAAATTATATTCCTTACAGATTAGAGACAAAGTTAACTCACAGAAGATCGAAATCAAACGAATTAAGAGAACCCACGATCTATGCTTATGAACAACAATGGATCACATTCCTGACTATCAAAGACCCACCGAGAATGCTCATAAACATGCCAACACAGCACACCAAAGACGAACGTGACAATAGACGATGAACGTCTCATATACCAACCAAAGTCAGCATTCACTAGCAATTTCTTAGTTGTAATCAGCAGGGTTAAGTCATATTTGTAAATGCACTTGTAAATAAAGTCACTAATATGTTTTTATCACTTAATTCACTCTTCATACAGCCAATCATAACTCGCGCAGAAAACTGAATGTACTACCACAAATGTTAAAAAGTTTACCGCGAAATATACTTATTCTCAAGATGTCACATGCAAAAATTGTCTTGATAAATACAAATATTTTATTTATTGTGAAAACTTATAAATCCTTATCAAAATAAAGTTTATTGTTGGCAAGTAAATATATCCCTAATAAAGTTTCTTCGTAAAAAACCTCAATTTTTTATCACGTGAACAAAGCTTTTCACAAAAGCTAAGTATATTCATGTTTAATATTGTTTTTTTCAGCTCTAAGTTTGATAGAAACTTTATTAAAGGAATTAATAAATAAAATAGTTTAGAGCTTATGTCAAATCGGTATGTAAATTATATATGTAAATATAATTCAAGATTTATAGATTCTGCAATAATACATTTATTTCGAATTTCGTATAGGAAGATTCGCGAGAGTATTATTAAGTAGGCGTTTGTGCAAATCTCGTTTGGAGCAAAAGTTTCCTCCAGTTGTCCATAATGTTGTTTGCCGTATAATCCTACTCGTTGCCTAACTTCAGCGCTGTAGAAAGTATATCATATTTGACTTCGATCACAAGTGTCACAGCGGAGGAACTAATCTCCTTGTTTGTTTCGATAATTTATAACTTTATTTCAGTAAGTATATCAATGCTTCCCAATTTCATTAAGATCGGTTTTCTATCATGAATTAATATTATTGTATTTCGATTAATAAACGTATACCACATATTTTAGGTAAACCGGTTCGTCATAAATTTCCACCTGATATGTCAAAGTTTGTATTTTCATGTATCGTTTTCTTCGATTGTTAATTTAAAATAGTATGTGCGAATTAAAAAAATCACAATATTAATAATAATACCATCAATATGCATTAAGTCCAGTAATAAAAAGTATTCGTTATGTTACAATGCAATTTTGTAATAATCATTTAATTTATTTTTCATTGTGTAAAAAAAATCCTCATACGAATTACTTCTTGTCTTCTACACTTTAATAAATGAGTTTTTAATGTAACAAAATTTACGACAAGGAAATATTCAGTTTAATCCCAATCCTTCTAATGTTTTAATCTGAAAATGCAATATAACATATCCTGCATTTTCTGGCAACCAATAAAAATGTCTTTTTCTCCCACATCTACAAAAGCTTTATCTAATGTTAAACCTTGAGGTCTGTAAATTGTTATTGCGAAAGCAAGACGTAAGAGCAACTGTATTTTCGAAAAAATAGTATTCCCATTTTTCCAAAATTCTATCTCAGCTGGTATAAATTAAATGAAAGATGAGATTTTTCCTAGCTAAATATCATTTCTTCAAGAATTCATTATACGATAAACTTCATAAATATACTCCATCAATGATAACATCACGATATCAAGGATTATTATTTCGAAAACTTTTCAAAGCTGCATCAACGTTCGCATCTGCATCAAGTCATAATGACTTACAACCAAATCTTTATACGCTTCCGAATGAGGTAAGGTGGTAGTCAAATTTGTAATGTGTTAATGGAAATAGATTCAAATGCCCACATTTAATTCATTGAAGATTAATTGATTGTGTTTTTTGTTAATAAATTCAATGGATTAAAATGAATACCCACTATAACCAAATTGACTATTTTAAATCTATAAACTGTATGAACGGGGTAACTGTTCGTCAGTTAGTGTTAACATTTTTGATACATCCGTTTCTATATTATCATCTATGCAAAATGTAATCACTTCATTTTTACTTTGTGATAAAGAGTACAATGTTCATCTTCTTCTAATTTTAAGTCAAACCAAAGCCGATGGCACGCACTGCAAAGATTTAATTCCAATTTTATTATGGGCAGTTTCAAAATTAATTGCTTACTCTAAATAATGAGTAACATCTCTAGAAAATAAAATTCCTCATCTCGGCTCTCTTCCGTCGTTCCCTTGCATGACTCACAAAATAACGGTTACGCTCAAGTTCTCTACGAACAATTAATGTACGATTTCGTGTCCTTTTTCTGTAAGAATATAAATTACACAATTTTTTAAATAAAATCAATAATTCCTTAGCTAATTATTTACTCAAATATTTTTAAAGCCTAAAAAGCAAAAATATTACCTATTTATTATGATTAATATTACTCTTCAAAAATGCTTTAATAGGATTTACCTTGGAGTCAATTAAATATAAAACTGAACAAATGCAGTTAAATTAATTACGACTTTAAACATTTTATTACTATATGACAAAAGTCCTAATTTATTTCTATTGTTCACCTTATATACCATAAACTTCCTGAAAATTATAGAACGTAACAACTAATGATATATAGAAAAGTAAAGATTCAAATCAATGACATTTTCTTTTGTAGCATAATACAAAATCTTATTAATTCCTGTAATAAATCTAATAGATGGCGGTAGTTATATAATATTGAAAATATTATAATATTGAAAAAAGCTTTAACACAATATTTTTGTTAAAAATGATTTTTTAGTGTTTTTTCTTATAAAATAACGATAGAGTATATATAATTATGTTTAATTGCAAATTTAGGCAGTTTTTTTGATAAATTGCACCACAAAAATATATCGATTCTTGCATTATACAATGTAAGTTTTTCAGTTCGATACTAAATTAACTTTTATATACAAGATATACCATCTTGTATCTAATATCTTGTACTTCTTAACCGTAAACCAAAAATCAGTTAACAAAATATAGGAGTTTAATCAAAAGAATATTTTAATTTATTTTCAATTTCATACACGATATCTTTTCCCCACGAATTCACCAGACCAATATACGGTCATTGTTACCTCACATAATAAGTAAGCCTTGTTTAACACTAAACTAATACATTCTTAAGAAAATTATACGAGGAGAAAGTAATTGCCGATAAGAAAAGGGACCATCAAAACTTTTTCTTAATGAAAAAAGTTAACGTTCTTGCGTGTAGGAATATCTTTCGATATAGAAAGTACGCAGTAATATAAACTTATATTTGATAGTGAGACCTTTGTTCTAAAATGTAGGTCTAATATATGAAAAAAATAAATGTGATAAGAAATATGATGTTTAAAGGTGAGTGTTTTTTATTATATATTTAATTCATTATCAATTACAATGCAAATCAAAATCGTAACAAAGTCCGGTACCCATGAAATCTTTTATTAAAAATTTAATCGGCTACCAAACAAAGATATAAAATAACTGAAGACATTGCGATACATTGCGAAACAAGTAAAATCGAAATAATCTCATTTTATGAAAATATAGAAAAACTAGTTTTTAGGCAAGGGTGTTATTGAAATCATAGTGATTGCATAGTTATTTCTGGGTTCTCCGATCAAATAATGTCTATAATAAGTGTTAAAAAAACTGAGAAATTATCGAAATTAAAAAGGGTGTCTTTAATTTTGTGACATTATGCATATGATTTATAACATGGCGTGTATCAACACGCCATGTTGAATAAAATAAATATTAATCGATTAATTAACGAGATTTTCACAAATTCATTAAAACGCTGAAATATAGAATGAAATATATTATTTCTCAACCGTTTATGTTTTTCCACCGTTTACGTTAGAAAGTTTATCGCAGTATGTTTTATTACGTTTTCGAAAGTTATTCAATGTACAAGTATTTTAGTGGAGATAATAAATTAAATTGATATTATTCTATGAGGTTATACAATTCAAATATTCCGGTGCATGTTATAAATTAAACGGATGTTATTCTCAATAAAATATTTACACAATAGCAAGAGAGTCTGGTGGTTAGAACAAGGTTATGCCACTAATTATATATATCATCCATTTTTTGTCTACTTTTGTGATGTGTCTCCTTAGGTGTGTGATGGGGTTGAAACAATTTGAAGTTGACTGCAGTATCAATGTTGTCTAGTTATATTATATCGAGAAGATATTAAGTATGGGTGATAAAATTATCGCAAAATCTTCCACTGGCAGCACGCCCATAATGGAATACTTATTTGTCAAAGTAACTTTTTTTCAAGCCAAGTTACTACTTGGTGTAGTCTATTCTCCACCTGATGTTTCGTATTTCGGTGATTTTGAAAGTAAAGTTGATCACTACCTACCTTTATACCCCCATTCGTTGATTTTGGGTGATTTTAGTACCTGCCTATACAAACATAACACTAGAAGCGGAAAGCTTTGTGATATTGTCAAGGCTGGTAACCTCACCATTCTCCCATCCTTTGCTAGATTTCATGTCGATAATTGTCACTCCCTTCTCGATCTTATCCTAGTATCCTGTCCTAAAAATGTATCCTTCTACGGTCAACTTCCAGCACCTGGTCTATCCCATCATGATCTCCTCCATATTTCCTATAAATTAAATAGCCCTAAAGCCTCTTCAAAGAGCATATTCCTCCGTGACTTTAGTCATATTGACCTACCATCTTTTCTTGAGGATGCCAGATCCATTAACTGGGATACAATTGCGATGAATCACTCTGTTGATGAAAAACTCACTGTTTTCAATAGTTGTATCACTAAACTGCTCGATAAACATGCGCCCCTAAAACTCGTCAAAATAAAGCGGAGGGCTGCACCTTGGCTAAACGAGTCTATTAGAAAAATGATGGCCAAACGTGATCACGTTAAAACTAAGTATAAGACTGATCCCAGCCCAAATCATTGGGAAAATTTTAGAGTGTTTGGAAATAAATGTTCTCAAATGTGTCAAAATGTCAAAAAACACTATATTTCTGCATCAATACTTGATTGTACTCCTACTATATCTCCTACTATTTGGAAGTTTTTGGGTACTCTAGGCATTGGAAAATCTTCTACCACTTCGGAGAGCTGGCGATTGTACTTGAACCAGCTGTTAAGTCTGCAACTATGAACGGTATCTCGTCTTCATCCGTTTCTAATGAACATCAATTTACGCTAAGGGATACCTGTGAGTCCGAAGTTAAAGCTAATCTTCTCGCGATCGAAATCCATGCGATTTGATGGCTTAAATATTAGTGCTCTTAAACCAATAGTAGATATCGTAGCTCCGGTCATCGCTGATATTTATAATACCTCTTTGAAAACTGCTGTCTTCCCTTTGGAATAAAAAAAAGCCTATATTGTGCCAGTACCTAAAATTGTATTACCTACGCAACCCAAGGATTTTCGGCCCATATCTATTCTACCGCTTCTATCTAAAGTCTTTGAACGTATTATTCATGGTCAACTTGTTACTTTTTTCTATTCTTTCCATAAGTCTCTAAATCCACTTCAATCGGGCTTTAAAGCTGGCCACATTACCTCAACTGTTAAGGTTACTGATGATATACGCTTGGCTATGGATAATACACAAGTCACTGTCCTTGTGCTTCTTGATTTCAGTAGTGCGTTCAATTCTGTTGACTTCGATATACTTCTTGCCCGCTTGAAATATCTTAACATATCCCAACATTCACTTGAGTGGTTTAGTTCATATCTTCATGGACGCAGGCAATGTGTTAAGTTGTCAGATACGTATTCTGAGTGGACTGATCTTACAGCTGGTGTACCCCAAGGTGGAGTTCTATCTCCTCTCCTCTTCTCAGTGTTTATTGATGATGTTGTTAAAAAAAAGTATAGCAATTATCATCTCTATGCTAATGACCTACAAATCTATGCGCACTCGAACCTCCATTCCTTATCAAAAACCATCGACATCCTTAATCGAGATCTCGCTTCAATTGGTCAGTGGGTTTATGAAATGGGTCTTTTGGTTAACCCAAGTAAGTCACAAGCTATCATCATCGGTAGTCAAAGACTGACTTCTAAAATAAACCTACTTAGTTTACCGAAATTAGTGCTAAATAGTACAATAATACCATACACGTCAACTGTTAAAAACCTGGACCTACTGACCGATCAAAATCTTAATTGGCGGCCTCAAGTAAATGATGTTAGTCGTCGTGTTTTCAACAGGATACACTCTTTGAAACGTCTTCAAAATTTTCTACCGACTAAAACGAAAATCTACCTTTGTCAAACACTTTTATTACCATTAATCGATTATGGAGACGTGTGCTATCCTGATCTTAAAGAAGAATATTTGTGCAAGTTGGAACGTCTTCAAAATTTATACATTCGGCCTCAGAAAATATGATCACATTTCTGAATACAGGTCACTTCTCAAATGGCTGAAGATCCGTGATCGACGCCAACTTCACATACTTACACTTTTTTTTAACATATTAAAAAATCCTCATACCCCAAATTATCTTAGTGGCAAATTTAAAGGATTGTCTGCTCACGGCCTTGGGCTGGGTCTGAAAGTTCACACACCCTACTTATTCCTAAACATACCTCTTCCATTTACGAAAAATACTTCACTGTCCAAGCAGCAAAAAATTTTAATCACCTAGATCCTGACATCAGGAAAATTACGTCTATAAATATTTTCAAAGATCGAATGAAAAAGTCCTGCATCTTCTGAAACCTTTTCCTTTGTGTCCTCGCCCTTTCCTGTCTTTCCCATCCCAAATCATGTCAATATTTTGTTTTCTTTTTTAATTTACTTTTGTATTTTTTTTGTCTAATGTGCTATTAAGAATTTTCATTATAAAATCTCTTACAGTCTACCAACTAAATTTCAATACAAATTGTTATGGTTGACTGGAAGAGATTGCTCATGTGGCAATAAGTCCGCAATATCTACTATACATAAAAGTTAATAATAAATAAATAAATAATATTATATTGAATTGTTCATTTAATATATTAACCTTGGTGTGTTTTTTATGTCTGTTTATTTCTAATGTTTCTAGGATGTTGAGTTTATTACTTTTTATATTTATTTGTAATATATAAAGAGCATTGTCGGTATGAGGGTGATGGTTATTTTCTATGGATATCACTCTCACACCGACAAGTCTCCCCGACAATGCCGCGGCGATTTTCCATAGCTAGTGCATTTTTTGGCCAAAAAGGGTACACCAATTGTGAGCCGTGGCCTTCAGAAATTTTGTTTTCCCAAGCAGGTGAAATAAATAGCTCTATTGTATTTTTACACCAATAGAAGATAACAGGTACACCGTTATTCTCTTGGATTAAAAACAGTATAGGAATGAAGAATTTAAGGAGTGACCATATTGTGAATAATTTTGACTCCCAAGGGGTTCATCGTATCTCTCGTAACTTCTGAATTTACAGGTATATAGATATTGAATATTTCAATACTCATCAAGTATTTCAGTATGCAAGATAGGTAGATGAATATCGTGGGCATATGTCTGGATAGGTAAATCTTTAAACTATCACTAGTGAATCTCAGAACCCTTGAAGGTTTGACTTGGTTGAAATTGAACATCCATACATCGGTCTTGTTCTTCAAACCAATTTTCTCTTGTATCTACTTTACGAGCAGCAGGGACACTTGGTCTCAGGTTAATTACACTTTGTAAATCTTTACTTACCTCATTGGAAATATCGCCGAACAAGACAAACATATTTTAAGTTAGTTAGTTCTAAAGAAAGCTTTGTAAAGTGTTCGTATAATTTCGGAATGGAATGCTCTATTCTTAATAAGTTGTATGAATCGCAATCTATCACTCCTCGGTTTATTGTCATAGTCATGCATCCATATGATCAGCATGCTCTCTGTATTTTCATTAGCTCGTTCATCACGCCCTTTCCTTTGCCAGTGTCTAGCCTGGGTGTTTGTGTACTGTTCACCATTTAGTTTGAAAATTATCTGTCGTTGTCAGGTGCACAATCGCTGGCACATTTATTTATTTGTAAATATCAAACCAAATATTTGCAACTTTTTACTGAAATTTTAGTTTAAATACCCTTAGTTTCGCAAAACTTTATTAAATGGTCAATATAAATCATTATAAATTCATAATCTGGATAAGATTGGTAATCACACAATTGCACTTGATAGCCGGAATCAAACTCGGATGAAAATACGGATTTCAGAAAATATAGTCTTTCTTTTTTTTGTTTTTACCGGCAAACTTGCAAATATAGTTCAACATTATTTCGAGTTTTATTCTTATACTCTATGAAGGATTTTTCCAACATACGGTCTTATCCTCTATGACGGATATTAATATGAAAGTACTGATGTATATGAAATAATTCACTATCAGAAACGTAATAAATTAAAATTCTACTTAGGATATTCATAGTAAATATCAAATAATATTTAAACTTACAATTTAGTAACTATGCTACAATAATTAATAATCCCGTGGTGAAATTATTTTAATTATCTTGATGTATATATTACCGCCAATAATTATTCATAACGTTAATCATCAATAAACGCGTGGTTTTTAATACCCATTTTTTTTGGTTCGTAATTCTGCGTAAAATACGTGAAAACTTACATGCGCGAAATTAGTTGATCAGGTGCCATAGTTCGCATAGAATGCACGCATACCATCGAATATTCCTTTGTACGATTGTACATTGAAACAATATCAAAACAAAAGTAATTCATCAAATCACAAGATATTTTTCTTACTTCCTGACCCGTGCCCCGCTCCTGTACTGAATGCAGCAAGAATGGCAAATCATCATCATCATCATCATATATATTAATACGCTAAGGTTAAGATGTTACACTCCCCTTTTAGAAAAAACCTCACAACTAATCCACATAAATTATATATCATTTTATAGATAATTGCTCGCTCTACCGGCATCCACAACTAAAAAATTTATTATTGCTATTGTTTTTGCAAATTAAATAATTATTAAAATTATATACACAAAACAGTAATGCTGCCATCTAACGGCTCAACGTCAATATGATTGACGGTCGGTAAATTTTTTGTTTAATTTCAAATCCACTCACGTATAAATAAAGTGGCGCTTTAGCTCAATGCTTTTGATACTTGCGCCTCTATATGTCTATTTTAGTAAAATAGAATAAATAATGCGAAGACTTCGCACGGGTCACGCTAGTATTATCTATTAAAATTAAATGCATTGTCAATTGTAGACAAAATCATACCCAAAAACAGCACAAAATAATTCTAGCTAAAAATGAAACAAATGACGTTGCATATATTTATAGAACCGTTTAGGCATTTTATAGATTGTCTAGGTATTCTGATGAATACCAGATTATAAGAGAATACCTTATAGCATGAGTTTCCCCGTACTATAACCTAGTGTCTAACTTACTGCCACTGTCGTTGACTAAAAATACTGCTAAATGAGATTTTTGTTTTCATATCTCAATCTGATAAAGTTATTCTTTTTAGGGAGAATTCCTCAATAAGTTTTATTTTGCACCATATCTTATTTCTAAAAGTAATTATATGCTTTGTATCGAAGTAGAACGGTCTTAACATTTTGTCTTGGCGAAAGAAGAGCGTCAATCAAGCATGTATTTTATATATTTACATAATGATGAGAATATTTATTTACTTTCATTTATAAATATACGTGGTTAAATGTGTAAACAGTTTTATCCATTTAACAATGTAAATTTATATTACGGGATTATTCAGCAAATAAACAAGCAGTTGTTATCTAATTAGACGATAATAGCTAAAAGCATGCATTTTCAACCGCGTTTATGAAGTATATAAATTTGAGGAATCAAAAAAACCTTCAAAAGAGTTCAAATCACGTTCAATCAATTACTCACAGATTGTTACTGTGAACTCTCAAAAACACAGTATTTAATGGCGATAATATTTCACTTTCTAGATAACTAAAACTTTTTTGAATCAAGCTATTTGAATAAAGCGATCAGAACTTAACTTTGAAGACCATTTTTTCTTCAAGTCATAATGATTATTATTCAATAAAAAATATGCTTATATCAAAATAAGAAAATCATCATTTCTGATAATATAGAGAAATCATTTTTGATAGTATAATACAACTCAAGAACTTATCGGTTTATCAAATAGCAATTTATATCTAACAGTTAGCTGTTCCCTTCTTATCAACTTCATTACTTCTTTATATTTCGTGTTTTTTTCGGAAGTAGAATTACAATTGGAATGTTAATTTTAAAATATATTTGTATTCTGACATAAGTTAAGAGTAATTGCAGATTGGAAACAGGAATATAATTAATTAAAGCCTTTTTTTTAAGTCGCTTCATAATTTATTATAATACCCGTCATCTCACAAATTATTTTTCCTCGTTACTTTTTATACTATAATTTGTATTTATATATTTGTGGTATATATTAAAATACATATTAATTTGCAATGCAATTAAAGGAAAAATTAATAATTCATTAGATATTAAGAGTACCTCTTATAACACAATTTATCTTTGTTTGAATTCAATGGTATCTCTTATCTTAAGACAAGCTTCATATCTAAATGCAAGTTTAATTTCAGAACAATCTAATGAAACATTGCAACAATGTTTTGTTAGCGATATAAACATTTTTACACTTTTTATGTCTGTACATACGCTTCTGGAAAAAAGACAGTAATAGGGAATTATTCAAGTACAATAATTTATTTTTGGTTCATTTTAAACATTAGTTAATTTTAGAAGAGACTTGTTGAATATCTTGCTGAGTATATAAATGTATGTTTCAAGTAAAAATAATTTAAAAATGATTTTTTATTTAAAAATGACGTCAAATCAGTTCATAATAACTGAAAAAAAACAATGCATCTCAGATTAGATCAGTAGTAGTTGTAATGTAAGTTATATAACGACTCCTTATTCTGTGTAATAAAAATATATCAAAAATTTAAGATGAGAAATGTAATATTTTTCACTGTGATGAAAAACATTGGGTTTATTGACTTTTGAAATACATGAGGGAAAGGAAACCAATTAGGGTAAGCAGTAAGTAGAGATTAATTTTAAGAAAACAAAATTAATTTCCTCACTTTATTATTGAAAATGTAATGAGGAAAACAAAATCTTCATGTAAAAAAAACCTCAAAATCTTGAAATATATTTTTGAATATTGTAATAAAATATTTTGGTAGCACCTTAAACCTGAAAAATTAAACAGAACGTCAACAGATTCATGTCTTAAAGAATGTGAAAACAAAAAATACGAAAAATAAAATATATTTAAAAAGCCTAAAACGGCAATAGACCTTTAATAAGACTCGTTCAATAAAAAAGGAGTTTTGATTGGACGGTATGTGGCTAACTGTGTGAAAATATTAAAGTTATAAACAAATTTGCTGTGTTCTTTTAAATGTTTTAAATTATCCATTCAATTTTTTTACATCCAAGAAATTAATTCCTACCAATATAATGAAAGTGAAACGTTGTACGTTTATTTGTTTGTTTGTCTTTATTTCACGATTAAATATACAAATAGATTTTAATAATATTTCTTTCAATTGTTACAGTTGAAAAGTTAATTCCTACTAATATAACGAAAGTTAACCATGGTCTGTTTATTCGTTTGTATTTCTTTAACTCACACTTAACTGTCCTAACAAATTATAAAGATAGTTTTCCCGTGCATAGAATATTTCCTCTGTTATAAGATAGACTTTATACAATTGCACTTTCCTTTCGTGCTATAAACAGAAATGTTAAAAGAAAATGTGCATACGCACAAAAAACTTAATATGCCGCCAAAACTAGAGAAACAGCTTGCAATGACCTCAATAAATAGCTAATATACGAAAAATATTATAATAATGAATAAAAGTGTTGTTGTTGAACATCATGTTTATAATTGGTTATTGTGAACATTTACGAATTCTTAAGTTAATAAATTAAATTTTTGGTAAGTAATATATTTAATTACAAAAGTTTCTTTTAAACTGTGTACATATGATTAGTAATTGAATAGTTTTATGAGTAATAATTTATCCTCGTATACATTTACGCGTTACCTAGATATAGGGTGGGGAATTGAAACTAATGGAGCATTTACGAATATGCATGTGATATAGGAAGAGGAGTGGAGCTCTTTAAATAACCATATTCTTATGTATTTGATCTTACTGAAATCTATAAAAATTTGTTTAAAAAAAATATGTTTTACTTGGGTAAAATTAATTGTAGTGAGTTTTCTTTTAGACGACTTATATAGTAGGTGAATTTTTGATACTAGAATTAAACGAATTTTATAATTTACCACCATTTTTAAAAAGTCTAAAAATACATGTAAGAGGTCGGATAATAAATAGGAGTTAGAAAAATGCGTAGGTTTCTCAAAGTAAGGCCCAATCAGAAGTGAAAATACGCGAAAATTAAGGAATGTTCTAAATATACCGCAGAATGACGTAAATTCTTGACATAAATTATTTCTCTCACATTCCAAAATTTTTTTTTTCTAAGAAAATGAAAATCATGACGTTTGGTGCTGTCACGATCACATACTTCTCATTGTAAGACGACGCCCTTTTACCTATTTGTTTTCTTAATAAATACTCAATTTAACGATGCTACTAAGTAGTCTATTAAACATGAAATTTGCTTGTCATGAATTACCCGTTGTTGGAAGGTACCTACTAGATAATGGGCATGCAATTATTATAGTTTACACAACATCTCATTTTATTTACCGACTCAACTTAGTTCTTCTCAGAGAAGAATCATTTAACAGTGGAAATTCATTTGTAACACATTTAATAGTATATATAATTTTCAAAAATATTAAACAAATACTTGCTGTGTACTTTCTATATTTCATTTGTAAACAGTCAAAGAATATATACGACAGGTCGAATATTTAGGACTGAGGAGCATGCGTAGGTTTTCTCAAAGAGAGCCACAACCATACGTGAAAAGAAGGACAAATAAAGGCGTAGTCTAAATATATTAGCGAATGACGTAAATTCTTGGCACATTAAATACTTGCATCACATTCTAAACATTTTAAAGGAAATGAAAATCATGACGTTCGTGCTTAAGTGATTATTTAGTTACATTATATTCAAACGTTTCACCCTTAGAATTATAAGTTTAAATTGTTTATGTTGCTTTAAAAAAAATTATGTTCAATGTCTTTTGATATACAGGTCTATAAATTTCCATTGTGTACGTCTTTTTAGAATACCTAAGTAAAATCGAAACTTCTAATCCAGTAAATACTATTTATATGTAAACAAATAAATAGAATTTTTAATTTCTTTAGGATTACTTGAAAATAATTTGTCATTGCGCATAGTCATTTTTTATTATATTTGTAAATTTTAATATTTAAAGTCGTGTAAATTTACATCGTCGTACAAAGCATGAATGAAAAACTTGTACAGGCATATGCATTAATTCGATAGATCCAGATTAATGCGAGACGTGTGAGAATTAGCCTTGCTTCCTTTTATATTTCCTCATTATTAGTTCACAATATTATACTTTGTTATGGATAAAGAGCTGTTACAATGATTGAAATTGATCTCAAAGTTAAGGTTACACTATATATATATATATATATATATATATATATATGTGTGTGTGTGTGTATCCACATATTAACTATTGTAAGCGTTGTACCTTCGATGTTCCTAGAATGAAATCGCATGAATAACATCAAACATGTTTCTGCTTTTAGATAACTTCTAGATAGAAAGCTAATCAGAAATCAAAACTTTAAACCATTGACATAGAAGCTCTTACTCCAGAGAGCTTTCTAACTGGTGAAAACTGTTATTACCACAATCTATCGGGTAAAGTTCTTGCCTTGAAATTAAACGAAATATTAGACGAAGGTCGGTCAATATAACCGCCATTACCGCTGAACCATTTCCATTTGCCATCGGATAGAAATCGTTGGTAAATGTAAAATTCAACCCGAAATTCACTTTAAATTGTCAGTAATGTTTTTATTAATATCGCACAACATGACGATTTTCCAAATATTTTTATACTGCATCATTTAAAATCCTGATCAATCTAATGAATAACACACGGGTTAAAAAAATCCAGAAGATTGTGTGATTATATTTCTTTTTTCATTTGTGTTATCCTTCCTAAATTTTCATTATCTTGTCAAAAACTGTAAGTTGATTATTGTTTTTTAAATATTTACATGTAGTTACATTTTACTTTCTTCCTATTACATATAAAAACGAAAATATGTTTTATTAAAATCGAGAAGAACTAAATATAAAAGCAATTATGAACAGAAAAGTATAGACACAAATTACATTCTTGTTGAGTAGAGGCAAAAACAAATTACATGAACTGAAAACTTCTTTAGTTTTTTATATATTAGTGCAGTGTATCACCTAGTTATAATGTCTACACTTAATTTAATGGACGTAATTTGAATTGTTGTTGAATTGTGTAAACTCAAGTAGCTAAATATGTTTTCAATTCAATTTCAGTGCCTGCCTCAAGGGTTTCCTTCGATGAATAATCGATATTTACGCCGCTAAATGTTAATTAACAAAAAAAATTATAGAAATTGTTACAGTCGCTACAAAAATATTTGTCATATTTGTTATGGCAAATTTAATATCGTACTATGTCAAGAGTGGTTAAAACCAAACTTATAGAAGAAAATAAACTTATTTAAATAATTCTGACCCTAATTATGTCATTGAAAGTCATACACTATGTCTAATGCTAAACGTTGTTTTTATTTGTGATTATTTTATTCCCAAATCTGGAATGATTTTTTTTTGTTGTCCTTCAACCAATGATAAACTTGAACGAAATTCCACTTTTGGTGAAATTAAATTACCAACAATACTATTCTACAATGGGCGAGCAACACATATTGTGAAAAAATACTAAATATTAGAAATGAAACCTATTCATATATTTATGATAAGCCATTGTGATATCTTTAGTTCTATGTACCTGTATTTTCTGAGTATTGCCCTAATAACCAATGAAAATAGTATAAAAATATTACTCATAATGGAATTTATATCCACCTAACTGAAATATGGCAAGAAAACGTGCATGTGTGAAAATTATTTCGTTATGCGTACCTTACGTATACCTCGTACTCTGGCGGATATTATTAAAGTAAACGCATCATGCGTGTCTCACATAAAAGGATCAAATAATTAAAACCTACTCGTTGACGCGCATGACATCGTTTAATCTAATCGTTACCGCAACCAAACTGATTTTAAATTAGTAAAAATCTGCTCTATTAATCATCGCTCAAAGTGAAATGACTTTTTATTAAAACACTGCTAATTTGGCAAATATATTAAATCTTATTTCAAGATCCTGTATCTTTATTTATTCCGCATCGTTAGTTAATTTTACAGTTTTTACCAATGATTGCCCTAAACTTATGAATGATTTGAATGTAATGTATATTTAAAGAACTTCAGTTAGGACAAGGATACCTTTATAGAATTAATTATTCTTTCCAATAGAACAAATGAAAACCGTAATTTGCCTGAAAGTTACACAGTATGTAGAAATTTTTGTAGCTATAACTTTTGAATATATTTGGCGTTAATTTTGTAGAAATTCATTATTCACAATTAACTGAAACTACGTGATGTAGTATTATTTCTACTTTCTTTAATTTCTTTACCACGACCTAGGTTTCGTTGTATTACAACATCTTCAGGTGGGATATAAGCAAAGATCTTTGGTCGTGGTAAAGAAATTCAAGAAAATAGAAATAATACTACATCACGTAGTTTCATTTAATTAAAGCTATAACTTGTTCAAAGTTTATTTTGACGCGTGAATATTCCGTTTACAATTAGATTAATATTTCACTTAATTACGCTGGTCAATTAAACGAATTTATGAGAAAGCAGCATAAATAATTGACAAATTAAACATGCAAGAAAATAATGAATTCTTCACCAAAATTACGGAAAAGATCAATCTTATGGTAATAATTATATTGAAAGTTATCAAACAACCTCAAAAAGTAAGCAAATTTCATATAATATTTTAAACCTCTCGTTCTAAATACTGAATTAAAAATATTTTCTGTGTTAAAATAAAATTAATTTATGAGCATTGTGAACGAATTATGCATAAAATTAAGCAGTTAAAATTATATTGTAATTTGATTGTGTAAAGAATATAAATATGATCACAAAGTATCAAAATGCAATATTTTATGAATTGATGTTTCGTGTCAGATAAAATCTATATGTACCACCAAAAACATCATCTGGTAATATGGTATATTTTCCACGATATCAAAAGTATTAGGTGTATATCAGATGGATCTTAACTTGAAATGAGAATTTCATTCATTACTTGTAATTCATCATAGCATCGTCTAGCTACCTTAACACTGAAATAAAACAGAAAGAAGAACAGAAAGAACATGTAAAGATAGTAAAATGACAAAACACGCATTCAAATTAATTGAATCCGAAGGAGGTTTAAATTTGACTATTTGCAATACACGTTCTTCATACAAATAGATATAAAATATTAAACTAAACATATTAATAAAAGGTATTTATCTTTATCGTTTAGCAGTTAGCTTGATTAAAGCGTTCCAGTTTAGATACAGCGGTTTTGGCTGCGTAGTCCATTCAATGTCCATTATTAGATTAGATAAAAAGTAACGTCATCCAGATACTGGCTTTCAACGACATTTACATAATTTATTATTTATTATATATTAGTGCTATTCCAAATAAAAACACAGTAATAACCCGATTATGTCGAAAAAAACTGAAAAGTATATGAACAAATTAGGAAAACTAATTCATTGAAAGGTAACTACGGCTTCACAATTCAGTGACCGTTATCTTCGATTAAAATTGTAAAACTAATTTCAAAGGAAGATAACCGTCACTGACTTATGAAACAGTAGGTGGGTTCAGTTTTGGACCCGCCTACGGCTGTCAATATTTTTTTCAATAGAACATGTGTCAAAACTGAACGCCATCTACGGCTTCATATTTTAGTGATGGTTATCTTTCATCGAAATTATGATTACCTAACTTGTTTTTATTTCTTTCAGTTTTTTTCTACGTAGCCGGGTTTTATTGCTTTCTTTTCATTTTACCTTTTTGATAACTTATTGTCATACGCATAGTTTGAAACCGGATGCATATAGAACTTTTTATTTTTACATTTGCGCCAAACTTGAATATTTTTCATGTTTATGAAAAATTAATGAAGAATCCACATAATTATATTTAAAAACCTGTCAAATGACATTTTTTCCTTAAGATTCGAAAAAAAAAATTTTAATTCTTTTTTTTATATTACAAGTTCGCCAAAATGTTTTCTTGTCTCTAAAGAACTTACTCGTTATACTCTTACGTTAAATACAAACCGATTGATACCTTATTTGCTAAAATGAGTTAAGCAGTTTTTGGGCTGCAGTCAAACACACATACATATACTGTTTAACTGATTACCATTCCTTGGCTGCATCGTGGTCAGGTAATTAAAGGCGCAAAGTAAGAATCTTATATTTTTATTCAAATTTCGAATCTCCGTGTAGCATATTGACGCAGATATACATACTATTAATTCATGGATCTCCGTAACTATTGCCTCTCCAGCATAGCGCATCCAACGAAATCAACCATTTCAATGAAATCTGATGTATTAAAGTGAATGCATCGCACATAAAATGTCAAATTATGTTATGAATTGTATCATAAGTAACACAATTATAATGTTGATATTATATTACATAATTCAATATTAAGATATTATATTTACAAATATTTATCACTTTGAATTGGGATATGTTACTAGCGACGTCAGTGCGGTTATGTATTAAACATTTTCGCGGTATTTTATCGATAAAAATGTTTATTGCCACGCAGGAAATGTAACATTATAATTTGCGTATGCTTAAGTAACATGCATGTATTTAGGATGTATGATTAATTATTTCAATTGTATTAGAAGCTATTAAAATAGTTTATATTTATATGCTGATAAGACTGTAATACTACTGAGATTGTATTTTGTGTGTTTATTCCATAAACTTGGCAGTTCATTTCCAAAGAATCCGTGTACAAAATTATGTGGATATAAGGTACTTACTACGAACTTACAGTTAGATATGAAGATGTCTAACTGTGAGTTCGGGCTGTTCATGAAAACACACCTAAATTATGTTGCAAATCCCTTTCCAGATATCAATATAAATAAAAAAAGAAGAATTTATTCTACTGCCGTGAATGAATTATTTTCATTATCAGATATAAGTAAATTACACTACTATAAATATTTAAAAAGATATCCACTCATCACTCTGCTTGTCCCGCCCCATATCATAATTCTTTATTTATAGACTGTTTAGTCCAGTTACCTTACTTGATTTATACGTCATCAATGACGTTAATCATTCTTGTTTAAAAATTACGTTACCTATTTTTTCAAAAGATTTTGTTCATTAATTGGATCTCTCACTGAATATAATAGTTATAAAAATTTAGAAAATTATAATTATATAAATATTTTTATTTTAATAGAACTTTTCATGGTCATTAACCATTTGAACTATAACAATTCATTGGTAAATTAATTATGTTTTAACTCGATGGGATTTCTTTGTACGAATAATTTCATTGAAAATACAGAAACACTGAAATAATCAATTGTTGTCGAGTTATTTTTATCGAGAAATTTGTATCGATACTGTCACGGCCTTTTCAGTTATTATCCGTAATTGGCGCGGGGCCAACCAATTATAATGCATATCGAGTAATACGTATTATCTACAAATGCTAATTAGAAGCGAGTACATTCCGCTTTATATAATTAATTATGACATCATCATGTTTACACGGTTCAGTAGTTATTAGATCATTGCATAAAAGTAATACTATTTAGTCGTGCGAAGGACAACGATAATTAATTAAAACACAGATAGCTTTTATGATTTACGTCAATTAATAATACTACCTAATCAAACTGAAAAGGTGTTTCGTGATGAGTCGTTAGAACTGTTCGAAGTATGAAAATACATTCATGCATCAGGTAGGGAACAGATATATTGATATGGTGGACAATTTTTATTATTGTCTGCGGATATCAATTCAAAATTTTCTGAAAATGACGGAATTTGAGAGAGGTGGCTAAGTCCGTAATTTTTAAATATTCAAATTGTGTTAAATTTCTTGAGGAGTATAATTTATTGTAAAAAAAAATTGTTAGCAGTTTTTACAGACTTTCCACGACTTTTTGTCAAATATTTTTTCATAGGAACAATATTTTTGAAATTACATCATTTTAATTTTTAGTAAAAAAATATTTTTGCCAAAATATTGAATAACAATCTAAAAGGAAGCGCCTGAATTTACGTATTTTTTCATTTATTACGGATATCATTCGTTTAATAACTGACTTAAAATCTTTCCCGGATTTATTTTATTGAACGGATGAATTAATTAAGATTCACGGAATGGGAAAAATTCATCTAAACGAGTTGCATTTTTATTCTAATATCTGTGAGCATTGTGTTTCCATGACGACTGCGCCTTCTTCTCAAGATACAACCCTTCAAATAATTTTGCAGCGTGCTTGCTTCTATTCACTTTTCGATAACAAGTGTCAAAATTCTGAAAAAATCAGGATGTGTTTGGTAAATATTTCATCCCAAAAATATGTCGGACAACTTGCATTAGACATTTTACGGATAATTTGGTATTGCATAGGACAGGCTCATGTATAATTTAGTAGAAACAATACATACATTTCAATGTTTAAACTTTCATGTATCGGTGCCCATGTAGTCGCGTATGGAATCCGCGTAACGCATCTTCTATTATCAGTGGGATAAATAAAGCGAGTATCGCTATCAAGGCTGACAGTTGTATATTAAAATTAACGAAATAAAACTCTTCTTTACTCTATAAGGTGTAACGAAGAACATATCTAATTTTCGTAATTATACAAAAATTCTTTCAAAAGTTGCTGCCAAATTTGCAACGTCTATGAAAAGAAATAGCATTGTTCATAGCCCTTTTAATATATTCAGTTTGATGCAGACACTGACACATCATGCATATACCGCGTTTTCAAATTACTATTTCATAACTGCTTTATATCGCGTGTGTGTATATATATATATATATATATATATATATATATATATATATATATATATATATATATATATATGTATATATAAATTTAATTAATTTATAAATATTATTATATTCATAAAAATAAACAATTTTTTATTCAATTACCAAGTAGCAATTACGAAATTAAAAATTTGAAATGAAAAATTAATCGAGAGAAAAGAAATATAAGAACACAAGGGCTAAAAATAATAGGAAAAATGTTTTGATAAAGTTAAAAATTAACTAGTCAGCGTCTTTAATCAACCCATATTTATCTACATTATAAGTGACACGTATAAGGAATAATCATTAATCAGACTGATACAATAAGTTTAAGGACTTGCATCAATAAAAGTATATTTGTCAAATACCTATATTTTTTTGTCTCAAAATATTTTAAGCGTGATCTTGAAGTTCGGAAAAGATTTTAAGAAATAAATTACTTTTTATTTTGTACGATTTTTGTGCCAAATTTTACAGTAAGAGAATACATTTGAAACACGAGGTAAAAGAAACCTAATATTAAGAAAAATTAAAACCAGATATTTATTTTAACTTATCTAATATATATAACGAGTTCACAATTAAATGAAACTACGTGATATAGTATTATTTCTACTATCTTTAAATTCTTTACCACGACCTAGGTTTCGTTGTATTACAACATCTTCAGGTGGGATATTAGCAAAGATTACAGACATAAGAAAGAAAGAAAGAACGAAACCTAGGTCGTGGTAAATAAATTAAAGAAAGTAGAAATAATACTACATCACGTAGTTTCATTTAATTGTGAATAATGCATTTCTACAAAATTAACGCCAAATATGTACAATATATATATAACGAGTATTACGCAATTAAGTTTTAATGTAGATGCCATGTATTTATAACTTTTTAGATTAGATTTAAAACCAATCGACAAATATCTTATCAAAAATTAGTAATCTTATTAGTAACATATCAAAGAGAAGAATTTGTCTGCTTAAACAAAAAGAATCATTTGGTTTTAGAGTTAAGTTAATATATTTATAATCTTATTAAATTAGTGTATACATTGCAAAGAAAAAAAAATTGTTTTCTTCCCTTGCACGTTATAGATGTCTAGTGAGTTGAGTTTAACACTTTTCAAAAAGAAATGTAGTTGCATTTCACCCCAATTAAAACATTTGAAAATAAATAGTAAAGTACAAAAAGCTACGGTACCATACCAAAAGTAATAAAGCCGATGGCGAGCGCCAGTCGAAACGGAGAAATTCGTTAATTTTTTGAAAACAAATGTTGTTTAAAAAAACATTGGTTTTCAAATGAGAAATATTGTAAAAGTTACAATAACGCATTTAACTTATCTAGTTTTGAATTGATACTTTAACTTGGAAAAAATTCTTATAAATACGATAAAAGAAATAAAATACAGTCATCTTGTTGAATTATATGAGAAATTTAATAACTTATTTTTATACCACTGTATTTCTTTTTGATACATATTATTTACGTTATACGATGTTATTTACTTATCTAGTTTAGCTGGTGCACCTACGTAGGCGATGCTAGAAAAAAATAAAATTTCACTAATTGACAACATTTTCATTAATAGACACACAAAATATTGCCGTGGAAGGAATAAAAGATGTCTCTTATTCCATCGAGTTTAAAAAAAATCTAAGTTGAGTTTTTATATGGACGGTATTGATCCATCACTTACAAAATTGTACAATTTGTAAAGAAATTGCTTAAAATTCTATAATAACTTCTATCTTTATTTTCCTTTCTCCCTTTTGTAAAACGAACTGTGAACTAATTATCAAGAAATTAAGAATTTATAATTAAATTTTTATTACTGTATGAAATGTATATGACTCAACATATAGCCCATCGCTCTTGGTGTGGTTATACAAAGTTTTGTTGTCTGACGGTTTCTTTTAAGTTAGTTGCTAGATAAAAATATCTGCACATCGATTAGGTAATTTTTTTAGCATAATATATCTTTCAATATCCGCTCGCAATCCCCGATTGTCCGCTTTTTTTGGAATTTGATTTTGGAAGCTATACGCCGTTCCAACTTGTTCTATTCGATTCGTGTCTTAGAGCTAAGACTTGGGAGTTTTGCAGTGGTTAATTGTCAACGCATTAATTTAATTATCTATAATAATTAATATAATTATCTATAATTTATTAATTTAATTATCTATAATTTCTATATTTTTTTCTATTTCTCGCTAGTATACACAACGTTTTGATTCAAGGCTGTATAAGTTGGGGAAGATTTTTATCAAGAAAATAAATCTCATTATTAATAAAACTGGCACTTTTAAAATATGTTTTTCAAATTCAACATGACGTAATATAATGTTTGATCCAATTACAAAGACATTTTTGAACGTAGAAGACAAAAAATTAATTTATCATATCTGAAAAAAGATAACACACACGCAGATTACAGCACGACAATTAAATATTGTATTGTTAAATAAAGGTACCGTGACGAGGGTCCCGATAATCGTATTTTCACGAACGACGCTATCATTAAATTTGTGGTTCTCGACTCGAATTAAAACGAGGATCTAACAAGGTGATTTATACATCTACCGTTCAAGATTAAATTCGGTGTAAACTTGTTGTATTTTCTGGCTTTATTTTCAATTTCATTTGTTTATATTTAAATCATCTAAACCTTTATGTGCCAAACTAGAAACATAACTTTATATTGTCATATGTCTTGTTTTCGTGAAAAATTTATGAAAGGAAATTTTTGAATATTGAATATAGTTGGCGTTAATTTTGTAGAAATTAATTAGTCACAATTAAACAAAACTACGTGATGTAGTATTATTTCTTCTTCCTTTAATTCTTTACTACGAAAGTGGTAAAGAACTTAAAGAAAGTGTAAGTAATGATTATAGTGATAAAGAATTTTAAAAAAGTAGAAATAATACTACATCACGTAGTTTCATTTAATTGTGAAAATTTTTGAAGTTTTGCTATTTAGGTCCAGTAAGAGCTACAGTATACTGTAGACTTTTTACCAGTCTATAGCTAAATAGCTGGGTTTGTATGTGCACGATCCTATATAACGATGAATTTAATTTTTTAACCTGTTATGAGCGTGGTGTCTCCTTTTAAGATTATGATAAACATGTACATCTATTTCTGAATTCATAATATTTTACAGTAAAACCAGTCAAGAGCATGTCAGCATCGCATATATTACAGTTGAGTAGTTACTTCATAAAACATCTATGTTTTATAAATTATTTTGTCATTTTCATACATGCCTAGAAATTTCTGGCAATTTAAAAGTGATTTTAAAACTTTGACAGTTGGATCTACTATTGCGATTCGTCTTCACATTTATAATATACTTTAATAGTTTTTTATAAAATGTTAATTACCAAATATTTACAATAGATTTTCCTAATTAATATTAATTTATCTTAGATACACAGCATACTCAATCATCCAATAAATTCCATATTCATTATTTCCGTGTATTTGAAAGTTTTATTTTATAGTTCCAAAATTGGATCACTAGAAATACTCGTAAAAATTTGTCTGTATATTTTGAGGTTCTTATCGTCTTGTTCGGAAATAGAAAATGTGGAGGCCATATTGTCAACGAATAAAATACTAATCATTTCGTAGAAGTTAAAAAATTAAGGGTCGTACCTGAAAATATACTCCCTTCTAAGGAAAGCTATTTTTCGCAAAAAGTTTTTCATCGCTATTTTTTAATAAAGGAAGTACCCTTAAAATGAAAAAAACATTGTTTTTATAAATATTGATTGACATATTTAACTGAAGCATATACTTGCAAAATACATCCATGTAGATTTAAAATAGTAGAAACTACCAGGTTACGATAGGTAGACGAATATATAAATAATAAAAATTATAAGGGCTATTGCTTATCTATTATAAGGCGGAAGCCTTTGATTACAAAACACTAAACATGATTATCATTATCGTACATGTCAGCATTCGCAGAATGTGTTTCGACACTTTAAATGTTAATTAAATAAGAAAAATGTTTGATAAAGTTTTAACTACCACAGTTTTAAATTATAATACTCAATACTTTTAAAAGTGCAAGTGATTCGGAAATATTTAACAACTCCAATGTGGTTAACAATTAGCTGAAATCAGCTGAATTGTTTAATCGAAAGGATACACTTAGCACATAAACAAGGACAGTGGTGTACTAGTTTATCTGCTAAGCTTCGAAGAGCTTACAATAACAAAATAAATTTTGTAAGTTCATACAAAAAAAGTTATTCAAGTAAACTTTTCATAAATGATAATATGCTCTAAGAAATAATATCTTCGCCAAAAATCGACTAATGTTGAAAATACAAAATTTTCAGCAATAAACTTTTAAATTAACGTTCGAAGCAATTTTCGTAATCTTTAGTAAAATATAGAAGTATTAAAATTAATTTACATTAATTATTAAAAGTAAGAAATAATTAACAAAGAGAAAAATTCCTTTTTTGTCTTTATATTTTATCATTTGAATAACCTAAAACAGGATGTCACTGCCTTGAAGTGTCTTAGACTAACCAGTTTCATGAAGTGTTGTATATATGTTTATATACACTTAAGATTGTATTTAAAGTAACCTGGTCCGTCATTATAATTTACCTACGATTTTTTTATTGAAAATTATATGATTTTATTACATAATACATGTTTATTACATGTTGACTACAACATTGAATACAGGTGTCCTATAAGAAGTAAAGTTACTAATTATGTTTAAAATTAGTTTTATATTACATACAAAATAAATTGAGTATTACATTCAGAAACATAGTTGAAGGTCAAATTTATTGTACATGTAGCAATTATGTTTCCCATTTAGGAGCACATAAGTACGTAAGAGTGTAATGAGATATTGCCTCAAATATTGCCATTACAAACAACATAAAGGATACAACCGCAATTTTATTTTTTTATGGAAAGAAAAATTATCCCTGAAAATGAAACATTTTTAAATTTTATAAATTAGCGCGATCTATCCTTTTCTTCGTGTAAAATTTTATAACGTTCAAATACTCTTTATTCAATAAATTTGAAGCTAATAGGTCTATTTACAATTTTAATATACTTATTTTTGTGGAAGCGCTCGATGTTAAGCTTAATAACTTAATCAGGCAAAACTCATTGCGTATCTACGCAGTTAAAACATAAAGATTTCAAAAGATGTTTCCAAATATATCAAAAGTATGTTAAAGTGAACGCGAAAAGTCTTCAAACCATAAATTTCAAGCTTTCAAACTATAAATTTTAACTTAAGTAAATTTTTATTCAAAAAGTTTGCAAAACTTTTGAAGAAACTTTGTAGATAACTCAGTAGAAAGTAGACCCCGGGGAGTCGAAAATTTATAATTCGAACAACAGTTTAAATTTCCACATAGTACTTTTCAGATACTTGATGCAACATTTTAGATTTTTTTTAGCCGAATAAATTTTATTGAAGCAAAAAAAATTATTCAACTAATTAAATGAAACTACGTGCTTCTTTCAATTAAATGAAACTACGTACTGGAGTATTATTTCTGCTTTTTTTAAGCTTTGTATAATCTATCATCTAAAATATTTTCATATTTTTTCAGAAACCATTTATTGTTGAAATAATACATTCGGTGTGGTGACAAAGCATATTATGCTTGTATGTCTCATTAGCTCAATAATCGTTATACGGACATTTTAAAAGGAAATGCAAAATTAATACCATTTTTCATGGTTTCGTGCCATAAAACAATAAAATGGAAACCTTATAAGATCACTCGTGTGACCGTCTATTTGTCGGTCACAGGCGTTTAGACAGTTTTTTGTAAGTTTATAATATCTTTTTTAAGTTACAACAATAGTTAAAAATTCATGTTCATACATGGATAAAAACCATGAATATTTGGATGCTGTCAAAAACGAACGAATGGACATATCTGAGCATTTCATAACCTGAAATTAAATTTACCTGTTACTGATAATTTATATTTTGTGTACATATTTGCAATAAACACGTTTATTTTAAAAAATTTCAAAGGTCCAAAAACTTAAAAAATGCAAATATCAGATCAACTCTTGACAACGAAAAGTAGTTAGCTCAGTTTGTGTAGCTTATCTACAAATATCGTGAATATAGTCGGTATTCAGCCAAAGGTTAAATTTTCGGTTTTTGTATCATAAATATATCACATCACAGTTATATAATTTCTTTAAAATAAGCTTAAAATTACTGTAAATATGAATGCTCACGCACACGCTACATGCGCACAAACATGCACAAGCAAGTGCAAAAATTGGTGTACAAGTAAATGAACATTGATATATACGTATATATAAATGTTGATTCATGTGCAAATCGTTAAAACCAACAAAAGCCAAAACTGGATCAATTCATTTGTTCATTAACATGTACACATCACATGACAGCCACATTTAATAGGTATAAATGAAACGGGTATAGCAATTCCCACTTTTGTCTTTTTTACACAAATTTTAAATTTAACCAATTGAGTTGAAACATGTGAGAGAAAAGGAAAAGAAATTTTTCTTTTGTTAATGAATTATGAGTAAAGTTTAAACATAATACAAACCTAGTGTGTTGTTATATGTGCCCTTATTATCCAAACAATATTTTAATGTCTTATAATCCGATAAATAGTTTAAATGAGTAGAATGCTTGTCTCGTTCCACGTAATCGTAGCTAGCTTTGAATATCTCAAACATCAACTAAAATGGAATATTTTCCCTTACGTAAATATTCCATTCTCTCCGGTATACTAAACTTCCATCTTAACTTTGAAATTACTTTCATTTACAAAATATTTGAAGGTTTTGAAATAGAGTGTAAAATTTATTTATATTATTCAAATTAGTTACTCAGATTTTTACGTAGAATGAACAGCTGAACGATCAAAGCTCGTATAAAGAATATTTGGAAAAAAAACTTTTTATATATTCAAATGATTTAAAATGGTTGAAGAGCTATAAATATTGGCATTCACTTTCAGAAATTTTGCTCATTACTGCAGTTATTATGTTATTCGGGTTATACTACAAAAATTAGTCTTATTTTAGAAATATTAGAAAATTCTCACCCAATAAAATATCGTTGTGATAAAAAAACATGATGTTACACATTCTCACAACCTAGGCAATCGTTTCTTAAATTGAAACGTTTAAATGTTTGAATGTTTAAATTGAGACCTTCATTTATTTTTGATTATTAAATTTTAATTGATACAATTTTGTTTAAATTCTTAACGTCTGAATTCCAAATTTTTAGAACGGCATTTTGCATAACATATTCTTTTTCAAATATTACGCCAGTACTTGACGTTTCTTTCATTCCCAAATTTTGTTTTTAATTTTAGATGCAAATTTTGCTAGCTACTTCCTTATTTAATAAATAAAACTTAAATTAAAACCCACAATAAAATTAAGGCTGTGTCGTGGTAGATCTATATTTCAAAGGCCAAACTTTTATTTTAATATTCTTCTTATCAAAATATCCTTTTCATAAAAAATTAAATTATGTATGACATTTAGCCGGAATGCTAGCTATCTCTATAGCCGCTTTATAGGTTTATCATCTTTAAATTGAAAATTCGTCTGTGTCAATATTTTTAGCAACTGCCTAAATATGGAGTGTATTTACTGTTTAATGAAATACACAATTCAGAATTTATTTATTACATATTTGGCCTCTGTAAAACTGATCATATATACGAGTATTGACTACAATTAAATTTCATAGGTATTCGTGATCTGTGTAATTCTTATATTCTTTCATTGCTACGCAATACCTTAATTTCAAACATAAACCTCGGTATTGAGATAAATCCAATCAAAATTATTGCTATGAAAACGTGTTCAACAAATCCATCAACTACCATCCCTAATAAACTTATTTAAATTTTCACCACATAACAACCACCAAAACACTTAAAGTTTATACAATATGTAATCACTTGGGTTGTATGTACCGAAGTGATTAATGTGTATAGACTTTAAGCATTTTTGTGATTAATACATTTAAATCATTTTTAATATATTTTTTGTTATTTCTAATCATATAAATATGCCTATTGCTAGTGAAGCGAATCTTCAAAAAGTTTAATTTTATACTTTTCAGTTTCTAAAAGCTTATTATATGTATTTCAATGTTTTTTTTTATATTTGTGAGTTCCCTAATAAACATGCATACCAAATGGAACATATATTGCCTGCTGAGTTGGCACAATTAACGCTATGCAATATATAATTATTTACATTATTTCGCAATCTTTAATTTTCAAAATTGTGTTCACAAAAATTATTTTTATACAGGACGCACTACTCTCTCTAATTGGGCGCAATAAACTTTCATATAGCATAAGCTAATCATTTTCATTTGTTTTATAATCAGTTATAAACAAAGATATATAATTTTTACAGATATTAAATAATTTATTAATGATGTAATAAGGTGAATAAAGAGATTTTACCCATTTATATATCGTTAGTACATAAATACGTTAAATAAATTTACATACAATTTGGTTATTTTAGTCAATAATATTTAATGAATTTCTATCTAATTAGGTTAATTTACTCGTTGAAATACGGTAAAACCCTTTTTATGAAGCAAGAAGTTTACACTGAACATTCAGGGGAAAAAACCAAGTGCAAATAACAAAAATATTTGTTGGGCATAAAATTGTTCCACTCTTTTTTTTGCAATTAGCATCACAAAATCTATTGAAATTATTATTTTATTTTTAAAAAGAAACTTTATTATAGATCAGATTGTTTACGCATAGAGAGCGCAAGCTTTTCTTTCAATCAGGCAAACACAATCCTTTTCATTCCTATATAGTCACACGACGAATTCTTTAGTGGGAATCCAATTTGAGTGATGAGTCAAGTCTTTATAGTGGGGCTAGTATAATTATAATTTATATTAAATGTTTTACTTGACCATAATATGGCGTACACCTATTTAGGTTATAAAAGTATAAGAAATAAATATTTATTAATGTATATATATATATACATATATATATATATATATATATATATATATATATATATATATATATATATATAAATATAATATATATATAATATAAGAAAAATAATTTCGTTATATATTAAAATAACGTTTGGCGTCATCTTTGGCGAAGTAACTAATCAAACATTTTTTTTTATTTACTACACCCTTATGAAAACTCAATCATCTCCTGGGGTAGGGGCATTATGGGATACCAAAAGGGGCAATACGGAGTTTGAAGCTAATGGGTTATTTAGATGCACAGCACTAACAAATATGTATTTCATTTGCATCGTCGTCATTAACACCAACATAAACCTTATGAGACAAACATCCACATAGCTGGCAGCCTACCCATCCTCTAAAGACTGTAAGGTGTAGTTTACGTCATTACGGTTAATGGATATGGTATTTTGGCCTTTAATTTCCGCCTCACAACAAGCCTTTAGGATCATCTGTTTTATGGTGATTTTCTTTAACGTAGGATCATTTGGATTTAAACACTTCTTCATTTTTTACATTTATATCTTTATTTCAGTTAATTTTCTGTATTATTTATATAAAAGAAGTTTTTCATACAGGTATATAAATTTTATAAAATCTTGAACAAAAAAAGTTTAAAATTTAATTTATTTCTTGCATTAATATTCTAAAGACGCAAGTTTTAATTAGTTAAAGACAATACATAAATATCATATTTATATTTAGTTACGGAAACACCAGTTGGTCTCTTTACCGATCAACAATAAGATTATTATGAAACTTTGTTTAAAAGTTAACGAGTTTTCTGTTTAAAAAATAACAGGGAAGTTGAAATACAAAGGGTTAACGACATAAAAATACTTTACAGCTGAACTACTACAGAGATAAAAATAAAACTGAATGAAGTTCAAGTGAAAATAGACCGTCTAAAAATATACGCGAAAATATAAATTGAATAGGCAATCGGGAGCCGCCAAATTTAATTAAAGGGTTAAAGGGGTGCTGTGACGGAAATATGGCAATTGAACTACTATGATATTTCAAATTAAACAAAGGAAGAACCATGTATCAAGTAATTAAATTTGCCTTGAGTTAAATAAATATTTGTATATCACCAATATTTCTTCTTACGGGCTTCGACTTATTGAAAAACTTTTTATCAAGCATATGCATGTAAATTTACAAGATTAAATTAGATAATTCCAAAACAAAGTTGAATTAAAGCAGAATGGTAATATCGAATAATATAATATTGTCGATCCAGACTTGTTAATAAAACTTACCTTAAGGCCATTAATCAAGTGTATTTCTTGGCCGTGTGAAAAATACTTGTTTCAATGACCCTTTTCAATGTGATAAAATAAATCATTTTATCAAATTCCATATTTATTACTAATTTCACTTACACATTACATAATTTTTTTTCTTTAATATCATATAAATTCAACGCTGATAGCGCATGTTCCGAATTCGTTTATTTTTTCATTTCAGATATTAATAAGCAGGTATGCTTGATTTTCTTATTTCCAGTCAAAATAAAGAAAAATGTTTGTATTATTAATAAAGTTCCATAAAGGGATAATCGTTATCAATCTTACAGGCAATTTTATTGGGCGGATATTTTCATTTTTCTTTTGTAAAAGATAACAAAACGTGGACTTTGCAAGTTTTTGGATATTGCGGATCAGATTAAAATAGAAAAGTATGGGTAATTTGTAGAAACAATTGTAAGCACGGAAAAATAATTTTTACCATAGAATATTCTCAGGTAGAACTTAATTTTTCACTCTTTATTTACTAATTTTTTCTCTCTTAGAAATTTATACTGCATTTAATTTTGGTATGTTGAATTAGAAATATTTGTTATACACTGAATAGAAAACGACATAATTCTGTATTATTTCAAACTCATTTAAAAAGTTGCGCCACGGAACAAGTTGTAACAAACAAATACAGTAAGAATATGTTACACATCCCTTAGGTTTCTCCTCAATTTAACCCAAAACAATTTACAATATTTATTGGGTTCTCATTTTATATAATTCTACGTTCTGTTATTACAAGGAGAAAACAGAAAAGGACGTCGGAAAGGAAATAGTAAAGTTAAAACAAATACGAGTTGGCTGCAACAGACGTTTTAGAAAATAACCCGAGTGTATACAAAATTAGCAAGACTTTTAATGTATCGCGTGTGTAAGTGTAAAGATATCTTAAAACGAGAAAAATAGCACCATTATAAACTATAGAATATATTTGGCGTTAATTTTATAGAAAGCCATTATTGACAATTAAATGAAAGTAAGTGATGCAGTATTACTTCTACTTTCTTTAATTTCTTTACCACGACCTAAGTTTCGTTGTATTACATCTTCAGGTGGGCTATGAGCAAAGATTCATATCTTTGCTAAATATATCTGGATTTTGCTAAATATATTAAATATATGTGGATTTTAGGTGGTCTCAAAGTTTGTCTGATTTTAACTCTATTCAGGTAAATTATTATCTACAAGCTTTTAATGCTGGGTTGTGATTGGTTTACATATACAACTAAAAATAAAAGAACACGCAAAGTATGAATAAGTATTCATACGCATGTCGTGGCGTATTCTCTGTTGTACTTCATTAATGGAAGTCTTGGACAAAGCTTTCAAGTTTCTATATTTACAATTATTACAGTATGTATCTTATTAGCGTTTCAACCAGTTTTTATATGAATATTGCGTAAGAATATTTCCAAGCAAATTGATGACCCATTGTTTGTAAATTTTCTTTCAACCACTTTAGCCTTTTAATTTCGATGAAAGGAAAAATTTACTGTTTGCCACTGTGTATATTTATAGAATAATATAAATTAAATACATGTTCATTTATGTAAAAGTTGACATTTTACTGGGCATTCCTTGTCAGAACACAACTGATCTCTTCTCAGTTATAATGACATTGTTGAAATTTTAATAAATTTCAAGGACAGGATAGGCCAAGTAACTATGAGAAATGTTATAATTTTTATGGAGATTAGATCCTCAAGCAACGTCCAATTTTTAGAAGTGTAAAATTGTTTTATTTTAAAAAAAAATGTATTAAGTGGGAACTTCAAAAGTCATAAATTTTTTTAAACAATCATAAATGGTTAGGCCTGTTTTATGAAAAAATATGTAAGAAAAATCTTTTTCTATGATACCTGACGCCACTACGCGCACAGTTGACTTAACTGACTTAACAACTTGACTTAACAATTGTGTGGTGTGTGAGAGGAATTGTATACTATAAACTAACTTGTGTTGGATAAAAACTTAAAACTAACTCAAATATTACCAAGAAAAAAACTTTTAATTATTTTTATAACCGGTATATTTTTTCAATCTATAAAAAATGAATCTCTACATATATTTGAAATCCTAATAATAACTTGAGTAAAATTAAATTTTTTTTATCTTAATGTCGTTTGATGAACAATATTCTTATTTAATCCCTGAGGGGTATAAACAAACAAACTTGATGGCTTGCCAAACCTTGAACACGCCACATATAATTGGCCATGCAAAAAGCATGAATTTTCTAGATCCAATCCACAAATTGACATTGTTTTTCCTTGTAACTTATTAATTGCCATGGCGAATGCTAAGCGGATTAGAAATTGCAAACGTCTGAATGGAATAACCGAAATGCTATCATTTCAGGTATATCCAGTGAATTTAAGAATTCAACAGGATAGTTTACAACATCTGCGGGATCGACAACCGTGTCGATCGATTTAAATGATATTTCATTGATCATGACTGTTGTATCTAGAAATTTATTTTGTCGAAATCTATATTTTTGGCAGCCAAAAACAGCTAGCTCACGTGCTCGCTCAGCCACGCATGGTTAGTGCAATTAGCTTGTATATCTGGAAATATATTTTCAATCAAAGAATCTTTGATAGCCACAATGTTGCAAAAATTGTCTGGAAGTCGGATGCATTGTGTATTTTCATGCAATTAAATTTTGCTGTTGCCAATATTGAACAATTGTTCAGGGAATACTAATGCTATTGGATTATTTCGACGTTGAATACGCATATTTATCGTAAGACATAATTTACAAAAATTTCGACGGTTTCAAACATGCGTTAATTTTGTCTGCATACATAGCACGGGGAATGACCGCCAATGTCTGCCTGACATCACCGGAGAGCAACAGTAAAGCACCACCAAAAAGTCTGGTATTATTAGTCAGATCTTTCAACATTCTATCAAGAGCTTTAAGTGAATGCTTGTGGACCATAGTGCATTCATCCCAGATAATAATTTTACATTTTCTCAAAAGTGTAGCCATGCCTGAATGCTTCTTTATGTTACACATTGCGTCAGGATTTGTGTGAATGTTTAATGGCAACTTGGATGCTGAATGCGCGGTTCGTCCACCATCAAGCAAAGTCGCTGCAATGCCTGAAGAAGCAATTGCCAATGCAATATGATTTTGTGACCGAATGCTCGCGAGTATCAGTGAGATAAGAAATGCTTTGCCTGTATCACCTGGTGCGTCCAAATAATATAATCCGCCTTGTTGTGCTGCAATTGACAAATTAATTTGATCATAGATTTTATTTTGCTCAGCATTGAGCAGTTGCTCATTATTAGCATCAAACGTAGCCAAAGAGGTCAAATAAAACTTTTTTTCGAGCTGAACATCGCTGCTAATAATTTCTGTTGCTGGGCGGTTTGGTGATAACATGCCAAAATAAGGGATTGGCATATTTGAAATGAGAATACAAATATCCTCAGTCTTTATTAAGGATTCGTTGTATATCTCCGGCAAAAATCGATATTGCGATCTTGATTAGCAATCCTAATGCAATGTAAAATGTCCTCACTCATCGAATCTTTATATTAATCCCAGATTGCAGAAGCTTCAGACGGAAAGCATGTCGTCAATAATATAGCAAATAATTGACGAATTTGATGTGGAGATGAACTCAGTACTGCATCTGCAAGTATGATATCCCAATGGTTATCGTCTTGCAATAAACGCAATTTGCGGCACGTATCGAAATACGTGTCATACAGAATACCATTAACTGTTCGCAAATTCTGGAAAGATGTCGGTCCAGAAACGTTAACTAACGACAAACGCAAAAAAAACATTCGTGTTGCTTTGGATGGACAGTGTATAATCGGCCTAGAGTATTCACCATAAATATACCAACGTACCCTTGGACTAGAACGCCTCGGTTCCTCGGTTCCCAATTTTTTGACTGGCTTCTTCTATTGGAAAAATCGGTGCACATCAGAATACATTAATATCCTTCCGAATCGACCAAAATCATCTTGTGGTTTGAAAAACTCAGAGTGGTTTTTGGGGCAGTTAATGCTTGCTGTAAAGCAGTATGTTCCGTGAAATAAATACGTTGTTCATTTTCAAAATGCACGCCCAAATGTACAACAGCAGGATCTCTTTCGTGTAAGGGAAAATTGAATATGCGCCATATTGCTTCATTGCTTCTAATGTATCGGCCCATTTTATAACGTGTTATTTCGTCGTTCTCATTCACATTTTGAACAGCAAATACAGCCATATCACTGCCATTATGAACGTATTTGCAAAGGTATTTGATGGATTTGACTGAACTGCATAATTCAACGGTTATGTGTGTTTTGTAGGTTTTGCTCAGCAATGGCGAATAAGGAACCACCCGCCGATTATCGATATCAACTATTACACCATTTGATATACGCAGTTGATATGATTGGTCATTATTGTCCATGTCTCTACGACGATATGACAGATAACCATCAATATTGGTGATCGTGTCATTTAAAAATGGTTTTGGGAAACGTTTTGTACATTAAATATTTAAAATGTCGTCATGTTTAGAGTACCGCATGCCGTCTTGTTTAGAGTACCGCATGGACCATGGATAATATCCGTGGTAACAATTTCAAACAACTCTTGATCAATATTCCGATCAGGAATTTCCGCCGAAATAATTTTATCAATTTCTTCTGACCGCACTTTATCAACCGACCAAACCAGTATTTGCGCATGTGGCAAACCTCGTTTTTGCCATTAGCCAGCAACGTGTTTTGCCAAATAGAGAATGATATGTAATAAAGTTTATTAATGATTTTAATTTCTGTTTGAATACATGTAAAGTAATATCATGGCGATGTATATCTATTTGACCTGGCAATAACAAAATTTTAATTTCATTCCAGTTTGGATTACACGTGAATGTGATGAAGATATTTGGCCGGCCATATGCATGGACGAAAGTCATGGCGTCTTAAATATATTCTTGCATGTGACGCAGACTACGAATATATGATGATGGAAGAATATATGCAGTACCGATGTTGTTGAAATTAGTTGTTTCATCTACGTTACCACTAACAGCATCACGCAAATGAATATATTCCTCAGAATGAAGCTTCCGTGAATTGAACTTGATGTACCGTAATCACTCACTTTCATTTTCACGTACATATCAACAATGAATTGATGAAATAGCTGGCGGCATAGGAGAATATTATTAGGATTAACTTCATTTACACGAATCATCAACCGATATGCGTAGAAGTTCATCGCGCTAATTTTATTGTTAATTCCGGTACCTGTTACTAGATTGCGATGTTTCATATTTAAATAATATCCATCTTCACCTTCCAAAAATATTAAAGGATATTGTAGCATCGTAAGATGCTACAATATCCTGGATGGTTGTCGTGAATAATCTGCACCGTGTTATTTCTGCGTTGGATCCGAATATCTCGTTGATCAGTTGCATCCTCAGCCATAATAACTTCAACTTCATTAACAGTTGGTACATTATATCTGCCTGCCTTTTTTCCGAGTGGTACTTTGTTTGGTTTAATGCCGATCGAGTAGTTGTCGTTTTGCAATCTATTGGAAACAGTATTGAACATTCGGATCGACTGGTTATAATTTTGCAAAAATATTTCCAAAGTAGCCACTATTTCTCGCTCCTCTATCTCCTCGATGTGGTTATGTTGACAGCGTGTATTAATTTGTTGCTCCTTATCGCCCATGAAGTAAATTTGTAAAAAATTTGGATCGGCTTCAGGCATTAAGTACAAAGAACCAATGTGATGGTACACTTGACCTTGAATTTTAAATGTTGATTCGATGATACGAACATTTGTATTTTGAATGTATGTATGTTGATACGAACATTTGTATTTTGAATGATCTTAGTTGCTCCAAATAATGGCACTTGAAAGCAAGAATTGAATTTCCGAATTTTGCGCAAAAACAATTTAGACGCAAATGTTTCTCCAGCGAAAAGTGTTTTCAATAGTTCTGGTGATGAATTTAATGGTAGTAGTGAATTTTTCCCTGAGGTGCAGCAAAGGCCAGCCGATTCAACTTTAAATTTAAATGCATGGCAGTATTGACATTCTCTGTCCATATTGCCAATAAAAATTAATGCATATGATGAATAATCTATTTCCGGCTCATATTCAAAAGGGAAGCGGTTAAATGATGCACGTGTCAATGTGTGATGTACTTGCACGCATTGTCGATAATGTGCTCTGCGATCGTCAGTGACTCGTTGACGTTGATCTCTTTGTCTACCTGCATTAGCTCGAAGACGTTCATTGCGATGTTATTGATTTTCATTTGCACGTGCATTTGCTATCTGTTCTCTTGAATTAACATTTTCCGTCGATCGTTCTTCTTCTGTTCTATTTCATCGACGGCTGTGGATTGCTTGTGCATTCCGCGTACGTCGATCAATATCTCCTCCTCGTCCTCCAAGACGTGGCATCGCACTGTAATGAATATATGACACAAGAATATTAATAATTAATTTGAGATAAAATTAACGGAAATATGGATAAAATTTTATTGATATGACTAATCAATGAGCCGTTCAAAATTTAATAACGTCAGTTATAATGTGATACCGCGTAACTAAAAATTTTAATAACGTGTCAGCACAAAAATATTCGCTGTTTTTGATAAAAATCATTTAAAATTTCATTAAAAACAATTAATTTAAATTAAATTTTTAAAAGTATTGAATATTGTATAGAGTCTAATATTCGTAAAAATTAAAATTTTTATCAATAACAGATATAAATTGTATATTTCAGTAATTTCTTTTTGTGGAGAATTATATTTTAAATATTTATATCATGCAAAATTGAAAATAATATTTCTGTTTAATAATTAAATAAATCCTTAAAGTTTTATTCAAGAATTTTTTTATTAAATTTTATTTCTAAAAATATTGACTGTCCTATAGAATTTTATGAAAGGTTAGAATTCTAGTACTCATTTTTAATAAATTTTAATTTCTAATAATTTAAAAAAATTTAAATTGATTATTTGAAACTTATAAGTTAATTTTTCATGGAAAAAGGTCAATTATAATGATTTTTTTAAAGATATTTGTAAAATATTACGACAAAAATTTATACTTTTACGATGAACTGACAAACATTTTAAGTTTCATTATAATTGATTTTAATTACTTAAAATTTGATTTATGAATGGTAATATCTACCATTCATAAGTCAATCAATAAATCAACAGTAAATCAATAAATATACAGCAGTAAAAATCAATAAAAAATAACAGTAAATCAATAATAAATCAACAGTAAATATAGTCAATCAGTAAATCAACTCATGTACAGTGAATTTATCTTCTTAAATTCATAGATTAAGTTCATTTTTATTGCACGTGTATACGTCATTAAAATTGTCATCAGGTAAATTTCTTGCATCAATACTGCACGTTATGGCTGGCAAAATTAAAATTTTATAATGACTCTATAAAAAGTTATTTTATGCATAATATTATTTAACATAATATTATTCAATATAATATAAGCGACAATTTTGTGTATATATATATATATATATATATATATATATATATATATATATATATATATATATATATATATATATATATATATACATATACTGGCCGCAAGCATTTGTAGATAATTAAAATACTATCCTATATTCGTAATGAAAATATTATTTAAAATGAGAACTATTGCAATTAAGCCATGACATAAAAAGTTTGTAGAAAACGTATTGGAGTTGAACTTAATTCTTTTTTCATTTTAATATTTGAAACAAATCCATTGCATTGCTCAATATGACTCTGAAACCACGGTAGAGAATAATAGCAATCAAAAATATTTTCTAATCGTAAATATGTCTTACTAATTATTAAGAGTTGAATGTTCCTTTGCGATTCGATACTCGCCCAGATCTTATCATTTCATGCCACGTTTCAATATATCCCCGAAATACTTTTCACTATCACCAGAGAAGGACTAATCTCAGAGGCCATATAAATGAGTATTTAAATTATTAAAAATTTGGGGAGGGGATTTTGGCTGAGTAAGAAGTTTGATCCGTGATACGCATTTTTTGTACACAAACGGATCTACTATCAGTTCTTGGTCCTAGTAACTTATTTCAATCATAAACAAACAGCGGGGATATGACAAATTGTTTGAAATTTAAGGAAACTTATAATAATTTATTCGAAATAATTCGGGACAAGATGTGATGTATATTGTGATCACACCATTTTCGGCTTCTACCATATACAAAGCACAGATAGATCGGACAGTAGAAGTCGAAAATTTAAAATTATCACCTGATTTCGTTTTCGTCCCGATGTGCAATGAAAAAAGTATGCTCAAAATTTACTAGGTGGCTCTAAATGCATTCAATTTATTATAGTGTCGCCGATTGTCGTCGACTAATGACAGCGCTTGGGATTCGGCGGAGTGACACATTTTTTGCTTTTTGTTTTTAGGCATCCATAAAAAACTTGGCAACTGAAAATATACTCTATTTCAATTATATTTTCTTCGTCTTGTATCTTTAATATTACATATAATATTAATATACTTTATAAATATCATATATATTAATACGCTAAGGTTTTAAGATGTTACTCTCCCTTTTTAGAAAAAACCTCACAACTAATCCACATAAATTATATATCATTTTATAGATAATTGCTTGCTCTACCGGCATCCACAACTAAAAAATTTATTATTGCTATTGTTTTTGCAAATTAATTAATTATTAAAATTATATACACAAAACAGCAATGCTGCCATCTAACGGGTCAACGTCAATATGATTGACGGTCGGTAAAATTTTTGTTTAATTTCAAATCCACTCACGTATAAATAAAGTGGCGCTTTAGCTCAATGCTTTTGATACTTGCGCCTCTATATGTCAATTTTAGTAAAATATTTGTTTGATCTGTCATCTGAACTTCATAATGGAATAAATAATAATGCGAAGACTTCGCACGGGTCACGCTAGTGCTATATAATTTTAAAGACTGATAAATTATAATTCGTTCTTTTGTATTACAATTTGCGAAGCGTTCAAAGTGGTATGGGTATTATATGAAACTCAACCCAAAGAAAAGAAACGGACAAGGGTGAGTATAGAAACCAACAATAATATTTAGTATTATTTTTTATATGAAGTAGATTACATATATTTTATATATAAGTACCTCGTTTACTTCACAGTTATTATTACCTAAATATTTACTGTCTATATTTTGTAGACTAGAAAAACATATTCTTCAAACTCGTATTGAGAATACAATTTTTTTATAAACTGTATAGATAGCAAAATATTTAATACAACTATTCGTTAAATAAAATAAACTTCCGTGATTCAATACCTGTGTATTAACATTCAACTTTTGTCGAAATATTTAGCAGCTATACAAATATATCTTATTTTCAGGAATTTGATAGGAAAATATTTTTAAAGAGGTTGAAAATATTTTAAAACTAATTACAAAAAATATGTCTTTCAAATCAATTCAAATTAGTTAAACTCTTGAATCCAAACAATAAAGAAGAAAGTTAAAAAATAAAGAAGAACACGGAAATAAAGAAGGAAATAGAAGGATCACTCCAAGAAAGACGGTAAAAATCAAAACTATTTCACTATCTATACAAAAATATAAAATTCCATACACACTTAGGTACATTTACAAATTTAAAGATTTGAAAGTACATAGTGTTTCTATTATATTATTTGAAAACATCAATATTATTTTTCAGTACGAAAATCTATTGTCTAATTTGTATTCATAGCCGCAAAAATATCATCAATTTCTTGCAAATACTTTGGTTTTATTAATAAGTCATTATATTTTTATTATTTTGTATTAATTTATTTTCAGCATTTGTTTTTTTAAAACTGGATAGCTTTTTGAGACAAACCTAGTAACAAAATGAGTCTAAAAGCTGTACATTTGGTATCCCACCAAAAAGTGTTCTATTAAAAAATAGTCGATATTGCCTTACGCAAAAGCCCAATATCCTAAACGTGTAGGCAAAAAAAATATAATTTTTTCATTTATATCTATATAATTATAATTTTTTCCTCTATACTTCTCTATCCTGTAAAAATAAATTTAAAGCAAAAAAAAATTTAACATAAAAATGTAAAAAATAAATTTAATAAAATATAATTCAAAGGCATTTTAAATATAATTTCTAACTATGGTCCAAGGATTAACATATAGACGGTTCAGATCCTCACCTGAACATTGTATTCACATTTTTTCCGTTATGCATGATCTTGTTTAAGGTCACTCATGATCTCATTTAGGTAAGAAAATATTATGGACCGTTTGATGGATGAAACGAAGTCGTGGGTTACAATAAAAAGTTTTATTTTTGAAATGAAGTAAAGGATATAATTTATTATTAAATAGGAACTCGAAGGAAATTTTTTGGCATGTAATGTTAACGTGTTAAGAAATATTTTACATCACCATTAAATGTAATTAAAACAGTTAAGCCATGAGAAGATTCATTATTATTACTGATATTTTGAGGTTTTCAGATTTTATAATATTGCTTTTAACTTACTAGTGTGGCTACATGAAGTTGGAAGAAAAATAATCATATTTTATTCCTCATATAATATCAAGCTTCTTCCAAAAATATCCTAACACATTTTAATAAATATTTCACTATGAAACACAACAATTACATAATATCCGACACTGAATAAAAATATCCTTATATTCTTAAAAAATTAAAGAAATAGCCATGAATTTTTTAAATTACTTGAAGATTATATATCTCATTACATTGGCGGTGATAAATTCAAAAATATTGCTTCCTTTGAAATAATTTTCTTTACGTTGAGGTTTTTGTTCGCATCAATATCTTAAACAAATTCGTGACTATTTGTGAGGGATTTAATTTTAAAATGCCTAACGTAAAAATTAATTGTAGCACACTCTGTTTAAAACGATTTGGTATCATCAATATTTACAATCTGAGCAGCTGATCATTTAATTTTACCAAATCAAATACTGAGGTTGATTCTATTACACTTATCTTTCGTTGGACTACAAGTTATCCTTAGTTTATTCGAATAAAACGATACAAGCTACTATGCGGTGTGCGTGCTCAATATTCCATCCAAATTCGGTACTTATTTTAGTTGAATAAATATCGATTAGCAATGAAGAAATTTTGTCAATTCCTAATCTGTGGTATTCTGCTAAATTATTCAAGAAAATTAAATTAGTGCGTCCTAGGCAATACAAATTTCAAGGTTTCTTGCGCACAATATTTCGAATCAATAAAAGCGGTGAACCTTGTTTCTTGTTTTGGATTGAATTTAAAAGTGAATTATCGTATATTGAAGCAAATAAATTGAATTGAAGAATATTATGCAAAACCATTCGTAAATATTATAAATAATTGCCAAAAAATAGATTATTAAACATTAATATTTAATATAATTAGGCAAAATGTTTCCTTTTCAGTTTAAATTTCTATGAAAAACAGAATTAACAGAAAAGTATTCAATATTGTGTGACGAAGTTTTCATATTGTGTGATAAGTGTTTTGCTATACTCATACTTGTGTTTTCCAATTAAAATAAAACTATAGCCAATTTTCTTCTTTAAAATATTATTTCTTTCATTTGTTATAGTTCCTTAGTTTTTTAAAAAATAAAACAATTTTAAACTCATTTTGACTCATCTAACACCAATTTTAAAAAGGAACACATTTTTCAATTAATCTGTGTATATATATATATATATATATATATATATATATATATATACATTTATATATATATATATATATATATATATATATATAAGCATATATATATATATATATATATATATATATATATATATATATATATATATATATATTCAAAATAATTAGTGAAGAAAACAATTCTTCGAATTCACTTCACGTTCGGCATTCTTACTTACAGTTTAATCAAGGCCTCAATTGTGATGCGAAATGAGCTTTGCGATAAAGCGTCGGCAAGAAATAATAACATATACATTCATTTGCTTCACCACATATTGGTAAGAATTCAGTTCAAGTTATTTTGCTTTTTCTACGGGCGTTTATTTTTTTTGTTTGTAAATATAAAGTAGACACGATATTTGAAACAACAATTCGAACAAAACGATAAAATAGTTTACATAAAGAGCTTTTTTAAATAACAAGTTTTAAAAATCCAGAGATTTTTTTTTTAAATTTATCTTTAATATTTTCGTATTAGTCTACTAACATCTCTATATTTAATTTAATAACCAGTGAAAAGAAATTTAAAACATATTGTCTCCAGCATAAAAGATATTGGTTCTCTAGGCAAAGTTGGAAATGCCTTAGAGAATTATAATAAAAAAGGCAAGACCATGATTAATTAAAAATGTTTTTCGTCTAATGAAATGGTTCATGCTCGTACACATATTTTTCATTAAGTTAGAATATAAAGCCATAGAAAGCACTGTATACGTTTTTGGTGGACAGACCGTTTGCTTATGTATATGCACCAAATACCTAGGCACAGAATTTATAATCTGGTCGAAATACATAGATACCAAATAAATATATTCGAGGACAATTTATCGCATTTTCAACAACAAAACAACACAACTATGAATAGTAAAGAAATAAGATCAAAGAAACTTTTGTAACGTAATTATATTTAGTTGTCAACAGTCAAATTTGATTAGAACAGAAGTCATATGTTTTCATATTAAACATCCATGAATATTATGTTCAGAAATAATTTTAATAATCATTCAAATCCTTATTTTGTAATGCCTGTTGGTGTTATTTACATGTCGTCATCAACTTTGGCTATAGTTTTGGTAGAATATTAGTTTTTAGTACGCAAACATATTTTTTTATAATTTATGTTCCTGGAACCAGTACCGTCAGCCATAGCGTAATTTTATATATATTTTAAGCTAGAGTATATATATAATCTAGACCCAAAAATACATTGAAATCTGTTGAAAAAGTAAAAGCGTGAAGGGAATTCATAAAAACAAATCAACAGAGAACTCATCTCATTAGTGAGGATCCTTGAAATGTAGGTACTATAATACAGTTAGGAATAAGAAAGTTTTCGGACATAAGTGAAGATCATCTAAAGAAAATGAGAACATAAATGTTAGCGCGCTTCCTTTCTATGTCCATAAATTACAGTCTCTTGATTCAACTTGAAATTACCAAACTAAATACTCGCAATGGAATTTAACATTTCAAAATTAAGTGAATGTAAATTAGAAGTATTTGCCTAATATACTGGAATATTTTGTTTTCTGCGGATCTTAAAAAAAAGCGCCGGTAAGTAAAATTGAACTACGTCAGATAAATGGATCAAAAATAACAAAATATATTGAAAAAAATTAACAATGAAGAAGTTTAAATTTCTTACATTTACGAAAACCATTTCTGGGATTAAAACAAAACATGCAAGTTGGAAAATTCGATTATCATAACCCAATCCATTTTCAACGAATACTTTATTTTGAAATGTTACTTTTATGTATGAGGTTAAAAGAAAAAAAATTAAAATTAGTTCAACATATTCACTTCTGGCGCAGTGTTGTCACTTTCAGGTCTCCTCGTCCCTTGTCACCGAGACATCGGTTTTGAGACGAAGTGACATTTTAGATCAGATGTCGACAAGGGAATGACAACATATACGGAAAGTTACTTTGTCTCGTATATACATATGTAATGTAAATACACTGTGTTGGGCTTTATTTTACTTTATTTATTAGACTTTATTTTTAAAAGTACCAATTTATATTCACATATCTTTATTTAATAAGACGTCAAACGAGTATTTGCAAATAATTATTGGCATTACGCTTATTGCTAATAGAATATATCTGTTTTACTAATTAAAATTTAGTAAAACGGGTATACACACATTTTTATTACTCATGATATTCCAAAATGACACCTCCATATTCATGTTCGCCAAAAATATTAATATTTGTAATTATGGAAGAGAATGTATTTGTTCGTATGTTACTTGCACCTCTTTAGCACCTTGAAATAATTAATAAAAAATATTTTTAATGTATTAATATGATTTGCTTTCTTATTTCTAATTTAAATGATATAAAATTGTTTCTGCTTCTATGTTTGTAAAGGGTTTAGGTATTTTAATAAAACGAGGTGCTTGATGGGTTAGTAGTGCTTCATCTAAGTAGAACTGCGAGCGCTCCCGTTCGTTTTCATTTTGTAAGACAGCCGCTATCAGCTCTTATTTACTGGCTAAGTATCTAGATTAAAAACCTATTATTCCCCTTAATGGTATCTAGATTAAAAATCCATTATTCCCCTTAGTTAGTCTCTTCTTTCTTTGGTTTCTTTGTTGATCTTGCTTCTTAAAGGAGTTGGTATTAAAACTTTTGGTAAGGTGGTGTAAAATAACAGATTCTAACATGAGAGGATGAGAGTAAATTTGAGGTGCAGAAGCAGCAACTTTATTTTACCACATACTTTACCACAAGCCAGGCAACTTTACTTTACCACAAATAACCCTTTAATAACTTTAAGTACGATACATAACCCCTCCTCAGAATTCGAAGTTGGATAGATATGACGTAAGATAGGGAGTAAAGGTATATTTTAAATAAAGACTTATGGGAATGGGCTAAAAAGAAAGAAAATAGGGAAAATTTTAAAAACTATTTTCAATCACCTTAATTTACCACTTGACTCTCATATCGGAAAATATTGCATTGATTTTCTTACGTTAGTTTGCAAGTTCCTGATGGTTGTGGCGGTTTCATAACCGAGTACTAAAAATTCAACTTTCAATTTCATCATGTACATTTGCCCATCTGTATATACCTTTTTAAATAATTTTTTTTTTATTATAACAGGATTTGAACAATGTTATGGTGAAAAGTAGTTAAATAAGTAAAATACCTAGAAATAAAAAAAATATTTTTTATTTTCCCTTCATAGTCCCTGTATATCAAGATTTGCGAACAAAAATTCTTGTCTCACGCCTCTCAGTGAATAAGGAATCACTGACCGAGAACTTATAAAATGTAATCGAAAATATCTGATAATATTTTCTAATACGGCGACATCTACTCGAAGAATACGCTTTCAAAAGGTTTGGAAGTGAAATATATATTTTTAAATAATTGTGAGCTCAAACCTGGCCAACCAACACATTTTAAACATTTATGTTTATATGGATTATATTATCATAAATTACTTGGTCCGATACTTTTAATTTTTATTCATAACTATACGAAATTACGTGATGTAGTATTTTTCTACTTTATTTAAATTCTTAACCACGACCTAGGTTTCGTTGTATGGCAACATCTTCAGATTGGCAATTTGAAGAGAATGTTTACAAAGTCTTGAAATCAGTTATTCCATTAAGACCAACCTAGCCATGAAATATTTTGACGGCCCGTACAATTTTCCATTCAAGTGGAGAAAGATATCCCCTTTCAGGAGTCGCCGGCCTCTAGGAAAAGCTGCCTACGACGCCACTTGCTGTGATGCTGCAATTCCGTCAGGTACTCGCTACTCTATCTGAGCCAAAAATATTAAACCCAATTCATTAATCAGCCCCACAAAATTACGCCCATTATCGCAATGGATAGTGTGAGATTTATCTCGATGTGACATGATTCTATGCAAATATAATATTAATGCGTCTAACGTCCGATCACCTTCGTTGAAAGCATAAATAAACTAAGGAAACATTTTGATATATTTGCCACCTCCCTTCTAACTTGATATTTGAAACGGGCCAGCAAAGCCATCGTAACTATAACCTTACCACGTAAATGCGTACAAAGTGCACACTGTCTTACTTTAAAGGTCAATATTTCTTACGAATGGGACCGAAAATTAATTGTGAATCGGCATACTTCAGTCGTATGTGTTCATTCCTTAACGGCCGCTTAAAATAATGATTATTATCAAGAATGACTGATTATTATCGAGATACCTTTTGCTGAATGAATACAATAATAGTCTGTGTTGATAAGGCGACCGACGATACAGAGCACGCCGTTCCCGTCAATGAACGGTGTACGCCATTCCTGTTGACAAACGGACGAATTAGAATAGTTTTTTTTTATATTTATGTAACCCATATTTATTTAGAAATAAACCTCGTTGCATTATTTTAATTATTAATGGTGAATTTCAGAAGTGAAAAAATACCCTAGTTTAATATTAACATAATCGTATTTACTAATTGTAAATAATTCATGAATATTTAAGTAAGAATTGAATTTAATGAATTTACTTGTACTCGAATAGATTTTCCTATATTAAATATAATATTATTATCATGATTACTTTGGTTTAATAAATTGTTACTTTCCTTTTTTTCTGAAATATTTACCTATGTTTACTGTTCATGATTTTACTGAAATTGGTCTCTAAATTCGGAAATCTAAATGTAGAATTAGAATAAGGCTCACCTAATATTTTGGATGACACTAGCAACGGTAGATGAACTGAAACTTTACATTGATCAAAGTGATTAGTTTTATATTTAATGAAATGTTTTTTAAATGTTTCATATTTACGTGTGATAAGAAATTTAAGAAGAATTTTACTTATTTCTGTATTGAAATTTCCCGGAACATTTTGTAAATTATTATCATCGCTGCATACTGGCCCAACTACCATCCAGCAAAGTTTTGAATAGTCTAGATAGTTTTTGTTCAGGACAAATACGTTTGTAAAATTCACCAGCTCCTAACAGAATGTAAAGTCAGACGGCTAAAAGAATTCAGGATCCGCTAGTTTAAACGAATTCGGTATTGGCAGTCAGATTTTACTAAAAATTTGGCAAATGACCTGTTCTTTTAGGGACTACCAAGCATCCGACGTTAAAATGATACAAATTAATCAAGTAACGTACGTTTATATTTATGCTTCCTGAAATATTAATTTATAGTTCATTGAGACCTGAAATAGAAACTGGTTCCATATCAAGTGGAATAAGACTAGTTTGTTTTTCAAATGTTCAATTATAAAGGATGACTGACTACTGCATCAAGTAAGACCCTAGCAACATAAGGTTTATTATTTAATTTATGGTGTATTTTAAATAAAGTTGTACCAAGAAGTACTTGTTCATTGTAACGAATTTAAGATATAACAGATACATATTGTACTTGTACGATATTTGTATTGCCTCAATTTATATTGCTTCAAATTTAGAACAATCGAAATTTGTATGACTTTTTTACAATATCGACAAACAGGTTTGTTGCGAGGGAATTTATGCAAAATTAAAAGATGAATCTTTTCTAATAGCCCATCTGAAGATGTTGTAATACAACGAAACCTAGATCGTGGTAAAGAACTTAAGGAAAGTAGAAATAATATTACGTCACTTAGTTTCATTTAATTGAGAATAATGAATTTTTCCAAAATTAATGCCAAATATATTCAATAGGGAATTTATTATCAAGTGATGATATTGTAAAACATTTGAATTATTGTTTTGTTTGAACATGATCATTTTAAATTTAAAATTATCTTGACGCGCGTTGTTTGCGCTATTATATTTACTAAAGTACAACATTTTAAGTACATTTTTGCGATTAAGTAAGAACATTGTAAAATCGTTTAATGATGGATATTATATTATGTTATTTTTAACTTCTTCTTACCTAAAAAAGGGTTACTGTATCTAATTTGATTTAAACCATGTATATTATTAATCTATCCCACTTGTCGGTAGGTTGACCCAGTGAATTTAAAGAGCGTAATTTTTTCTATTATGGTCACAAATAAAACGAAGGCTTCTATGAGATTCGTGTTTTAAACTATCAATACTAAATAATTATTTCAAATGGTTATTTATGACGACGTTAACTTTATTATATCTTTCACCAATAAAATCTCAAACAATTTTGTAATAAATCACTGTAATTTCAAAAGGTAAAATATCTTCTCTCACTCCACCTTCTAATGAAGATCTTAAATAATGAAATTTAACTATTGCCGGGATCGGCGCGTTTGAATGAAATAATTATTCAAATGAATCCCTGAATTCTACTATATAACTACAATCTTCTATATATAACTACCATCAAATTTAGGTAACTTAATTTTAGGTAAAAAAATGCTAGTTTTTAAACTTTTTGAATATTCTACATACCATAATTTTAGAAGTATCATAAGGGTAGGTTTTAGCAATCTCTTGAGCTATAGATAATAAATTATAGAAAATCGTTTCAATAGAATCTCGTTGGGAAATTTGTTCTCAATATCAGAACCCAAGGTGTCAATCAGAGATTTTACTAAAAAAAATTCTCCGTACATTGTTTCTATGCTTGTAATTATTTTTATAAACTCACTAAATTGCAGCTTCGATAAAGTTTCATAGCAGAAAGATAATATAAGATAGAATAGATACACTTTGTATAGCAGAAATGTATTCTTTTGAATTTGGATAATCGCTCCTTTATAATACCACATTTTCTAATTAAATTTCTTAGTAACCTCCTATCTTCTTCATTTAATGATACATCGTATAATTTATTCAGATTCATTATAAAATTTAGATAAATAATCAATCATATAAATAATAAATTTATCATTAAAATGGAACCCAAGTCCTCGGTGAGAAACCAACTACGCCGCTCGAAATTAGGAGTCGCAACCTAAATTCAAATGATATGCACGCGGATGAACCGACGTGAGTTATTTTGAATAATTCGGAGGTATAAATCAGCAAAAATGAAAATGTTATTCGCACGTTCCAAGCTGCAAACAATAATTACTATCAATCGATTTAAAAGGAAATATAGTAATATAATTTCAATGAATATATTACATACCTCTTTTTCTTAATACCTGATTAAATTTAATATACATTAAATCGACGAAATAAATTAATATTAATCAAAGGTACATACAATGATATATTAATTGACCTTGACCTTACATAAGGCTGTACAATTATAGAAATTAGATAAAATAATGAAAGGCAGTAAAGTGAGAAGATAATTCCCTTTTGTTAGACTCTTTACAATTGATGAAACCGGCCTCCCCAATCCGGAATTGCGGGTTCATGTCCACGGCCGCCACTTATGTTGGCGCCAAATAGGGTTGGCGCGCAAACATAATGGAACGCAATGTCGAATGTTGTATGTAATGTATAATGAAATGTAAGGTATAATTTCAAGTGTAAATTTAAAGTTCAATGTATGAATATGGAAGTATGCTCGCAATGATGCTGCCTCGTCCACAGTTGAACGTGCAGTGCAGTATAAATGGAATTCAACCCGGAGAACCGCGCCGTGCTTGTGATTAGATCGATTAATTATTATTCATGGTTACGTAATAGGCTATGGTGACGCAAACAACTCTTTACAAATATCGATATTATTTTACCTAGAATATCGTTTATAAGCGCATAATTGCATTTGTAAACTATTGAAGGATCCAGAGTCATAAGAATAGTGTATAAGTTACACACAACCAAACAAAAGATATCATTTTGAGCTTAACCTTGAACCGTCCTTGAGTTTTAAACATTTTCCTTAAAATCATCAGAGTTTAATGGACGATACATACGTTTTGGTGCACACGTTTTGAAAACAACTTTTATTTTTGCCGAAATTATTTAATATTGTTTATATAGTATCCTTTCATGAACATGATCCTTAAATCTTACTTTTGTTTTCAACAGAAGTGCGTAAATTAAAAAATTGAATATTTTCAAATTAATTGATATTTTTTTTGCATTAATTTGAGTTAGAATATATTATCTTCTTTCTCTCATTAATAAAAGCAATGTTTGATTTATATTTAAGGTACATTTTTATGTCTTTCGCCTTTATTTTCATTCTACTTTTTTCCTTTTTTTAGTAGGTAATGGTTATATTAAACGTTTATGAATGTAACTCTAAAAGGTTAGACAAATATATTCGTTATAGTTTTTCCAAATTTTGAATACGAAGAAAAAGTATTCTGTAAAGAGTTATTTCCAGTGAAAAGATTTGATATGGGTAATCTTTTTGGAATATTATGAGTTCAAAGCAAATGTTCACTCGACCTTATTTTAAATCTAAAAGCAGTCATGTTTGTTTCTCAAAAAATCTATACTGTTGCGTTTCTTTATTCTCCCATATCGGTAATTATTTCGTTGGTATTTTGTAATTCAATATTTTCCGTACGATTTTAATGATTTTTATTCTCTAGCGTCAGTTTTAAACAATAACTGTATTCTCCTGATACCGGTTCCGGGCAAGTTATTGGGCCCATCGTTTACATAGATGCTATTTATTTCAAATCTTTATATAAAATAAAACCACTTGGAAAGTACTAAGTTGCATATACACACATATATATTGTTATATACGTATTTTTTAAGGCAACGGAAACGAGAAGTGAGAACACTATTATTATGGCAACGTCATCTGTTCGCCGTAAGTTAATTTAAAGTTTTTAAAACTCGTAAAGTTAACTTACAATTATTAAAATGAATTTTAAGATAATTTACCACAACTTTTTGAAGTAAAAATTTCTCTGTATCATGCAAATATCGCCCTTTTTAAAATTTTCGGAGACATTTCCTACGATATCCAACACCTTGCAACGAGGTGTTGGATATCGTAGGAAATGTCTCCGAACCACTAATATGTTTAATTATTTTTGGCTAAAAATTAAATTTTGTTTCATTGTTAATTTACCATCATTATATCCATTTTGTCATCAACGTTATCACGCAGGAAGCTGTAATTAAACTATAATATTTGTCACACCTGTATCTAAATGATCTTTCATTAGAAAGAGATAATATAAAATATTAAATAAGTTTATATAACAATGCTATTTAAATACGAAAAATATCATTAATATTTGCAAAAACGATGAACAGTCACCGACCACGATAAAAGTATTTTTTGCAAGAAATTGTTTGTAAAATTTAAAATGTTTTACAATAATTTGTCAAACATTATTTGTGAAAATTAATTGGCTTATATTTTGATAATTAACCAATCCATAAATCCAAAATCGAATTATCAAAATTGCTTGAACGAAGTTGTATGAACATATCGGACGGAACGGACGATATTGGATGTCATTTTGCAAATGGAAGTTATATTTTAAATATGATACCCTTTTTTATAAGAAGATATCTTTCCAAAATGCTATATAACAATTAATGGCTTATTGGCGTTGTAATTATTTCTACCATCATTAAAGGTTGGCCTACTAATGCCATGCACACATGTGCTATAATATACCAGAGACACATAAATCTTCAAATTTTGAAACGCAACTAAGATTTCTTCTAGAGAGCTCTGTTGATTGAACGTTATGGTCGCAATTTGTCAAACAAAATTAGAAAGATATATTCTAATCAAAAGAGACAGAAGGATATAGGATTATATTTTTCATAAATGTCACAATTTAATTTTTAATATCTATGATTTAATATTGTTATCGTCCATATATCCACAAATAAATAAACTACTCTCTCTTGATGAGAGCAAGAATGTGTATTTCGCACTATATCTTACACTGTAATGACCTCCACATATCTTTGTCATCGATATAATCCTTGAGGCTGCGATAATCCTTAGAAATTATCACGTCCTTAATATTTGTTTTCAATATTGTTATGGGAAGGTTTATTATATTCTCAGATATTTTGTTACAAAAGCGGACACAATTACCCAAAAAAGACTTAATATTTATTTGGAATGTAAATTTAGGATTCTTAATTTAATTTTTTTTCATGTGTTAAAAATATGTATATCAAATCTTAAAAGATTTTAATATTTTTGACTTAAAATAAGTTTTTATAAATGTGTAACGACGGAAAAAACTTGCTTCTTTTAAAAGATTTTTTAATGATTCTTGAGATTTCATATTATATATGGCTTGGACTACTCTTTTTTGTAGAATAAAAATAGTTTTAATGTAAGCAGCACTGCCCCATCGCATAATACCACATATGGTGCTGTGGAAATAAGCAAAATAAACTATCCTGGTCTTTGCTTGCCCATCAGCTGCCTAATTACCCTAACTGCAAACGCAGCTGAACTTGACTCATAAGCTAGTGAATGTAATATGAAAAGATGTAATGAAATATTACAATCCACACAAACATCATTAGAGTTTGATACTCTCTGTATATATTAAGTGCTACTGCCAGATATATACCAGGAAATAAATCAAATTCGTGGAATAAAAAACTCAAAATGTTCCATTTTTTCTATTTATAACTCTGTCGAAGACATTTTTTAAATATGTTCCTGACCAATCGACAAATAATTTAATAGCTAGAATTTGTTCATAATGACAGAGTTCAAAGTCCCCAGGTATAATGAAATGGTATTGTTATCGTGATGATTTAAAACAAAATTACAACTGGGGACTTATAATCTCTCACAGTTTCGAGCACTATCAATTCATTACCCACTAAAAAAGGAAAAAAGTAGAATGAAACTACATTGGTGAATATTTGAAGTGTGCTGTACTTGTAGCGAAAACATTGGTTATTTTAGATATGAGAGCCGATGGCATATTTTAATGCTTTCTTTACCATGATAATTAATGCCATGGCAAAAATAGTTGCAAAAATTAGGGAGAAAAGAAATGAGACACTGAAAGAGCTTTCTAAATAGTATTTGTAAAGTTTGAAGACAATTCGATTAATTTTATATCCTTTTTCCAGGAATACTAAAAATACTGCAGTTCCAACTGTGAATCATCGCAAATGAAAAAACGAATGCTTCGTTGGCCTACGTTAAACTCAACAAAACTTTTATGCAAGATGAGCTTTTATGTAAATGTCTGAATTCAGCAACATGCAAAGAAATTTCGTAAAATATCGAAGAAATATAAGGTCAAAACTAAAACAAATAGGCGTAAAGAAGAAAGGATGACCTCTTCATTTTGCTTTGAGTTCCGGAATTCAATAAGAAACTTGGGATCCAATAAGAACTGCACTGATTATACGTAACTTTTCCAACATTAGGCATGGGGTTAATTTTACAAAATGTTACCCTATGATAAAAAAAAATGTATTTCTAAAAATAATACTCACGTGCTTCATTAGGACTTGCAAAAATAATGTTTTCATTTCTGAAGTCCAAAGTGAAATAGATTATCCGATGAATTGTTTGAAACTAATGTTATTTTAAAGAATAATTAAAATTTCATGAAAAACAAATTTAAATTATCTTATATTGACAAATGAAGATTGCACCATCCTTAAATGTTTTTTTAATTCTAATATTACGTATTTCCTTTGTTATTCTATCACTATAAGTTAATAAAGAATTGAATATAGATTTTTTTTCTTTATATTGAATCGTATGTTTTTATGATATATGTCTATGAAAGAGTTTTCTCAAATCTCTTAAAAATAACAATAGTTTTATCGGTAACTTTTGATTACAATTTCTAGTAATTAGTTTCTAATTATAATTAACGTATCGCTAACAGTGCAAAAATATATGTAAACGAAGCTTTTCATTTTTCAATAGGAAAATCGGGTATACATATACAATTTCATCATCGACAGACGGCGTACATGTAAAAATGTCGAAAATGAAACATTTCTCTGAATATTTTCTTTGTATTTCAAGTTTCCAATTGTTAGGCACTTTCATCGTCAAACAGATCTATCGATAGAAAGGTATCTCGTCATCAGTTCGACATTGTAAACGTTTCTGATTTATTTTGAATCAGTATTACGATCTCAAGAAAGCATATCTCGTCACATTGGCACCAATATTTTCTTTTGTTTTTCTTATGATGATAATTCAAAATATATATACTCTAGGTGTGGTAAAATAGTAGAGTGAGTTTAAGTAAGACACACACATTTACCTTATTATGTTTGTAAATTGGGGATCTAAACTAAGTTTTAATAGGTTTGTTCAACTGTTAATAGATTAGTTCTATAATTAATAGGTTTTGTTCAACAATTCCAAAAATGGAATAATTTCTGAACTGCGTTTGCGTAAGCTAGTGGAAGTGATATAGAAAGAAATTACAGTTTCAAGTCTCCGTATCACAAAAGGTCAAAATGAAAACCTAACGACGAGTCTTCTATCTACCAGTCCCTTGTCTTTGATTATCTCCAGAACTGTTGAAATCATCAACATGAAAACTCAGGACTAAAAATAAAACTGTCACATTTAATATAAAAAAAGAATATTTTTAATTATTCGGGTATAAATATTTTTCATATGGGAAATATTTAAAATTTCATTGAAGTATTATAAACTGTTGTAAAGATGAATTATTTTTTGTAGCTTTAATTTAAGTATGAAAGTTATTTTTTAGAAAGTGTCTATGAATTTTTCTTCACGCTTAAACAGGTCATGTTAATTTTATAGCAATTTACATATTTCATGTATAGTATAATTTTACAAATAATTGAAATATGAATGTATAATAATTCATTCGGTATTTAAATTATCTGAAAATATATTTTTCTTATTGTGAACAAATATTTACCTGTGTATAAATATTGAGGCATATATTTATTTACCAAATATAAACAAATATATTTGTTTTAAAAAATTATATTTTACTATAATTTCTATACCCTGTTTAAACAAATTTCTGTATCGGGCTTAAATACCTTAAATAAAAAGAAACATGGATTTCCAACCATAGAAGAATTACATTACAAAACGAGTTCATTTTAAGCAATTGTAATGATTTTTTAAAAGCCTGTGGTATTTATTCAAAACTTATTTTTCAAATCACAGGGAAGTTTCACTTTATTGATACCATTTTAATAATTTTCTTGGTTAAAATTTTACAAGAAAAGCTTTGTTTTCATACTATAACATAATAGGCCATAAGTTTTTCCAAGTGGCGCACAATAAACCTTTAAGTTTGAAATAGGTTTTCTTCCCGCTTTTTTCATTCTACCTATTTATGCCTATTTCATTTTTAAAATTGCATGTTTTATAATTAAGGATAGAGAAGTAGTATGGTGAAAAAATTTAGTAAATTTTTTTTATTAACTGACAAAAAATATCTTTTAAGGTAAATTTTGTCTAATTACATCTGAGATTTCCGCAGTTTTTACATCTAAAATAATTGACGGAAGTTAAGAGAAATAATTTAATTTCAGAGTTTCGATCTAAGGTAACATGCAGAATTTTTACACTTTTTTGAAACATGGTTGAAAAAATGGGGAATCGTGATCGCAGTTACAATAATTTTAAATATAATTTTTGGTATTTCTAGTCAAAACTATGGATCCTTATAATTTCGTCACGCACGCTTGTCTCTCTATCCATCTGTATGTAACAGCCGTTTTACTCGCAGACAAAGCTGAAATTCACAAAAAGTTGAATGTTATACATATTCATAACGCGTACAAAGTCCTGTTAAAAGCTTGTTAATAAAATATTTTGAATAAAGGGTTTTTGAATTGCCTCACCTGCTCATAAATTGGTGGCTGAATCCTTGGTTGCGTGTCTTATTGTGTAGAGTATCATTGTATAAATCTCTTAGAAATATTTTAAATATATAATGCAAACTTTTTCGCTACAGGAATCCGTTTACAAAAAATAAAGTTCTCAAGTAGTCATTTTCGTTAGTTACTTGACGCCATCCTAGCTGAGCTACGCTTTTTAAATATCAGAAAATTATTCACTGTAGTATAACTCATAACGATATTTATAGACAAATTATCACAACTAAGTAAGCTCTGCTAGTTTAGGAGTAATAGTCGCTCAACTTATGGCATTTAGTTGGGTCTGTATAGTAGTAACTCGAAAATAATGTAATAGAATCTCGAAATAAGTGACTTAATGTAACTGCTAAAATAACTTTGTCTTTAAAATGTATATTAATTATGTCTGTGAAAGATATGCTAGGTAACGTATTTGTCAGTTTGTATGTCGAGAATTAATGTTGTGTAAATACGCAACATGTTCTTATGCCTATGAAAGATAGATAAGCAATATATTTACGTTATGAAACACTAATATTTGTGAATAGTTTAATACATAAACGGGTAAATGGATACGTAATCCATAAACGTTCCGATATATGTTCGAGTCTTTGCAGTTCGAGTTCTTCTACTAATTATAGACAGGTGTTTTATTAAATTACACTGGCTTTATTTATTATATAAGTAAAAACACCGAATCTATGTCGATAATAGAAGCTAATTCGCTGATATTTAACTCATAAAATAGTTTCACATATACGACCACAGATCGCGAAACAATTTAAAAATATTACGCAGCTTAAATACCAACACACTATATATCATACTTTCGATATTTAAAATATTATTTTTCCCATACCTACGTTCCATATGTCCGACAGAGATAAATGGAAATCGTTTGTACAAAATACTTGTCATATTATAAGTGATCGAAAAAAACGTTATCTACGCATACATTACATCTGTAAACATGTTAGACGTTTAGAGATGTATGTATGAAATTCAACAGCAACATTTCGTGTTCAATTTTTTGGTCACCAATGGGATGATTAAATTTCTAAAATTTTAGATGTATATAGAATGTACCTTTGTCTTCGGTAATACAATGAATATTTATTTCCCGGCAGTAGTAAATGCGTCTTTTTGCTTCTGACAAGCGGTTAGCCAGTCAGTTTTTGTTTTTTGATAAAAAGTTAAATGAGTTTGGTTGAATATTCTAAATGATCTCTTCTGAATATCAGTTGTAATTAAAAAGGTGTCGAGGAAATGGACGACATTACCTTTATACGATAATATTTCAATATTTTAATTAATCTTCAGCAGCTGATTACTACGTTTACGCGAGAGAAAATATTTATTACTAAACTTACTATCGTATTGCAAAATCGGGCCATTAAAAGTTGCATTGATTCATAATAAAATTATTGTAATAATTCATAATAAAATTATTAATAATTGATATTAGACATTTCGGAACATTCGACTAAACACATTTCACTTTTTAACAAGGCAAGGCATTTGAGAAAGGTGTTAACTCCTTGTTCCATTGCAACGATTCTTTTACGTCCCAATGAAGCTACAAATTGACTCCATTTTTTGCTTGGAAATAATCGACAAGCCGGTAAAAACATAAGCTACTACCAATTAGAAAAATTGCATTCATAACGTTTTTATAATCGTAATTTATATCATGAACACAAAAGTGTGTTTATTTGTCCTTCTTTGGTGTCGCAACCGAGCTGCGAATGGATAACATTTTTGTACAGGGATAGTTGGTGAATGTACCAGGAAATGATATTGGCTATTTTATAATCAGGAAATTTAATCCTAACTTATATTATAATCCCAAATAATGTTAAAAATCCGAATGTTAGTTTCTCTACCCTTCATTTAAGTTGCAACGGAACAGTAGATCGCCGTGATTTTTTGACAGAGATAGTGGGCGGACCCAGATAAAATAAGAAATTAGGCTCCTTTTTATTTGGAAAGAACTCATTCCTTCAGGAAAATTATATCTGAAACAAAAAAGTACATAAAAAGAAAACGGAACACATCGCCACTCAAACCAATTTTTCACCATCTGTAAATCAATTTTTTCCGGGATATTGCTACTACAGGGTATAGACGTGTAATTTAAGGCAGAGTGAAAAATAAAAGCTTATTGAAGTAACATTGTTTATTCCATTTTATTTATACTATACTGTAAAAATTAATATGAGTAGTTTAGGAAACTAGTAATTTAAGGAAAATAATCAGTTTGAGCCACCAAATGGTTTGTTTGAACTCAACGAAACATTCACATCAACACAAATAAATGAAATATATCTTACATTACCAAATATAAACAATTAAATGAAACTACGTGATGTAGTATTATTTTTACTTTCTTTTAGTTTTTTACCACGACCTAGGTTACGTTGTATTACATCTTCGGGCGGGCTATTAGCAATATCTTTGCTAATATAATTTGCTCGAATAACTACGATGGAGAAATATTAAAATTATAACATGTACACGCATTTACATGAAATACAGAAAAAAACTGTCAACTATGAGTAGAACTCGCGCTACAAGATTTCTGTACACATTTAGGCTGTTCTGAACATTTAAGAGTACATAGTATTTCTATTAAATTATTTGCAAACATTATTTTTTTACAACGTAAAATTATTAAATATATTTGGAAATAAGGGGAAAATAAGTAAATGATACTCATAAACTATAAAATATTACATAAGGCCTTGAAATATTAAAATAAGCCGTTAAAAGATATATGGACCAATTTTAAGTTTCTATGTCGCATGGTTCTAAGAAAATCGGTTAAAAATATGGAAAAACCTAAATGTAACATAAATATAACCTAAATGTAACACGGTTTGTATGTATTTCAATAACACCAATTCCACGTTAGAAGGTTAGAGTTAATTCATGGAATGAGATATAAGTTCAATACGTTTTATCCAGGGCGCAGTTAAATTATATAAAATTCATGCACATTTCATCGATAAATAATGTATTATTATAATGAATTAAGTAAAGGCTCAAAACTCATACCTACAAAATTATTTTGGCAAAAATTCAATAATACAAATATTTACTCTACTCTTTGTATTATGGCATAGTATAGACTCGCTTATCTATGTGGATTCCGTCGCCATGATATCTACAATCACCCCTTTATTTTTCCTAGAGAATTATTTCAAATTGCCCAATTTTTTCATGAATTTGGGTTCAGTATTCTCATAATTAAGATGAATTATTTTCAACTAATGTTTTGGAATTTTTCAGACTATCTCTGAAGATAAAAAACTTAAAATTGTTTAAAAAAATTTACCCTTATAACCAGTCTTTTTACACGATATCGTACATCACATTTCGGATTTAAAAAAAAGTTATTCGTAACTCCCCCCCTCTGAAAATTTTGAATGTAAGCCGATGATGTATCTGCAGGTTACTATATTTTACTACCATGCCCAATTTCAAGTCCTTTTTTAATCAGGCGGTTTCTGAGAAAAAAAAACGAATGGAAACATGCGTGGGTAATATATTAAGATTTTCGTTTTCCTTTTTCAATACTAATAACTAAAGATATACTTAATATATATATATATACATATATATATATATATATATATATATATATACATATACATACATGTGCGTGTGTGTGTGTAGTTAAATATTTTTTATGAATGGTCAATCTAACAATAATTACAACAATACTGTGGAAATACCTAGCGAATATTTTTATTCAGAGCGGCCGCACCACGAACAACTTGGGGCGCACTTCAGCATAGATTGGCAAGCCGGTTTTACAAAATGTATGGGTAACCGAAAGGAATTTTTTTTAATAAATATGTTTTTCCCTTTTGTGATATTGTGCTAGTACGCAAATTATATTTTATACAAATTAAAGGAGATGAAATTAATATATTGCAACTTGTTATTGTATTTTCAATTTCATAATCTTTAGCTATTTTGTCAAGGAATCAGTTGCGAAAAACGGACTGCCGTGAAATTAATATATTAAACTAATAAAAAATAACAGGTTTTGATTATAGGTGAAGATTTGATCTATTTATTCGCCTCAAAATCTTTAAAAAACCTATTTCCGTAAAGTTGATAAAATGAAGATTTGTTGTCCAAAATATAAACACATGCCCTTAAGAACATTGAAATGTTACTCAGTGAGGTTAAATAAAAATGTTAATAGAATTATAATTTCTATAGACGCTATTAGATACGAATATGAGTCAATGGTTGTATTAAACGATCTAACAATTGGTAGATCGTTTTTAACGTTTACTATGATATTATCATTTAAGAAAACCGAGAATGTGACTTCGTACTTTGCATTAATTTATATTAAACATGACATAACTTCATACGTTATATTAAACATGACATGACTTCGTAATTTATATTAAAATTAATGAGAAAATTCCATTTGTTAATAAAACCAAGATTATACTTGTCTAAACAATTTTTTCATTTATATGCATGTACCAAATCTTATATTTCAAATTGTCTTATGGATATTGTCTTATATTAATTCAATTTGAGCAATTCAGCACTGGTTATTTGTAATTGACTATTAAGAAAATATCTACTTTAAGTTAATTGGAATTTGCATGGTTTACTTTACCGTATTATTACAATTGGGTAATTCAAATATTTTTATCAAAACTTTTCTGATTGTGGTAGCTCTATCGAGATTTTAAATACATTGAAAAAAATATTTTTTTTAATTTTCAGTACAAAAATCTTTATAAGTTCCGTTTTATTTATAATACTCACATTAAATCTTTGTCATATACTAAGGTTAGAGGTATTTGAAAAAAAGTTAAGTTAATTTGTTTTTAATTTTCGAGTAGAATCTCACTTAGATTTTACCAAATTAATTTTTATGCGTCTGTATTATGCCTACGTACAGTATACTAAAAGCTTCTTTTTGATATAAGGTACACTATAAACTCAAAAAATTTATAATGTGTCTGAATTGTAATGCGCATAGATATCAAATTCAGTAAAGAATGTTTAGTGTATATACAACTTTCAAAATCGGTATTAGGGCATAACTTAATCTTTGTTTTGAAGTTTAACACAGCGATTTAGGTTTTCTTTTTTCCAAGTTTGGTTGAGAAAATTTAAAAGGTCATTGCTCATTAACTAAAAATATTGCCTGAACTTATTCGAGCATCGATGAAAACTTCATCACTTTTTATTCGAAAAAAAAAATCGGTCTACCAATTCAGTGTTAGTAGGTTAAAGTTAATGTATGGAATGAGATTTAAGTTCAATACGTTTTATCCAGGGCGCAGTTAAATTATATAATATTCATGCACATTTAATCGATAAATAATGTATTATTACGATGAGTTAAGTAAAAGTTCGAAACTCATACCTATTAAATTATTTTTACAAAAAGGCCATAATACATATAGTCATAGTATACACTCTCTTATCTATTTGGATCCCGGCGCCATTTTAAGGACAATATAAGAAAAAAATGTGATCAATATTTCTAAAATATTGTTGCGGCGAAAAAAGTTCCAAAACTCGGTGAGATTATAGAGCTAGTTATTTTTCGTTTTGCTAAATTTCTACGTATTTTTAGAGCTTTAAGAATTATTACAACAATTTTCATGAACCCAATAGAGATCTCATTAATTTAAACTAAAAATAGCCGCGCTTATTTAAAAGCAGCTGCATTGAAAGCTACCCGTTCAATTAATTTTAATTATCCTCAAAAGGAAGGATTTTAATTGATAAAAGAATTTTTGTGATGGGATGAGATAAAATTACCTATTTAAAATGAATTTTACACTGTATTTCTTTTACTATTTTTGTTTGTAATGTGATCATTTTAAAGACGACTTGTTTTCATCAAAATTTCATTGAATGAGGTTTTATTTTTATAAAAATAATCTCTCGCAAAAGCTTTTCACGAAGCACAAGGAAATTAATTTTATTCAAAATTTAAAATCCAAAATATACATAACTTGAAAATTTCTTCTTGACAATTGTTTGAAAATTTATTTATTGTTTTAATTGCATATGCATATTTAAAACTTATAAGTAAATATGACCAGCCATGTAATTATAATATATACATCTGATGAGACGTTCAATCAAACTTACCAGTGAAAATATCAAAATGCTATAGGAAAGATGTACACTGAAATGATTCATTCGAAATTTATTCGTCTTTTACCCAAGTATTTATCAAAATATTGAGAACGAGATCGGGGATGCTTCGAAGAAATATTATCGAAGAAAATTTGAAATGAAGAGTGAAGATTATTAAATAAGTACCAGAATATTATTGAGGTGATATTGTACTCTTTATATTGATGCTGAATACCTTAGAAAGAGAGATCGTACGAAAATACCAGGATTCTCTCTTATGAAAAAACCCGGGAGGCGAGGCTAACTGAATAGAATAGTCGCCAGATATCAGGCTGATAACATTATCCTTTTCACAAGAGGATCTTTAATTGAGAGGCTGGTTTATTCAACTTACCCAGTTTAAATTACAATATTACCGATTGAAATACGTTGAGTTACAACATAAACAGTTATAAATAAAAATGTAAAATTAATTTTTTAATAGGCGTTTTAAATGGGAAACAAACAAGACCGTTTAAATTGTAGAGAACAGACAATGAGGTACATGGGAAATACCTGGAGAAATATCAACTAGATTTCGTCGAAGGTGTTTCACTTACAGACGAAAGAGATAACAGGTTCTAGTACGATGTGGTGCCACTTTATAATGGCGATGAAGTTTGGAGGTGATAAACCAGAACTTATCTTAACAGCCCGTTTTATATCCTACTATGATCAGGTGGTCCAAAGTCGATAAACTGTTCTCTCGGAAGCATTTAAAACAATCTTCAGTTTTAGTCATATATAATTACAACATTTATTTATTAACATTTTCGCTTATTATAATACTCCAAGATTTACAAAAGTTTAAAAAATTCGTAGTCAGTACTGCAATTACGTAAATATTTTTTGTTTCTTTAATTTGGTGCCCGATTAATATTATTTAAAAGAACGCAAATAAATGAGAAATTTCTAATAATCTCGGAACCTACTTCTTTCATCTTTTTTATTTCTACGCTAAAAGAAGAATTTTGGTAAACGGACTTACTTTGTGTTTCCACCAAAATTCAAAGCCGATTGGTATATTTATTACACATGCGAAATATAGAGAGAACTCTGAAATTCTGTTTAAATTGAAATTGCTAATGCAAATTGTTTGGTAATATTTGGAAACTTCAAAAAAAGGTTTTTTTAGGATTTCACTAACATAATGACGATCACTAACATAGTTGAATGAAAAAGGATACTTATAGATATGCTTAAATAAAGGAAAATAAATATAAATATTTTTAAAAGATGTTGTCAAAGGTAATCTTAATAGATAAAATTTTTTCAGAGCAAAATTTCATAATAATACAAAAGTCCATGTTAATATAAAGGTTATGATTCATTACGTTAGAAGCTCATTTTGGACATCAAACAATTAATAGAAAAATTGTCATAATTATGGCAATTTTTCTTTATTATTAAGTACCTAGGCACTTATTTATTTAGATAATTAAATTAGAACTTTTTTCCAACATGATAATCAATTAGAAATTGTAAGAGTTATACTGCATTATACTTCAGTTATGCTGTAGTTTGAAGAAAATTATTTCCGGAAAAATTTTGTATTTTTGAAGTTTCACTAACTTTAAATTTCACTATATTTCAAGTATCAATACAATATTTAAAAAAAACAAACATTACCGTTATTAAGATTTCAAAAGGTTTTTATTTCTTAATCGAAATAATTCAATTAAAAGTTTTTATCGAAATAATAATCAAGAATATTTTAAAATTTTCCAAATTGACACTTGAAAATTTAGAGGAGAGTGGGGTCATATTATCTGTCGTATTGAAATTTAATAATTTATAATATTTTGAATATTTAGGGACACATATTATATCTGTTAAACCATAATAAATAGGAATATTATTCTTTATTGTTTTACACATTTCGCATGTATAAGATAAATATTTTTTACAATTAAATGAAAGTACGTGATGTAGTATTATTTCTACTTTTAAAAGTAAAAATAATACTACATAACTACGTGATAGTTTCATTTAATTGTAAATAATGAATTTCTACAAAATTAACGCCAAATATATTCAATATTAGAAAAATATTTCTTTGCACATGTCAGTTCAATTTATCAATCCAAGAACGCTACCGCGTGGCATTCGGCGAGATTCGTATCTTGTCGGCTCGGCTCTGTCCGACTTAACGCTTTCCTTTCTACTGCATTACATATATGCTACTTTCCTTGCGTGTTTATATATCAACATTGTTTCTTTTTTACTAACGCTTACAACTTTAATCGATTATATCGGTGTTTGGAAATTCCGTTATCAAATGCACAACAAAATATTTGAACATAAAATTATAAAAAATTTAGATGTTTCCCATCTGCAAGGCATTCTATGATAGCTCACACTTCTATTTTCATTTAATAATCTGCATATCTTGTTCTAAAATTATGATATCTCCTCATTTTTCAGATCATTGGAGATGTGTTTAAATTTCGACTTCTAGGTTACAATGGGAGCATTGACAGTGATTTAAGCGCAATTTGCCAAGGAAGCGTGGCAAGACATTGATTTCAGATAAGGAAAAACGGCCTGGTATTAGTCTGGCTTGCACCTCAAGAGTTAAAAATTGGGTATGTTAATAAAACCTGCAGCAATATCTATTAGATATAATACGACAAAATTGAGAATGTGGTTTTTAATAACACTAAAAAACCGTAAGAATTGTGAGGTTTTCATGAAAAAGAGATATTTAAAATTTAATACATTACATTCAAGACTAAAAGTTACTCAAATGAATTTTATTGATTGTATATATTTCTATAAAAAAATACTTCCCATACTAGTTTTGACATAGTAGTGATTTGGAGTTTATAGAAACAATTCTAGTAAAATTTCAGTTTAGTTTCAAAAATATAATACGTGGTCAATTTGTTGATTTCCTTTTCTATAACGACGTAGAATGACTTGACATTAAATATCCCTACAAAACCTGGGGTAATTGGCGTGCGCTTACGCACCAAGCACGCACACGCATACACACGCACGCCCGCCCGCACGCATGCACGCACGCATTCAGTATATGAATCTTTGATTTTCTGTCCCATTTAGTCCTTTTCTCCTTTAGTATATGTACCATAATGGGACTCCCAAATATGTGTATATGCTGCTAATTTGGCATTTTTTGTCCATGTTTTATATGGTGTCTTTCAATGTTTGAAGCTACTGATCTGTTTTTTAAGTAAACGGTTATAGTCAGTCCTAACCATTTTTTTTCAAATCAACTTCGAAAAATAAGCATCCCATTCTTTCTACTATCGTTTTGTTTGACCTCTCACTAAGTCCAGTGTCTTTTTCCAAGCAATATTCAGAATCATTACTGCAATAAACCAAGCTATTGTCTGTTCACAAGATTTTCATTTTTTTTCTCTAAAAATTTTCCACCACCGATTAAAAATACTTCTTCAAAGTAGCTTAACACTTTACTTTTTGCTTTTGAGAAGTAAGTAAAGGTCCTTCTTTCATAATCGTTAATGAATAACAGAAAAAATTGAGACCCCATATTTACTAGCTTTTCGTGGGGACGCAAACATCTAAATGAAAAATTAATAACATTTCTGTTGTACGTGAACCTGTAGACAATGACAACCTTGACTATTTTCCTCTACTCCGGTCCATTCACAAACGTTTAATTTTATTCACGTCATTGCTATTTTTATGGCCAAATTACCAGTATCTATATTACTACATAGAACTGTATATTGACTTCAAATATAGTGTACACTATATTTGAAGTCAATATACAGTTCTGTGTAGGTTCCTATTATGTACACCAATTCATTCATTATATATCAATTAGTTCCGATTCGGCAATCAAATAGCCTAACTTGTCTCTTATTTGATATATATTAGACTCAAAAACGAAATTGTTTCTATATTTTATCAATTCTCTTACTGATAATAAGTTTGTCATAAGACTCGGAACACACAACACTTTCTTCACAGTTACGTCGTAATTGAAATATATTGTTATATCTACATCACCTGAATACAAAACTGGTACTTTTGTCTTAGTAGCAATGATTATTTGTTGTAAAATTGATGAGCACGTGTGATTTTTTAGCCAATTTTCATTCGCAGTCATGTGCATACTTGTGCTTGAATCAAAGTAAAAATTACTCTTACTGAATTTGCCACTGAGAAAAAAGACACAAATGCCTTTCTTTGTCTCTTTCTTTCTGTTTCCTCTTTCAGAAATAGATATTGATTACTATAATAGTTTAGATAGATTACTATGATGAATTGTTTCTGTAATTTGAGTTGGACATACTCAAGACATTCGAAGTCTAACCGTTCTGCTTGCTAGTACTATAACCTTTATTGGTTTTCTTTTTCTATTATTACTATTTTATTTTCTATTAGCTATTAATAATGAACTACGTTCCATTTTATTTGTTCCCCAATTTCTTTGTGACTTTTATTTCTTTTATGTGTACAAATAAGGATAAATCAATAGTCAAAATTAATTTTACCCATGCTTTTACGTCTGCTACTGTCGCTGTTGTGTCAGTTCGTTCTTTCTTTAGGTACTTACCCGCGTCTTCAAAAACCAGCAAGTTTTCCAATGCTAACGAACAATCATCACATTTCTCGCGTCATTTCAAATTTAACACGTTTGAGAGATAGCTGGCACACGAAATACTAAAATTAAATTTTTATTATGTAATTAATATTTTAAATATGGTTCATGACCTACAATGAAACACCCCAATTAACAGTTAACCAACGACTAAACATCTTATTTCAATTTTGAAATATGTATACTTGTAACATGTAAAACTTTGAAAATAACTATAAATTTAGACATTTAACAGACTATAAATACACATTTCATTAAAAGTGGCGTTAGGAACCTTGTTTTTTTTATAATTTTCAACATAATTAAAATTTTGTAAAAATCCTGTATTCAGTTCAGGTACATTTTGTCACAGCATGCCTCTTTAATATTAATATTTGTTAAAATTTTTGGCAACTATAAATATATTTTGGGTCCTTACTACAGGAATATTTTTAAGTAAATGAATTTAATTAAACTTAAGCTCGCCAAAAGAATATCCAATTAATATATAATATTATTTTCAATCTTTTTAAGATATGTACTAGTATTTCTATCAAAATGTAATAAAGCAATAGGTTTATATTTTATTTTATGGGAAGCACAAAAGTCGCAGAGGTAAACTGAAACTACAATGTGGATAACCTATATCTTTTCGGAGTCGGCATTCACTAAAATTATCGTGAAAGGGAAATATTGAGTGTTAAAGCTAATTTAATTTCGAAACAAACTAATAGTAGATGTTTAATTATAATAAAGAAAATTGAGACCGGAATTTCAGATTTCAAACTTGTATTCCCTATTAAGACAGTATCACATTCAGTTTCAGAACAGCACATACCTGGTGCAAAACTATTCTTACCAAAAGTTTTAATTATGCTTACATTTTTTTTTAAATATACATCTTTACGGAAAACCCGAATTAATTTTATTTTTTAATAAAATATGTGTCAACTGTTGTTCTCTTGATTTCGATTCCTTGTAAAATATTATGTTTCATGGAAATATCTTTATTTTTAAAGTTATGTAGCAGTAATGTTTCAATTCAGCGTAATGTTTCAATTATGTACAACAAATCCATCTTTTAATTATTGACAGATATGGATAATTATTTAAATGGTTATAAATTAAATTTCTACTTATCATTAACTAAGTTGTAAATAAAAATTTAAAACCCTACATATGCATATGTTCGTACAGCTTGCTACAAATTACCAGTTGTTGGATACGAATACGTGGAGTTCAACAGACACAAATCACTGGGACGTTCATTAGTGTCAGCGTGATTGATTTAAGCGCTACCGTTCCTTTGTGTTATATAAGGAGACAAGAGTTAACTAATTATTTGTTCCTGGTATTTAACAATTTAGAAATTTGCTCACTTTATTGCGGTTTTCGAGTCGGTTTTTTGTTGTTGTAAACAGATTTTTGGAATTCCGTAGTCATACTCTAAAGCGCGTGTGAAATTTTGTCATGTATTTGCGTATTTCAGACCATCTGTCAGGTTCCCGTAGTTCCTTGAGTTTTAGACTTACGGGGATATTTCTCCATTATGTACATGTATGAAGAAGCACGTCCCATTGAGTGGGGAGTGTGTGGAAACTGACTATTCCAGCCCTTTCGTGTTCATAATGAAATAAACCGGTTCGAACAGGATTTTTGCTGATTAGAAAATATTATATTTAATGTTAAATCGACTTATAAATAAAAATAGATAGAGCATTTAGAGTTTAAATTTTTCTCCCTCCATATCATATATTATGAAATTTTATATTTCTCTCCATACATATATTTCTTTATAACTGTTATTTAAATTTTATAGTTATCTTCACTATATAAATATTTATATTATTTGATCTTATTTTGATATCGGTTCGGTAGGCTGCAAGTTTTTCAATTAAAAAGAAAATTTCTAAATGACAAGAAAATCCAGTAGTTAATATATACTTTTTTATGTTTACTATATTTACGTTAGAATATTATCTGAAGAGAGAGAGTTAAAAGTATGTGTTTTTGATTTGCAAAATATTTTTGGCAAATTTCATTATTATTTTTAATGGAATATGTTACCTTTGTAATTTAAATTCTGTCTATAAATATAATGAGACAATAAAATTTAAATTATACATATTAAGCTGTCCATAAGTTTTTATAATTAAAAATGTAGCTTTCTAACACTTTTATATTTATATGAATTTTATAACGGTGTAAGTAGATTAAACATTTAATAGCAACCATTAAAATATGCAGAAAATAATTATACCAAGTCTTCAACAACTGTAAAACATCCATTTTATATTGAAGAATTAAATGGCAAATGTGGTGAAATCCACATAGAAAATACAGAATGCAAGTGAATGATTTATTTTGACCAAAGAATATTATCTTTAAAAGCAAAATACAAAGTGGGATTGAACATTTCTGAACCTAAGGTGCTAAAAGTGAAGAAAATGTCCTCAAAAAATTGTTTTCTTACATAAACACCTATTAGTTCAATATATTTTTCGCACCCTTTGAAAAGTGCCTACAGCCCAATAAGGAAACGGTTCGTATCTTTGCCCTCAAGATATCCTTTTAGGGCTGCTTTCAACTGATCTTAGTCCTCAAGTCTTTGGTTACGTAAATTCTTTTTAAATTACTAAAAAGCAAGTAATCGCTGACAGTGAAATATAATAAGTGTAAGTTGTATATAATAAATGTAAGATGGGTTTTTATAACAAAGGTAAGTTGGGTAGTTGAATTCTTTCTTGCACGTTATTAAGACTACAGACTAACTCATAGCGTGTAAATCAGGGCAGTCGTCTTTAATCTGTAGATGAAACATAACATATTATGTTGTTTTTAGAAAGACTATCAATTATTTACAATTAAATGAAACTACGTGATATGGTATTATTTAAATTTTTTTTAAATTTCTTTACCACACGACCTAGGTTTCGTTGTACTACAACATCTTCAGGCGGGCTATGAGCAAAGATTAAGGCAAAGATTAGGTATTCGGAAAGGGCTATTAGCAGTGATCTTTGCTAATAGCCCACTTGAAGATGTAAGACAACGAAACCTAGGTCGTGGCAAAGAAATTCAAAAAAGTAGAAATAATACTACATCACGTAGTTTCATTTAAATGTGAATAATGAATTTCTACAACATTACCGCCAAATATATTCAATACTGTCAATTATGATTGGAAAGTTAAATTTTAAAACGTTTATTCTTTTTTTCAATCAAATTACAAAGCATACACTTCTAGATATGAATTAGACGTAATAGAAGCAACATTACGCTAATTATTTAATTCACCACACGCCCACATTCGTGATGCAGTTAGTAATTGTGAGTAAGGCCGTGTACTGGAATGTCTGATATCGCAGGTAATATTATCTTCACTTAAATATAAAATATATTGAAAGGCTTCTCTCAAAAATCTGTATATTTTCTTAAATTGTTGCCATTCAACGTTTTCTCGAGATTTTTCCTGTATTTATGCAATTTTTCCTTTCGCATTTGGTCCACTCTTTCCAGCTCTTCCACCTCCATGTCTTACGTATTACCTATATCATTCACAATTAAATGAAATTACCTGATGTAGTATTATTTATTAGCAAAGATATCTTAGAAAAGATTCTTAAGATATCTTTGCTAATAGCCCACCTGAAGATGTTGTAATACAACGAAACCTAGGTCGTGGTAAAGAACTTAAAGAAAGTAGGAATAATACTACATCACGTAGTTTCATTTAATTCTGAAAAATGAATTTCTACAAAATTAACGCCAAATATATTTAATCTATATCATTATCCAAATCAATACTTCTATAAATTAAAAGAAATTTAAAAAAAAACAAAACGACAAACAAGTTTTTGTGGTTAAAGTCACACGTTAAATTACGGAATACTTTGGTTTAGTCAACGATACCTTACATTGAAAAAATCTAATATAAAACAATCTAATTCCGTAGATATTAATATCGAAATTGATTATTCTTCGTCGTAAACCTAATACCACGTTATAACTTTGTTAAAAAAAAATCAAGTAACTCCATTGGAATTTAATCAGTAGTTTTTAATGATTTATATACCAACAAATGCACAAACATCCAAACCGACACAGACACAAAAATTGGAAAAACATAATTTTATGTTTTGTTATATGTACAAATATAGATATAAAGATGTAAATAGGTATATGTATATATATATATATATATATATATATATATATATATATATATATGTATATATATATTTATTTATTTATATATTTGTTTACATATATTGTCTTTGGCACATTTATTCAATTTGGGGTAAGCCGATGACTTATTAGTTGTAATAGATCTGAGGAATGTCAACATGAAAAATAAAAACAATTATATAAAATGCGTAATGCAAGTACATTTTATTTATAACTTAAATATGTGTAATTAAACCCACTCTGCCATAAACTAAAGTCATACTTTCGGAGTTTTATTTTTGATGAAATTCTTGATAGTGCCTATTCTTTATATTATGCTGTTATGTATGTCATATCTGGTCAATACAACAAAGTTTACACTGTGTAATATTGACTTAAAAGAATTTATTAAACCAAATAAAATACCATTTTAAAGCAAAAAACAATTGGAAAACCAATATACAAAACATATATTTCGATGGCGCTGTCTTCTATCTTGGGCCACGCTACTTATTTACCGCGCGAACTTATTAATCCATTACATGACTTCTTTTCTGTTATCAAATTTGTCCTTGCAGTTTAATTAACAAAATATGGATTAAGTTACAAAAAACATATGGGGTACTAAATTCTGGCCGAAGTTCTATTTACACAATTGAGCGGTAAGTATAAGCAATATCAAATAAAACCTTGTCATTTATTTCATGAATGTACAATTAAAATATAATAGATATCATTGCGTAAATTTCTTCGAAACTTTGAGATATTTTAGTAACTAATATTACTCTGACGTTGACAATTAGATAGTTGTTGAACAAAATGCTTATATTGATAAATCTATTCAAGTCCCCGAAATTAATATGCTACAAATATTGCATTTCAATGTAACAGATAGTTTTATATCATCAGTTGTTGTGGACATCATCATTTTAATTTATATTTTGGTGAATTGACAATAGGTTTCTTTAAATTTCTTTGTCATATGCTAAGTATAGCTACTTAATTGACGCTAAATACCCGATTTGACGTCATGAGGCACAACACTCGCTTCTTACGTAAAATCAGTTTTTTCTCTATTACCGCCACTGTTAGCAACGTTATATTTAAATACTTAAAAATACTTTAAGATGATTTATTTATGTTTTCAGTATCTTAGAATATAAAACAAAACAATTTTTGAGGCTGTACCAAACTAGGAAATATGAATGAATCGCCCAAAATAAAAGGTGAAAATCAGAAACAACATTTGGTAATGAATTTGAGAACACTGGGCTATATACGTCAGTTTTCAGTAAGATATAGATATATTCCATCGCGGACTTTTTTGTAGATATTTTTAAAATACACAATTCCACCGTACAATATTTTCATATATTTCGTAAAGTTTAGTCAGAGTTAGTAGTGAAAGCGCCAGAAGTTCTTTTTTTTAAGAAACATTGTCTTTTTTATTTTCTGTAAATGTGACATGCATGTAAATATACCTATAAACCATCTGGAAGAAATTATCTGAATGAAAGTAAAAAAACACCTTCAAAATCTTTTGCGTAGTTTAAAAGATCTAAGCTTACAGGACAGACAGGCGCGGAAAGCGACTTTGTGTTATACTATGTAAAGATTAGTGGAGACATCAAAATAGTATTACAGTGAGTTTAATGTATTTTCACGGATAATTTAAATTCCAAAGATATATTATTTATTTACTCAAATCATATTGATCTATACTAAAAGACAAAATATCGGCCAAGATTTCTGAACTGAATACTGAATTACTACTGAATTACTTTCTTACAAATATGAGATTTCTCAAAAAAAATACGTATAAAATTCCTGACGGTTATATATATTAACTGACGTAGATTTTTATTGGGTATCTTAATTCTCATATAAAAACTTTATTAAACTTTGTAACCACATTAATTTAAGAATTTAGAATTTATAGTTAAATTTAAAAATGTAAATATTTACTTCAAGCATATCAGCTTATCCTACCAACCAAATTATTGGTCGAGATTTAAATGTCACCTTTATTTATCAGACACTATTTCATGTTATATATTAATTATAGTTATTTAAGAGATCGTTCGTATAATAATTAGTTTAACTTCTCCATCCTCGAATAAGGATGAACAATTTCCACCAGGATATATTTTTGAAGTATATTACCACAAGTATAATACTAACACTATCACTATACAGTACTCAGTCATATTTACCTTTTTGCAGAACTTCTCTACTATTCAAAGATTATTAACCTTAACAGTTTATATGGTAGTTATTGCATAGACTTAAAAGTTTTCGACACAACTTAAATTGTCAAACAAAAAGCTCTAGAAATAGTTTAGCAGCCAACAGTTTGTAGGTAATTACTTGGAATTAATTTGTATTAATGTGAAATTGAGTGAATTGTTTTTAAAAGACGTTCTTTTTATGTTATGTCTTTAATTACTTTGGGACATACTGCATATCTCATGACGATATATAGAGCTTTTGCAAAGAAATGCATAAAAACAGTCATTTAACTGAGAGTACTCTCCTTTATGCTCCCTTGAATTTAAAAGCGACAGCATGATTATTTTTTGTCAAAGAAGGAAAACTTTTTCACAATTGAGCACGTATACTTCGACAGCTTTTAACGTTTCTTTCATGAATAATTTTTGGCCTCTTAAGAACTCCGGCTGACTCAATAATTAAAAGCACTCGACACTGGTATTTGTGACTTGAAAGGGATAAAATAAAATTTTTTGCATATACGTCCTTTCAATGTAGAGTATAGATTGATATTTCATTGAAATTTACTCGAACTTTTAAGTAAAAATATACGTTTGAAATTAAGTATTTATAAAATGTTAATTTTCAAGGTTTTCAATATATACTATTGTAACAAAATTTCAGTTGAATTTAAAATTAACATTTCCCTTGAACTCATATACGGCTTGCTTATAAACTTTGTTGCTTCTCGCCTGCTGCACTTAAATTAGATTTTGACAAATTACTAAGTACTCTATATTATATATAAATTACTAATTACAGAAACTCTATATATAAAACAAATCGCAGTAAGTAATAATTTTAACCCATCAATTGTCACAAAACTGTACCATAACAAATTAGGAAAAATATTAATACAAGAAATATACCCGGTCGTACCAAATAATAATAATAATATTTACTATAAATCTATCCTACATATAAGCAATATATCTCTCAAATTATGGAAACTCTTAACTAATAATAAAAATATAAATAATACAACATGCGCTTATAGTACTTTAAATAACTTGGGTAAAACTCTTATTAACAATAAAGAAAAAATAGATAAACGTAAAAAGAGTGGTATCTATAAACTTAAATGTAACGACTGTAATAGTGTGTATACACTATTACAGTCGTACAGTACACTATTACATAGGTCAAACAAGAAGAGATTTTACCACGATATAAAGAACACATTGCCAGCTGGCGAAATAACAAACCAGACACATCTCACTTTGCCAAACATCTCATTGAAAGTAACCATCACCCTCATATTTATAATGCTCCCTACATATTACAAATAAATACAATAGGCAATAAACTTAATATCCTAGAAACAATAGATATAAACAGACATAAAAAAGACACCAACTATAATATATTAAATGAACAAGTAAATATAATATCATCACCAATATTTAATATCTTCTAAACATAATACAATTAGACAACATTGATACTACAGTACTTTTCAAATTGTTTCAGCCCACATACATATATAAACATAAGTATATAAAAATAAAATAAATAAAGAAATAAATATAAAAGTAAATAAAACCGGAGATATGTAGAATTAGTGGTATAACCTTGTTCTAACTTTCAGATACCCTTGCTTTTGTTTAAATATATTACCGAGGATAACTTCCAGTTAATTTTATTACATACACCGGAACATTTGCATTGTACAACCTCATAGAATAAGAACAATTGAATTTAATATCCTCACTAAAATACTGGTATATCGTATAACTCTCGGAAATATAATAAAACCTACACCGCTTCCCTACAATAAACTCACTAACACAAACAGTGGGAAAACCTTTGGTTCTATATATATATATAAATATATATACATATATATATATATATATATATATATATATATATATATATATATAAATATAAATATAAATATATATATATATATATATATATATATATATATATATATATAAATATAAATATAAATATATATATATATATATATATATATATATATATATATATATATATATATATATATATATATATATATTGGATGTCTATTAAGCAGATTTATGGAATTACATATAGACTTATGTCGTCAATGGTTTGGTTAGCCATAGTCTTTGAAGGCCAGATACACAGTTCTGTTTTATTCTTTATATATTTTATAGGGCATAGCATGCCAGCACTTTAGTTATTTATACCCAGGAAAAAACAAAAAACGACATAAAATTTATAACCATAATATTAACGAAAAGGAACGAGTTGCACGTACGTTCATAAAATCGCGTATATTATATCTTGAGTAAATCAAGAACTGTTAATAAGAAATAAAAATAACAGTATAAGTGTAACGAAGAAAGCAAAAACTTTTTCGAAAATAATCTGTATTAGTTTTTTTTTTAAAAAGTGCCAATTGTCTAATTAAAAAAAAGTATATTGTGGACTGATATGGGGATTGCTCCGTTATTGAAATTAATGTCTTAGCCCTTTTCCAATTTTACCTGGTTTTCTTCAACGACCTGTCGAACCTGCGAGCCTAGTAGCACAGAATATCATATGTAAGCATAGAGAATACAGGATGCAATTTTTAATTTGTTTCGTCTTACTACTAAGAGTCCCGTAGAAATAGCATTTACAAACTATTACGAAAAACTTTATTGAAAAAAAAAATTCTCATTTGTCTGATTGACAATGTACCTAATACTTTTACTCATCTTTTCATTTATTTTATTCAAGAGTATAATTTTCTTTCTAATAACACCTTGGCTCAACAGTATATGGACTCTAGCTAGTCTTCCTTGTGTACCATATATTTTCACAAATGTTTACAACAGTCATATTAATCAATAAAATATCTACATATATAATAATAAATATAAGTCTATTCTAAATCAAGTTAATAAACGTCAGAAAGCAGAGTACGAATTAGGTAAATAAATAATTCAATTTTGTAATATGTTTCGGCAACGACACGCTTAATCCTGGGGAAGTTCATCCACATAACAAAGTATATATTTGGGCTTGAAATTGTTATAAGATTAAATCCCCCTTCTTCCTTGTTTACATAATTGTGTTTTTACTTTAATTTATGCAACTTCTCTTAAAAAAATACAATTACTCTATTTGTGAAGAACACAAGAGCTTGCCGGGAAATTATCACCTTCACTGGTTTCGAGATAAACGTATTAATTTTTTTTTAAATTATTATTTTCGAAATTAACGTTATAAGTATATACTACATTAAAAAATAATCAAATTCTCCACTAGGTAAACAAGTTTCACAATATTTTTTTAATTTTTGAATTTTTGAAGCGCGGCTCTTTTTTATGTGCCCTATATTATATGTTCAAATATATTTAAATACCAAAATTACATATTTAGCTATGAAAGTAAATTCAAGAAAATATTTCTTTTGCATAAAAATTTAACAGAATGGACAACATTTAAAAAGACTGTTGATGTTTTTTAATCTATATCTTTAGATTTTTATGCTGAAGGTCTACTGCTTACCGAATGACGCCCCGGATAAAGATGTCTTATACGTTCCTTTATAACATATTGGTTTAAAAATATTTTTTGTAGAACAAACTTCCTGATTAATATTAAAAATTGTTGACCAATCCAAAACAAAACATGAAGTTTATTGAAATTACACACCATACTCAAGTTGCTTCGACCCACAAATCACGCTACACAACATGGTTTTTATATCGAAACGACTTTATTATGGTGTGTAATCTCAAAGATGTTTTATTGATATATCGCTTGAAGCAAAATTTCATTATTATTATGGGATAAATTGAAATCAATACTAAAACAAGAATTGTAAATGCTTTTTCTGAATAAATATCATATGTTTCTCAAAAATTTCATGGTAGATATAATTTGTTTCTCAAAAATTTCATGGCTATCCGAAAACATTCTTTACTGTAAAAATAGAAAATTTCTTTTCCTTAGCGTATTTACTAAATCCACAATTTTATTTATTCTAATAACAAGTATGTTAATACTTCCGATATTTCCTGTCATTTAAATCCCCAAAATCATAATACGCTATCCGTTAATAAGCCTGACTTATTATTAATTATATTCACTCTTACAATCCGAAAATTATTGATTTCAAGTTTAGATGCAGCACCAAGTATTTGTAACCACTTTTTAATAGCTACTACTTCATGATAATTTGATTAATTTGAATATAATGAAGTGTATATTCATAAAAGTGTTTGCTCAAATATACTCATTTTGGAGATGATAATAATTCAATATACCTGTATTTCTCACAATCCAGAACGGAATTATACAAACTTACTAATTAGTCCCATACGCAATGAAAGTAATGTAATATACTTTATACGGAAAATAATTAAAATAAATAATGAAGATACTCGATTCATTGAAAAAAAAATTAAATAGCCAGATTAAAATGAAAGAATACACATGTTAGAAATTAGGTATACAAAACAATCCAAAAATCACTTTATAAAATAAAAAGCTGATAACTTAGTTTACCCTATTATATATACTCACACTGAGGATGCTAATTTGATCACATTGTAGCATCTTCTGTTCGTATGTCGTCTACGCATCACCAACCTCTGCGGCCATAAGCCACAAACATTATAGACGTAAAAAAATTTACCGAACAGTTTGTCGAGCTATACACGATTAAATTGTTATCATAATTATTTATTTAGACCTAATCAATTGTTATTTCATTCTTTTGTTATTTTATTAATATATGCAAGCATGATAATGGACAAGATATTAAAGACCAATACAATTAATAGTTTTTCTCAAAAATTTTAAATATGTCGTAATTTTTTCACTTCATACACTACCTTGAATAAAATTAAAAAGTTTAAAAAGTCTTTTCACTTACAACAGATTCAGATAACAGCAATAGTAACTGCTAAGGAAACAACCATAATTTACAGAAAGATAGACAGCTAAGTCTTAACGAAAGGGTTTTTCTTTTACCTTTTAGTTACAGAACCCAAATAGCGTCTACTTCAATGAATAGGTTTTCATTCCTTTACAATTTAAGAACAGTTTATTGTGAATAATTACATAACACAAGATACTACATTACCTAAAAAGCAACTAGTAGATTAAAGATAATGTAAGCTCCTCGCGGATGACAAGAAAAATTTACATTTAGTACCACATTTTTGTTCCCATGAAAACTACTTCTTTACCGCTGTTACAATTTTTGTTGAGAGAAGTAACTTTCTCTCCGTCTCTGTTAACTCTTTTAAACCAAAATTTACATGCTCTACTTATCATTATATAGAATATCATAACACTCGGTAACAAACATAAGTCACGTCATGTCATTAATTTTAACTTTGTGAAAGCTGCATAAATAATTTCCCTTAAGTTTAAAATTCTGATAAAAGTAGCTTACATTCAAACTTAAAAATATTAAAAGTAAGCCGTGGTAAAAATTTTGTATGTTGTAGTATTGAAAGACATAAGCATATAGCGATTCAACACACCAAGCTGGCTTAGTTGTTAAGTTATACACTATTCAAGAACTGACCGAAAATACTTGCTCAGTTTCACAGATAGGATGGCTTCGTTAGAACTGATGTATAATATAAAATAGAAAGTAAATAGTCGCCCTAACCGCCCATTCCATAAGCTAACATCATTTGAAATTAATTTTGAACGGAAATATTATACTTACGTGAAAATTAAAGATCTTGCTAAGTTTGACGTTAACTCTATATATTATTTTGCCAGCTTGTTAACTCTATATATTAATAAAATAGGCAAATTTTATTTTAGTACTCATCGATGAACCTTTAATTTTTTCGTGTAAAACCTTTTTCCTATGAATACTAAAATAATGCATATTTTTATGACTTAGCTTTATGTTGTAACATATGGACACGTGCTACATGCTCTTTATAAATATATATATGTAGATACATACACACACACACACACACGTATATATATATATATATATATATACATATATATGTGTATATATATATATATATATATATATATATATATATATATATATTTATATATATATACATTGTATGGCAAATAAAAACGGAGGTCGAAATTGATCTAATCAAAAGATCTTGGCATAAATCAATTTCCACAATTGAATTGACATAAATTAAGAAAACATTTATAATTGTTATTTTTTTGTGTAAAAGCTGATAGAAAATCAAATAAACCTCACCTTATCACTGAGATAAGATAAAGTTTAACAATAAAATATCATTTTAGTATTAGCAAAAGGTGATATCACTCCTATGTACTTTTTTAATCCCCTTGAAATATACTTAAATAAAAATATGTTTGCTTCCAACATATTTTTATTTAAGTATATTTCACTGGTTAGAGGCTTGAAACTGGTATTACATTAACGTAAAATATACAACTCACGATAAAATGTTCCTTGTGTCATTGTCGTTATTTTAAAAACCATGTTAATGAGAAGGTCAATGGCGTATGATAAAATATGTGAAGGAAAAGAGAAAGGCAGTAAATATCTTTACAAAATTATTTTGGGGGAAAATCATCCCCAATTCAACCGAATTCAACGAAAATGTACTATGTTCTGGGAAATGCGATTTATTAAAATTATGCCTGCTCTTTCCTTAGCTTTGGAGCAATGATGTGATAAAGAGCCTGAATGTTTTATTCAGCAAATTAATATTTTATCATTTTAAATTAAAATTCCATTATTTTTACCTGGTATACTTAGTAACAATGCATAACCTTCTGGTTAATACTAAGTTCGAAATCATAAAATTGCGGTTGAAAAAACAGTTACTTTCATTGTAGTAATTATGGATTCAGATATAGTAAGCCGTCTGTTTCATAATTTTATCATTGTCTAAGCTATAAGGATTTATACCAATAACATGAATAACAATGTTTCAATTTAGTTCATCATCATGAAATTAATTTGAGCGTCTTTATATTTCACCACGATACAAGTATGCTTTGAGTTATATTCATAAACATTAGGCTTTGTTACGTATCTACAACTCTCATTGACGATTGTACGTTACATTGCTGCAAATTTAATGTTATTATTTCTAATGGATCTTCAAAATACACGTTGTATGTGCGATGACTTCTTTGTGTGGGAAGTTAATAAATTGTAATAAAATGCAATTTCTATATACATACATACATATATATATATATATATATATATATATATATATATATATATATGTATATATATATATATATATATATATATATATATATATATACATATATATATATATATCTTATCTACAAAACTTTATTGCCATTAAACAAATTGGGTACGCTGAACAATAATATCCTAAATCTAACCACAATGCAATTAAAAACGCTTAAACTTAGTATTTCTCTATTTGGATACCGATATTGTAAGTAGGTGAAACATAATTTAACACAGAATATATTCCTTATAGATTTTATGTTACATAATATATTAATTTTCCTAGTAATAACATTGTCAAAACATTATAGGTCGGACTCAGAAAAAAAATGTGTAATGTGTAAAGCGCAAAAGAAAATGATAATTTATCATCAGAAATTGTTACAAAAACAAATCGGAATATACATAAAGTACAAAACATTTCATTAGTACACGAAGTGTAATTAATTAGATAATCAAATAGTGTACAAGCCAAATTTGTTACGTCAAGAATAACAGGAAGCAGAAATAAACAAATGGCAATTTGAAAAGTAAATCCGACGGAAAAGTTAAATTAACCCAGAAACGTTAAGTTTGTAAACGAATTTCGACTTCACAACAAACATTACTTTAAAGAAGAACGATAGCATCCGGGTCAATTACGCAATGTTAATTAAGACGTGAACTTCCCGATTTGTATTTGTCGAATTTTCCGTATTTGGTAATTGTTGTTTTATGCAATATATATATTGTATTGAACATAAATTTAAAATGTTTAGAGACATGTTTAATTAATGCCGCCTATGATTTTAATCTACTGTTAAACGTAATAAGAGATATTTGTTTATCTGTTGGTCTACAAACACACACTAATATTCCGAAAAGATCGACCAATTTTAGAGTAATAGTAATGATTAACATCTTTTACGAAAAGTAAATTTTATTACTACTACTACTAGCCAACGCCCACCCTTGGCATGTCTGCCATTAGGTGGCGCGCCGACCAGTAGAGAAAAGCTGTTTTGTAGGCAGGGTGATCATCAGGGGGCGCCCTCCTCTCCCAATCATCAAGGTAGGGCTTCATCTTCGGGCAAACGTGGAGATGGTCAAAAGACATTCCTGGACGTCCACAGAGCAGGCAGGCATCACTCCCCAGGACACCAATACGTTTCAGGTGGCACGCCAGGTAGTCGTGGCCCGTGGTACACCGGAAAGCTGCGACACTGACAGCTCTGGGTAGGTCGCGTCGAATAGGCGAATCAATTAGACAAGCCCAGTTCTTTCCGACGGCGGACTGTGTGCGCCGAGACTTGATCCAGGCATGTATCGCTCTGCAGACGGCCGACTTAGAGGATGAAAATGACGGAGAGCAGATGGGCTGCTGTAGAGTCGTTCCGTGTTTTGCCAGTACGTCGGCTTTTTCGTTCCCCTCTATCCCGACGTGGCTCGGAATCCACTGCAGAGTAAGTCGAAAGCCAGCATTCACCAGGTTGGACAGTCTGGCACGACAGAGTTGGGTTTTGGAACAATCTGTGTAGCGGTTGGTGGAGAGTGCCAGAATAGCTGCCTGGCAGTCGATGAGAAAAACCACGCTTTGTGATGTTGTAAGACGCTCCAGTTCCCCGGCGGCCTCGTATATCGCTGCAATCTCTCCATCGTAGTTGGTAAGCGGGGAACCGACGGCAATAGAGCCCTCAAATACTGTAGATGTGAAGCCTGCTCCGGTATTCCCTGTGTTTGGCATCGACGAGCCGTCACAGTAAATATGCAACCAGTCCTGGGAGGGATACCTGGTGTGGATAGTTTCCAGGGCAGCCATTCTCAGGGCAACATCAATTGATTGGTGTTTCGGCAAGTTGTGGTTCATGAGTCGAAGCTCCACGTGGGGCAAGCAGGACACAGTATCTGACCTCTGAGGAAAAGGTGCTGGCTCTGGTAGTGGTATGTTATATTTTTCTCTGATAGAGTCAGTTATCGTGAGAAGCGTTTTCTGTGTTTTCAGTCGGGAGAAAGCTTGTTTGTATTGTTTCCATTTACATAGAAGTATTCGTCTTTGTCTTTCCCAGAAAAGAAGTGCAGATCTGTCTCGCCGGCACTGTATAGGCTCAATGTTAGTTTGAGTTTCCATAGCGGCGATAGGTGTTGATTTAGGGGCTCCGGTTATGATTCTCAGTGCTGTATTTTGTGCGAGTTCCAGGGGGGAGACAGTACTTTCACTTGCTGTTATGGTAGCTTCGCCTCCATACACTCAAGGACAGGACGAATGTAGGTTTTGTACGTCGTTAGGAGTACGTCTTGGGTAGCACCCCATTTCGTTGCTGTTAGGCGTTTGAGCAGACGACATCTTTTGATGGCCTTTTCGGCAGAGGTGCTAATATGGGCTTTCCATGTCATTTTGTTGTCGATGTACACGCCTAGGTATTTACTAACATCTTGTTTTTCAAGATTCACACCCTTGTAAGTCAGATTTATATCTGGCTGTCTTGTCGATAGGCTGAGGACTTGGAATATTGTGTTTTTCCGTGCTGACTGTGAGGAAATTTCCATCCGCCCATCTTTCGAGATCTTTGAGGGTCTTATTCAGAGCTGACTCGATGGAAAGAAGAGAGCTACTGCTGGCCCAAATGAGCAGATCGTCAGCATACAGTAATGCCTCCACACCCGGGTTGGTTTTGATAGCATCAAGCACGTCATTAATCATGAGGTTGAAGAGTTGGCAGCTGATAACGGCTCCTTGAGGGAGCCCCTGTCTTTGGATACGGAATTTGGAGCACTGGCCTTGGAATTTTACTCTTTGGTAGCGCTCTCCAAGAAAGGACTTTGTCCAGTGGAAAAGCTTTCCCGACAATCCGGCCTTGGCCATATTGTGCAAAAGCATGCCGCGCCACACGGTGTCGTAAGCTGCTTTAAGGTCCACGAGGACTGCTACCGTGGACATCTTCCGGTGAAAACCGTCTTTAACGCACTGAGAGAAAGCCACAACTTGATCCATGGTGTTAGTATGCTTACGAAAGCCAGCCTGCGCATCATCGATGAGATCCAGATAGCTTGTGGCGAGCTGTAACCTGTTTAGGACCATCCTCTCAGCCACCTTGCACAGGGAACTAGTTAGAGTGATGGGACGATAGCTGTCGATTCTACACGGATCTTTTCCCTTTTTCAAGATTGGTATAACTTCACCTTTTCTCCATTTGCCGGGTACTCCACTGTTCCAGGTGAGATTCACGAGTCTCAGTAGCACCTCCTTTGCTATTTTTCCAAGATGAATCAGCATCTCAGGAAAGATTTGGTGTAGACCAGCTGCTTTTTTTTTTTACACTGGAGAAGGCTGTTTCAAGGTTAGTCATAAGGAAGTCCTCTGTACAGATTCCACTCAGTGTCTGATCCAGGCATGTCTGGGGAGGAGTCCGAAGGAGGCATGGCTTTATTTTTTTGTTGATCTTAACATTGCTGACACTTGTAAAATGTCTGCAGAGTGCTTCTGCGATTTCAGCATGAGAAGTGAGCTCTTTGTTGTTGTGTAGAATAGGATGTTGTTGCTGTTTATTTTCGTAGTTATTTAAAGTGGACAGGAATTTGTGGGCTCTGGGACCATCTTTTCTGAAATCTAGCCCACCCACAAAGGTTCTAAAAACTTCTCTTTTCCCTGTTTTATAGCCCTGTTTTTTAGCAGCCTGTCTTCCACGAAGCTCCTCACAGTCTCGATGTGATTTAGATCCTTCTGCTTTACGCCTGGCCCTATTTCGGGCATTTTTAAGATGTTCAAGGGCTGCATTCCAAAAGGGTTTATATCGCTTGACTTGTTCACGTGGTATACATTTTCTTGCGCACTCGAGGATGCAATTTGTGATGTCTCTTGTGGTTTTCTCTGGGTCTGTTATTGGCACATCTGAAAGCACCTCGTCTGTACGTCGCCGGTATTCATCCCACTTTGCCTTACGAAAGTTCCACCTTGGCGCCCTGTTTGGCATTCTTTCTTCCCCTTTCGACTTGCAATTGATAAGCATAGCTCTGTGTCCACAGCCTCCAGCGTCATCAAGTAGGCTGACACGAATTTTTTCCCTTATGTGGGGGTGGGAGATGACGAGGTCTGGCCTTGTGAGACTTCCCGAAAAGGACAGGAATGTCGGCGGTGTGTCCAGTACATCCAGAAGGTTGTCGTCGATAAAATCTTCAAGGTGTTTATCCGTGCCTGATGTTCTATTATAATCCCATCTAGTTGACGGGCTGTTGAAGTCGCCGATAATGATACAATTTGGCTGGATTCGTCGTTCCAGAATTTCTAAGCCCGGGATGTTTTCAGGTGGGTTGTAGAGAAAGAAAAGTGTGAAGTGCTGGGACTCCTTCCAGGCTTCAACCTGAAAAGCCTCCAGTTTGTCTTGATCTTCCATTTTATGGATTACTTCAGTTTTGCAAATAAGAGTTGTCTTTATTCCCATAATTATGCCTGAGGCCACTTGCCTGCTTCTTTTCAGAATGTGGTTCGTGTATCCTGTAGTTGTGTAGAACTGACATATAAATCCGCATCCGTTTTCAGGACGTTTCGTTTTAGTTCTAAGAACTTATTGTTGCTTAGACCTCCGGCATTCCAAAAAATGACTTTGAGGCCTGCGTTCTGGCGCTTAGAAGTGCCGTTTGATAATTGTTTTCTTCGCATGGTCGGCGCGCAAAGTGGCGAATCGCTGTTGCTCATTTAGCGTTACCCAGGGGACACGTGTGAAGATCACGGACGCGAGCAACTTTGTCCCCCAAAGTAAATTTTATAGTTTCAAGTACTTAAGGTCATGTTTTTTATAATCAAACTTTGCCTATAAATTTATTGAAAAACAAAATTTGTCAGTTTGCGTGTTTTGAACTCTCGGAGTTTTTTCTAGCTACCTTACTTTTTTTAGTTTTCATAAATTAACTTAATATTTGTTTTCAAATTTGCACTTAATCGAGGAACAACTAAAACATTTATCTTTAAATAAAATTAATCACATGAAATTTCTAGGTGTAACTGTAGAATACTCCTACGACCTACGATCGTCCCGTACTCATTTAGCCATTTATAAATTTAATCCTGTTTTTTACATGGTGCGGGAGAGAGAGCCTATTTTTTGGACATTATTCTAAATATCTCTGAAAATATAATACCTAAAATTAGGAAAAAATATTTTTAAAACCGTCATAAGCAACCCTTTCAAATGATACTCTACACCATACGTGTAAATAAAAAAACCGATTGCCTAATTTGTCCCCCTCAAATTTCCGCATGAATATTTTCAATTTTTACTTATTGGAATATGTGCGTGTTAATATGTTTTACGAATATACCAAATTTCAAGTTTTTACATCAAGAGAAAAACGTTTTTGACGGACGGATGATGAGTAACATGAGATATTATAAGGCTTCCTTTTATCCTTTCGAGGTATGAATATTAAAAATAAAATCTGAACGTTCATATCTCACAGCTATCTAGAAAATTAGTAACAGGTAGTGGAATTGGATAGGGTGGACGCTGTAAAAGCGATTTATTTTGTTTATTTCCAGGGCATTTGATGGGTTTGTTTTCTGCGCCACTACTACGAATGCTATTAGAAGATTGTTTCGTTAGCAGAACAAAATTTGTTATTTATCAGATCTAAAATACAGAGACTTATGTAAAGAATCCTTTCAGGGCATAAAGTCATGAATATGGGTATGAAAATATTGTATACATAGCAAAAAATATCAACACTACCTTTCTAAACTCTGACGGATACTAGTATTGTACTAGGCATAGACTTGGCATTAAAAGGATTAGTACACACTACCCCAAAAAAAAAAGGTTTCAAAAAGCTTTGCTTGCATTGGTGTTAATTTTTTAAAGAAACTGCCTACATTTATTAAAATTTTTGAAGACCCTTTTTTCAGAACGCAGTTAAGAACGTGCTTATAGAAAAAACTTATTAAAGACTGGATGAAGCATTAGCTGATAAATAAATGTCACAATGGTTATTGTAGTTAATTTCATTATTATCATGAGTTTTTTTACTGAAACTTTTCAAATTTGACATATTGTAGTATTATTAGTTGCAATTTTATATTAAAATGTTATTGTTATAATTATTACAATTTGATCTCATAATGTGGCAATATAGTTATCATTTGACGACATCTATTCCTGACTCATATGACGTAGGTGTACCTAATTATGATTGTTTTATTTTTTACATCGTCTGCTTATCTAAAATGTATCTTCTGTTATTTTTAATGTATTTTCTATTGTTTGGTACACACTGAATATAGAATAAAATTGTTTGGTACACACGTCTATAGAATAATAATTATGAAAATGGCTTCAAAATTTAGTACACATTCTTGAATAAAAACAGAAAATAAAATTCTAATTGCGATATCAGACTTTTGTTTGGTTTTCATCACTGGAGTCACAATAGGAAACTGCTTTTAAAACAGCTTTAAACATCGTATCAGTTATTAACGAGGCAACGTGACGTCCAACTCATCTTCTTGGTATTCTAAATTATTTACCAGTTGGTATATCTCTCTAGTGGGTTCCTGTCGAAATTATATGGTAGTTATAAAGGTGTCTTTATTGCGCGACGAGTTTCGTGTTTCTCATTTTATTTTAATTACTGTACTTTACATTACAATTCCTCCCACAATATAACGTAATTTCTACTTGGTGTTGTACTTTGCAAATCACCTGATATCACAAAGTACCTCTCACCTCTAACCCATGACGTACTTTGTACTCAGTTTTGTATGCTTTATGATAGGCTATGCACACGTCTAGTAGAAAACGAAATTCCCACTTAATACTGCATATATTTTCTTTATCGCTAATGCGTTTCCTACTATTACATGACGGGGGCTATAATAATTCATCAAAAAAGCCCCGTGAATGAGTACTATTGAAATTTGACAACGCATCTCTTTTTTTCAAACTAACTTACTATGTCACTATATAAAATATCGAAGAAAATAAAAGGATGAAACTGGCCAAGTGCAAGCAGAGTTCACACTTTGGGTGATGTAAATATATTGTTTAAATTTTAATACTTTGGTATAATAGATACAAAATTGTACGGTGGTCGAAGGAAGATTGTGATAAATAAATACATTTGTCTTACTCACAAACAACAAACTATTCTAGTTCAAAGTAATTTAATATAATGCCCCTCATTTTAAAACTTTAGGTTTGGAATTCCCCACAGAACAGAAAGTAAATAGAATTGGCATATGAGCGTGACGAGCCCACCACGTGTAAGCAGCGATTCGCTCATTTTGAAGTAAGTGCATCTTGCCCTACATTAGTTTGTTGTTTGCCGAGACGCCAGAACATGCTCCGTTATTTCTGTGCAAAAAATAAAAATATGCCTTACTGTGCAATTATATCATTTAAAAATGAAAATCGTACACAAAACCTTACTAAAGGAGGTATTTTTACCACAGATATGACGATTTTGAAATTTGTTTCGATGTGGGAAAAATAAACTATCATTTATTTTGATGCCGCCGATATTCAACGACGATGCATTATAGGGTTGCACCATCTCATCTTAGATGCAACTATCGATATTTTTGCAACAATTTGCAAAAATTTTTGCGAACATTTTGTACACTGCTTAGAGATTATCACAATGTAATGTGAAAATGTAAGAAATATTTACCAATTTTTAAATGTATGCGCTATGTTATAAATTCTTTAGATGAGACCTAGTCATTTTTCTTATCTTATATTAGTAATGATTTTGGTTGTGTTTATTCAAATTAATGAATATTTTTATTTTTATTTCATAAAATATTTCTTTTTAGATTTTGGAAATCTGACGAGATTTGAAAAAGTGACGTTGAAGAAAAATGGGTTGAAGCTACAGATTGAAAAAATTGATTTCCTGCAAAATTAAGCATAATTTGTTCAGAATATTTTAAAGATCATGAAATAATTTAAAAAAAGAACAGCAAAAGAAGTTTCTATATCCTTCAGCAATACCAAAAATAAATATTTCGACATGTATTTAGGTGAGTGAGTTCGGAAAGTGGATGTTAAGCCGAAAAGGAGTGAGCATATTTATGAAATGAAACACATTTTGTTTGAGGATATTTTTAAAAATTCGTGTAAAAACTACTTATTCATCACAATAATTTCGACGATTAGGTGAGCATTTATATGAGATGTTACACTCTTTGTCGATTGTTCAAAGACGTAGTATTAATGTTTTTGATTTACATTAACACAATCGCTGTTTTCTTTTCAAATATGTATTTTCCAAATCACTTGTATAAAATATCAATGGCAATCGATATATAGCATTTCATGCCAAAGTCTCAGTATGAGAAGACGGTATACTTTTTTTGAAAAATTCAAATATAGAAGGTAAAGACCTTATGTGTCGACAAATAATTAAAGATGAATGAGAGCACATAAACAAACCAAATATTCACCAGCTTTAAGAACTTTAGCATTATCATTGTACTTTTATTCACCAAAAACTTTCGATTATATTAGAGAAACATTTGATTCCTGTCTTCCTTCATGATACCATAAAAATGATACAAAGTCTATTGATGGTAACGCAGGTTTCTCTACATAATCTTTAAACGCTTTAAAATGGAAAGTAGATAATTCATCACGTATAATTTTCAGTAATCTTGTAGTTGATGAAATGGCAATATGTCAACGGGTTGAGTGGAAAGGCAAAGAATTTCACAGATATGTAGATATAGGGAACAAAGAAAAAGAAAATGATTTTTAGCTGAAGCCAAAGAAGCTACAATTTTTATAACGACAGTTATTACCAGTAATTGGAAAATTCCTATAGAATATTTTCTTACAGATGACGTAACAGGAGTGCAAAAAGCAAATTTAGTTAAACAATGTTTGAAATAAAACAAAAATAAAAGTAATTTCTTTGACTTTTATAGGTACACAGCAAATGTAACCATGTTGAAAGAACTTAGAATATCTACAAAAAAATCAAAAGTGATTTTCACTAAAAATCCCGTCGCAGCAATATTGGATCCTGAATATATGCTCCAAAACTTATAACAAATGCATTTCACAAAACTTTGTAGATAATTATGGAAATCAGGTTAACTGAAAATATTTAGAGAAATTGAATAGTTTTCGAGAAATAAAAAAGTTTCACTTAGCCAATAAACTTCGTCGAATACACATTGACTTTCAAAACCAAGAAAGGAAAGTTAAGCTGGCTAATCAATTATTCGGCAATAATTGATTCGGTGTAGCTGACGTACTATTATTTTGCAAAAATGAATTAAAACTCTTTCAGTTTTAAGGTAGTCAAGCCACTGCCAATTTTTTGCGGATAATTAATAATCTTTTTGACATATTTAATTAAAAAAATATATGTAAATTTTATTTTAAGAAACCGCTATGTAACGGAAATTATAATATACTGCCTTTCTTGGAAGAAAGTAAATATTTAAACTCACTGAAGTATGCTGACGGAAAACTTGTAATTAAAAGTCCTAGAAAAATGGATTTTTTGGATTTTAGAGGTTTTATTCATGTACTGAAACATTTTTATTTACAATTTATTGCAAGTAAGTTACTTCTGTTTTTGCCATTTTATAAATGCAGTCAAGATCACTTCGGAGTGTTATTTTGTAACATATGTTCACATGGTGGCTCAAATAATAACCCCATCTCGAGACAATTAAATTCAACATATAAAAAAAATTCTAGCGCATGTGCGCGTGCGCGAGCGCTCGTGCGTGTGTGTTCTTGCATATTGAAAAAATATAGGTTTTTTTATTATTTACACAACACCGAATCGTAAAATATTGCTTTTTTTATTTTATTTATATAGTTATAATATTCTGTTTAAATAAATTCAATCCATTAGGTACTTACAACTAAATATATTATTTTTATGATTTATTTGCGTGCTAAATAAAGTTATTCTTGCATTATGCCAAAGAAAGATAACTTCTAACGCGCGTCCATATATACATGCACATTTTTTCGGTGTATGGAAGGTATCGATTAAAAAAGTAGAGTGGTATATTGCAATAAGTTTCTCTGAAGGTCTTTTTTTAGGTTCTTCCTGTCCTTTCCAGTACCAAGCAAAAACTGCTTAACGATTTAAGTGGGACTATCACTAACACATTCTTGTAGTCTAAACTATAATTTAAGCTAGCGTTTATAATTTTTAAATATTTCTGACACGAAGTTTTATTTTTTTGTATCACAAAAATTTTATTAGACTAGTCTGAATAAAATTTTTGATAAAATAACATTTAAAAATTGATTAAAATATCTTTCCTTCAGAAATATTTACAAAGGAAGTCAAGAAATTTAAGTGTTAGCAATTAGGCTGCAAGACTGAGTGCGCTGGATTAATTTGCTAAAGCTGGATATTAGCAAAGATCTTTGCTAATATCCCACCTGAAGATGTTGTAATACAACGAAACCTAGATCGTGGTAAAGAAATTAAAGAAAGTAGAAATAATACTACATCACGTAGTTTCATTTAAGTTTGTAGAAATTCATTATTCACAATTAAATGAAATTATGTGATGTAGTATTATCTCTACTTTCTTTAAGTTCTTTGCCACGACTTAGGTTTCGCTGTATTACAACATTTTCAGGTGGGATATTAACAAGAATTTTTGCTAATATCACGTAGTTTCATTGTGAAAAAAACTATGCTAAATAATTAAAAATCCTGATGTGATCTGAATAGAGAAAATCATTGTAAACCTGTGATGTGAAGCGAATCGCTGTAATAATCTCGACAAATTTTATTCATCCGTGTTAATCCAGCGCACTCAGTCTTGCAGCCTAATTGCTAACACTTAAATTTCTTGACTCCTTTGTAAATATTTCTGAAGGAAAGATATTTTAATCAATTTTTAAATGTTATTTTATCAAAAATTTTATTCAGACTAGTCTAATAAAATTTTTGTGATACAAAAAAATAAAACTTCGTGTCAGAAATATTTAAAAATTATAAACGCTAGCTTAAATTATAGTTTAGACTACAAGAATGTGTTAGTGATAGTCCCACTTAAATCGTTAAGCAGTTTTTGCTTGGTACTGGAAAGGACAGGAAGAACCTAAAAAAAGACCTTCAGAGAAACTTATTGCAATATACCACTCTACTTTTTTAATCGATACCTTCCATACACCGAAAAAATGTGCATGTATATATGGACGCGCGTTAGAAGTTATCTTTCTTTGGCATAATGCAAGAATAACTTTATTTAGCACGCAAATAAATCATAAAAATAATATATTTAGTTGTAAGTACCTAATGGATTGAATTTATTTAAACAGAATATTATAACTATATAAATAAAATAAAAAAAGCAATATTTTACGATTCGGTGTTGTGTAAATAATAAAAAAACCTATATTTTTTCAATATGCAAGAACACACACGCACGAGCGCTCGCGCACGCGCACATGCGCTAGAATTTTTTTTATATGTTGAATTTAATTGTCTCGAGATGGGGTTATTATTTGAGCCACCATGTGAACATATGTTACAAAATAACACTCCGAAGTGATCTTGACTGCATTTATAAAATGGCAAAAACAGAAGTAACTTACTTGCAATAAATTGTAAATAAAAATGTTTCAGTACATGAATAAAACCTCTAAAATCCAAAAAATCCATTTTTCTAGGACTTTTAATTACAAGTTTTCCGTCAGCATACTTCAGTGAGTTTAAATATTTACTTTCTTCCAAGAAAGGCAGTATATTATAATTTCCGTTACATAGCGGTTTCTTAAAATAAAATTTACATATATTTTTTTAATTAAATATGTCAAAAAGATTATTAATTATCCGCAAAAAATTGGCAGTGGCTTGACTACCTTAAAACTGAAAGAGTTTTAATTCATTTTTGCAAAATAATAGTACGTCAGCTACACCGAATCAATTATTGCCGAATAATTGATTAGCCAGCTTAACTTTCCTTTCTTGGTTTTGAAAGTCAATGTGTATTCGACGAAGTTTATTGGCTAAGTGAAACTTTTTTATTTCTCGAAAACTATTCAATTTCTCTAAATATTTTCAGTTAACCTGATTTCCATAATTATCTACAAAGTTTTGTGAAATGCATTTGTTATAAGTTTTGGAGCATATATTCAGGATCCAATATTGCTGCGACGGGATTTTTAGTGAAAATCACTTTTGATTTTTTTGTAGATATTCTAAGTTCTTTCAACATGGTTACATTTGCTGTGTACCTATAAAAGTCAAAGAAATTACTTTTATTTTTGTTTTATTTCAAACATTGTTTAACTAAATTTGCTTTTTGCACTCCTGTTACGTCATCTGTAAGAAAATATTCTATAGGAATTTTCCAATTACTGGTAATAACTGTCGTTATAAAAATTGTAGCTTCTTTGGCTTCAGCTAAAAATCATTTTCTTTTTCTTTGTTCCCTATATCTACATATCTGTGAAATTCTTTGCCTTTCCACTCAACCCGTTGACATATTGCCATTTCATCAACTACAAGATTACTGAAAATTATACGTGATGAATTATCTACTTTCCATTTTAAAGCGTTTAAAGATTATGTAGAGAAACCTGCGTTACCATCAATAGACTTTGTATCATTTTTATGGTATCATGAAGGAAGACAGGAATCAAATGTTTCTCTAATATAATCGAAAGTTTTTGGTGAATAAAAGTACAATGATAATGCTAAAGTTCTTAAAGCTGGTGAATATTTGGTTTGTTTATGTGCTCTCATTCATCTTTAATTATTTGTCGACACATAAGGTCTTTACCTTCTATATTTGAATTTTTCAAAAAAAGTATACCGTCTTCTCATACTGAGACTTTGGCATGAAATGCTATATATCGATTGCCATTGATATTTTATACAAGTGATTTGGAAAATACATATTTGAAAAGAAAACAGCGATTGTGTTAATGTAAATCAAAAACATTAATACTACGTCTTTGAACAATCGACAAAGAGTGTAACATCTCATATAAATGCTCACCTAATCGTCGAAATTATTGTGATGAATAAGTAGTTTTTACACGAATTTTTAAAAATATCCTCAAACAAAATGTGTTTCATTTCATAAATATGCTCACTCCTTTCCGGCTTAACATCCACTTTCCGAACTCACTCACCTAAATACATGTCGAAATATTTATTTTTGGTATTGCTGAAGGATATAGAAACTTCTTTTGCTGTTCTTTTTTTAAATTATTTCATGATCTTTAAAATATTCTGAACAAATTATGCTTAATTTTGCAGGAAATCAATTTTTTCAATCTGTAGCTTCAACCCATTTTTCTTCAACGTCACTTTTTCAAATCTCGTCAGATTTCCAAAATCTAAAAAGAAATATTTTATGAAATAAAAATAAAAATATTCATTAATTTGAATAAACACAACCAAAATCATTACTAATATAAGATAAGAAAAATGACTAGGTCTCATCTAAAGAATTTATAACATAGCGCATACATTTAAAAATTGGTAAATATTTCTTACATTTTGTGTGAATAATGAATTTGTACAAAATTAACCCCAAATATATTCAAAATTTCTACAAAATTAAAGCCAAATATATCCACTAGTTTTTTTATCAAAAGTCCCTAGGCTTGCCTTGTCAAGAACTGATATTTTATTTTAATTGTTTCTTATTAAATAAAAAATACACTAAATTGTGAATTAGACAACAAACGATAAGTTCTCATAACTAGTTAGTAAAATATAATGTAAATAACTAAGTGCCATACCCTTATTATTGGAAAAAATATAGGTTTTCAGGTAATTTGTTAAAGACCGTTATAGAGTTATATCGTCAGAATACGTTTAAGGAGTGTATAAATAGCAACATCATTGTTTTTACAAAAATCAGTACTTCCCTGTAATTTGTAACGCTCATTTAAGAGATGTCATTGCCAAAAGTTTTTGTTTAAAACTCACCGGACAATTTTTGGTTTATTTGTCGAGAGTTTATGTTGACGAAACATCACCGTAATATTACCTAATTCATAAGTGAAGTTTGAAACATGTATTTTAGCCTAGCAATTGCTAATTAATACCAACAGTGGGTCCCACATAAAGTTTGTGCGACATATGTTCGTGAAATTCGAAAGTGATCAAAAGGGCAGGACAATACCTTTAATTTACAATCGCTTGTATTACAAACAGGACCTCAGAATCACACCAAAGACTGTTATTTTTGCTGTTACAAGACTATAGGCGTCAATTCTAAAACAAAAAAAGGACTTGGTATATCCGACTATGCAATCGGTATTGCATGCTGTGTATCGCGATCCGAATGTTGCACCGCCTTCACCTCCATATTTAGAATTAGTGCAAGTTGAAGAGATGAGCATTCATGTTGAAAAAGTATCCTTTTTTATCTAATTGCTGAAGACCTTGATCTAGTGTATTGCAAAGACATTCTTGTATTAGTGAAAATGATTAACATCGAATATAATGCGAACAAATAATGATTGTTCACAGACTCATCAAAGCGAAGTTTGAAAGTAGTCCTTTTGCATAATGACAATAAGTATGTTTCACTGCTAGTAGCCCATTTGAAAAATGTTTCGGATAAAATAAAGTATGTACGACACGGTTCGATGGTCTATCAAAATCTGAAAGTAAATCTATGCTGCTCGGTCAGCAAGGTGGTTACATAAAATACCCTTGCTTTCTCTGTAAGGCGATAGTCGATATAGAGTACAATATTGGACGAAGAAAGAGTAGCCACTGAAAACTGAACTAGTTCCTGGAACCAAAAATTTTTGTGAGAGGAAATTTAGCCATCCGGGAAAAAGTTTCTCTACTCGCTTTGCACATAAAACTGGAAATGATGAAATAATTTGCGAAGGCGCTGAATGAAGACGGAGAAGATTTTAAATATATACACCAAATATTTCCATCTCTATGTGAAGCTAAAATGAAACAATTTATTTTCGGCTCAGACATAAGAAAATGAATGAAAGACGCAATTTTCGATGAAAAATAAAGTGAAATTGAATTAGATGCCGGAAAGTATTTTTAAAATTTATGAAAGAATTCTTAGAAAATCATAAAATTTTAAATTTTGAGGAAAGTATGAAGAAAATGACTGAGAATTTTGGAATAATGGAATGTTTGACGGGCTTTAAACTTTACTTCCTTAATTCGCACTTGGACCATTTTCATGATAACTTGGGAGCCGTAAGTGAAAAGCAATGCAAACGATTTCTTTATGAATTCAAAGATATAGAAAGTCGCTATCAGGAAAAGTGGAAGAAATAGTTTTTGGTTATTGTTGGTTGCTAAAACGATATGATCCGAGTCAAATTTTAAGTGAAAATCTAAAAATCGGAGCTCCGGTGAAAAAAAGACAAAATACCACAAAAACATTTTATATTTCTAATTTATTTAATAACGTCATTTAAATTTATTTATAATACTCTAAAGTCACGTAATTATTGTTTTATTCTGATATAAATGTTTTATTTAGTAAAGTTGGGTATTAATTACAAATGACCCTGCTTGCAGAGATATCCAATTTTAAATTTTCAATGCATCTAGAATTAAAGACAAGGTAAATTTTTCCACGATTAAATCAATGTTATTTGGTGGCAATTGTATCAGCATACACGTTCTTAATTCTCTTATGAATATGGCAGCTCCAACTATCGTTGATATTTTTAATAACTCACTAGCAACGTCTACGTTCCCACCTGAATTAAAAAAAAACATATATTGTTCCTATGCATAAAGTCGAACTCAAAAATAACCTAAAGATTAATTTCTATATCCATGATTTTATTAAAAGTCTTTGAGCGTATGGTTCATACTCAGTTAATTAATTTTAATAAAAACTGATTATTTTAATCCATTTCAATCAGATTATAGATCTGGATCTAGTACAAAGTCTGCTTTAGTTAAGATGACTGATAATCTTCAATTTGATTTAAATAATATTCATTTATAATTCCTCATGCTACACAACATATGTTTCAATTCTGTCAATTTCAATGTCATTCCAAATTAAAATCAGTCAATGTCTCACAAATATTTCATATTGGTTCAGGATATTGTGCCGGCCGTAAGCAATCTACGAAAACTGATAATACTTACCCAGGAGAGAATTCTTGCACCAGAGCTTTTTTTATTGTTATTTATACTGTTATTATAAATCTGTACCATAAACATCATTTGTATACAGATACTCATTTAAACTTTTGTATTATTTTAACTGCCATTAATAAAGACAATGCGTATCTCTGACTATCCATTAAAACTGAGTGTTGAATATATTTGGCGTTAATTTTGTGAGTGCATTAAAAAACCGTGGCACGTCCCAGGCTGTTGTAATATATAGAAAATAATTACTTTTAAAAATAAAATCTGATTTGCCGCAGTTTTTATTGATCGACACTTAACGAAATTTGAAAATAATTGGGAAACCCTATTTTTAAGATCACTAGTATTTAATTGATTGTTACTACTATTAAACAATTCATAAGTAGCAAATAATATGTATAAGTACGTTTTAAGCAAAAGAAAAACAGAACTCTGTGTGCATCTCCACATATCACTTGAAAACTATTTGATAAATTAAAATATATTTTAAATGCATAAGGTTTGACTTTAATTAACATTTAGTTTTTATATCATCGGAAACGATTCACGCAATCAGAAAATATGCGAATTTAAAATATTAAAAAATTCATTAGTACAACAAAAGTAAATAAATACTTGGCTTCTCAACTCGACATAAATATCTGGGGCATTTATGTACAATAATACTTGTTGCTGGATGTTTTTTAAATCGCGCAGTTACATTTTTCACAACGACTTATATACATTAGTGAAATGGTCATGACTAGATTTGAAGAACGTTATCCTCAATTTGTTCAAAACTATGATGGTAAGTTTAGCACTGAGTTATATACGTTTATTTGTTACGTTTTTCACTATCTATACACAAAATGGATTTGTAGAACAGTTTAGGGGACTATAAAGAAAGTAAAAGAAAACAAAAATATTCTTTTTGATATTTTTCTTCATTTGTCTCTTTATGAGTCTGTTTATTTGTTTACGTATCTGGCAAGACCAGCTAAAGGGATTCATTGAAGTTTTCAGTGGTGTATTCTTATAGGCCTGGGGTAACATATAAATCATATTTCATTTCAATATAGAAGGATGAGTTACGGTATTTGGACATTTCAATTAAATTAAATTTAATGTAAATTTAAAAAGTTTACTTTCACAAATATAATAATAGTATAACACATGCAATTCCTTTATAAATTAGCGGATTAATTTGACAACCTCATCTACGATATATTGAAGGAAAAGAACAGTTTCGTCATAATTATAATGGGAGGTAGAACAGAAAATATATACAATAGGTTTTTGGGACGACTTAAAAAAATCGATGAGTCGTTGAAATTAGATTTGAGTATTATTTTTTTTAAATTTAGCTAAGAAATATTGAGCGTGATAAATAAAATGAAGGAGTTAAATGAGAATTTTAAAAATTGTACGTACGCTAGACTATGAAAATACGAGTGTCTTAATACAAGGGTTAAACAAGTGATAAATTAATGTGGACAATCCCTGAAAATTTTTCAGGATTCCGTAGCTCAAAAGAATAAATGGGACTTTTCCAACAATATTTATTTTTCCACTTATCTGTCTATAACACCCAATTTTCTCATAAATCGTTTAACGTAGAATCTTGAAACTTGGCGCTATAATAAACCATATCAATCTACAAAGTATGCAGAAACTAATAGTTTTTAAATATTCATATTCACAATTAAATGAAACTGAAACGTGATGTAGTATTATTTCTCTAGCATACATCTCTATTAGTTTCACTTAATTGTGAATAATGCATTTCTACAAAATTAGCGCGAAATATATTCAAAATATTCATATGGTAATTTTAGAGGTGTAAATAACTACTCAAAATTTTATTTCTTAGTTTGTACATCGTATGGTATATCATTTAAAAGGAATTGTTATTAGTTATGCAGAAATATTTTTTTTAAGATTTTTAAGTGGCAAACTTTACCCAAAATATGAAAAAAGTGAAAATAATTTTCTCTTCCTCTATTTCAAAAAATAACTTAATTAAAAATCATGAAAAATAAGGTTGTTAGAAACTTGCTAGAGAATTACAGGAAAACTATAATGATTATCTTTGATCTTATAATTTTTGTTTAAAAAAACTTCGATTCAAATATTTTTTTGGAACCTGACAGGGATACCAGGCCTAAATCTCTCTAGTATAGACTGTCTAACAATGTACAGTGGTTATTCTCTTGAAAATATTTTTTGACGCTTCTTAAGAAATATTTGTTTATATCTAATCTAACAAAACAAGAATGTTAGAAGGGGTTGTAAAAAGCAGGTAATCCCGTATCGCTAACTGTCCTATTATAGAAGCGACACGCTTCGACGTCAAATCTAAAAAAGTGACGATAATAAACCATAATGAATCGTTTAAAATTTCATTTTACAACTGTGCTACTCAATTAAATCCTTTGATATTGTCTCTATTTCTAAAGAGTAAAGATCTATATTTATTGAATGTTTTAACCCCCGTCTATTAATATAGACGGTTTATCAATTTAAATGGTACGTAAATAACGTTCACACAGAGACCCAACTTTATAAATAAACCGATTTCCATCTTAATACACCCAGTATTGAACTTATTATGAGTATAGATATTGATTAAGTGGAAGCTGAATAATTACAGCTTTTTTTTTAATATATTATTTATTAGTTTCTTCAAAACTAAATGGTTAAAAGTTAAATGGTTAGAAAATCGTAAAAACAATAACGCATGAAATGGTAAATGCACCGTATTTCCGTATAATGACCATCTCTATATACACCGTATAACGACCATCTAACTAATGATAAACTATGAATCTCCAAGCAACTTTATAGTCTCATTCCTGAGGCGGTAAATGGAGTAGAATAAAATGTCTATACTACCTTGATTATTATGAGTGTATCAAAAACAGGTGCAAGCTGCAAGACCTTCGTGCGCTTTCTAGGTATATGCCTCTCGCGTAAGTCATAGCCCTTACTAAACTAAAATCGAGGAGTTGTACATGCAATGATTTAGTAAAATACGTGATCAAAGCAATTTCCATTAGAGATGACAGAATTACAACCGATCGTGCCCATCGCAAAATTACAAGAAAATAAACAATTATACATACCATCCATGTAGTATATTGCACGAAAACCTGTTAAACTCGTTTAATATTCTCGCATTTTGGTGATATCTCTCATTTTATTCCATTGTCAGCTTACAACTAACCTGCGCATAATTATTTCGTGAAAATTAACCTTCAGATATGTTTTACTTTCTTTTCCTTGCAATGATTCTTAAACACAATTTTTTAAAAATATTAATGGAACATGAAATGAGTAACTATTTACTGTCAAATAAATTATGAAATTTGCATACACCTTGCAACTTAAAACAACGAAAAATATACCTGCCAAATAAAGTTATTAATACGTTTTTTATATGTCAAACATCATCTCACATATATTTGGGACTGCAGCAATCAATCCAGATCTAGTTAAAAACACATATATTCGTCTGAAATTTTCGTATATTATTATAATAATTATAAGCTCAAAAACATTTTTTCATGTGTACGTAAATAATCTACGGGAATAGTGTTTTACCGTAAATAGCTCACGGCTATCTTCGCTACATGTCTCTTCAAACATCACAAACGCTTCAGAATGCTCAGCAAAATGATCCCTCTTTATTTAAAAACGGCGGTGCTTTAACGTTGTTAAGTACTTTACGATGCTTTATTCCGACGAATACTTCTAAGTTATAAAGGTATCTTGAGTAAACGCGCATAATTTTGCTTATTTTACCTGGTCTTTATGAAACTTCACAAAACTCTCATTATACATAAGTAGCATTAATTAAACGATCTATCTGAAGAAAGAATCGCGGCAAATAATTTTTCCTAACTTTGTGCGTTAAGACTACAGTGAATGTTGTAATTTAGGTGGCCAATGTAAACTGATCCAAACAGTTACATAGGGTTAGAGTAACAACAATTTTGGGATGTAATAAAATTTAAACCTCTAAAAAGAGTCTCACGGAGGCTCCTATTCTTTACAGAAATCATATCTCATAGTACCGACCTTAAAAATTTACAAAATTCATGCAAATTTATATTGCTGACACTGTAACTATAGGCTGATACAAAAATCGCATATCGACAGAACATTCTTATTTGATTTCATTTAAAGTATTTTTAGTGTTCTAAATGAACTATTATCGTAACTTCAAAACTTTTGAAAATATTTTAAAATATGCATAATTATTTTTATGAAATTCTAGAATTGCTCATGATATCACTGCATTTATAATTAAAATTCAACAGGAAATTTAGTTTCGAGAACAAACAACAATATGTGCATAGTACGATATAATATTCATGACGCTAATTGCACACTTTGAAAAATAAACTTGTATGTAATACCGCAAAAAAACTTTTAATCTCCATTCATTAGTAACCTAATATTTCACATTTCTAAATATATATATATATATATATATATATATATATATATATATATATATATATATATATATATATATATAATAAAATTATGTGCAATTATTGAAAGTGTGCATTGGTGAAAAATTACCTTACCTGCAAAAAATTGGAAAATCACTCAAACCCAGGAGGATGTGAGTTATCAATAATGGAAGTTTAATGGATGAAAATTCATCGTTTTCCGTTTCGAAAAAGTTTATTTAGGTGTAAAAATTTAACGATCGTAGGGAAATTAAAATCATTTGATACATAACACGAAAAAAATATTAGAAGTAATTTGTAACATATAACGTAAAATATGTAATTTTATAGAAAGGGAGTATATTTATAGAACATTTTATGATTAGTCTAGGACTAAATTATTTGTCAATTTCCGACTTGTGGAGCTAAATTTAAAACAAGTAAAAGAAATTATTGATTTTTAACATATTGTTATTTATAAGGTTTCGAATCTCAAAAGGAAAGATTATAGACCCTTATAGGATAATTTCCTTATCCGTCTGTCCGTCTGCCAAAAATATTTTTTCAGGACGACGTGGACATATAAAGTTGAAATTAAAATCAAATACTTAGGTCTACTTGAAGCTTTAAAAAAAAACAATCTTCTACGTCAGCGCAATGGAAACCCCCCAAAATAGGCCATTTATGTCGCATATTTTGACACTCGCAAGCAAAATCAAAGCCTATAGGATTCTTCCCGTTGAAATAAAATCATGACATTGGCAAAAGGCAAAGACTCCCAGCACAAGTAAAAGAAAATAAAAACTAGAATCGTTAATTTGTATATTTATTTTAAAATATGCCCACGTTTTACGTTTGTGAAAGATATGGTAGGCAATACGCTATGTGGTATAAAATTAATATTTGTAAATAGTGTAATAGGAGTATTACATATACCTAATAATATTTATAAATGCCTAAATATACAAGGAACCCTCGTTGTAGGAATTATACTCGTACTTCCAGTATCTTTTTTACATTCAACTGATACTCATCAATAACGATATAAAGCATTGCAAATATTTAGTATATAGTTAAATATGCATGAATTTAAATACAGATATTCGCGAAATTAGAAAATTGATTGATTTTATTTTAAAAATATCACAAAAATGTAGAAATTAACGTCTAAAATTTTTAACAAATAATGCCACAACCTATGCTCGATGTGGTCTTTTGGAATAAATATGTTTATTAATGGGAAATGTTTCCATTTTCAATATTCTCATGGTACTTTTATTTATGCATTAAATTACGATACGTGTTAATGGATTAGTTGTAACTAATGCAATCTGTATGCCTGGAAATAAAAGTACATCGAACTACGACATCTAACTGTTACGTTGACTCCAACAACGTAACATTTATTATATTTGAAGAAACCTATCGAAGTAATTATCCTTTTGTGGCTAATCACCTCGAGGTGTGTCATATTACGGATATTTCGTACCACTTGCAAGTAAATTAAACTAAGAAATGTATCAAGAAAGAAATAATAAAATATAAATTATCACTTAAAAAAATATTATTTCATGCTTGTTTTTGGAAATACAACATTCACGGAAATATTTTAATCACTTTCCAGGGACCTTCGCCGTTGAGATTTTTGAAATATATTTCCTATTCCGTTCTCTGTTCTGACGTTTGGTTAGATTTTAAGTCGGCGAAATCAAAGAAATATTATCTCATCAATATTTACCTCAGCCGTAAGCAACAAAAATGTGCAATCACGTTTTGTTCAATACACTTAGCTTCAGTGTCAAAACGATTTGAATATCTAATACAACTCAAATAGCTTTAAGATTTAATTACAGGTTCAAATTAGTGGTTAGAAATAAACAAATATGTATGTATTCATGCGTGCGTGAATGCGCGCCAGCTTACATATGAGCGTGCCTGCGTGCGTGTGTGCGTGCGTGAAATGCGTGCCTTTCTATGAAACATCCCCGAATGAAAAGTCAATTTCCAAGTTTAAATACCTCAAGCTGAAAAAAATGTTATAGGAAGATGATAACGACATATGATTCTAGATGTCAAAGTTTTTGAGACATTCACGACAATATATATATATATATATATATATATATATATATATATATATATATATATATATATATATATAAATATATATATATGTCTACCTCATTTATTATATTACATTTTATTAAAGACTTATTGCGCTACGAAATCCATTTTAGTGATTACTTATAATAAAATAGTAATTTCACTTCAAAGGAATGGGGAAGCCTCGGTACTTCAGCCAGACTCGCATTTGACCGTTTTTGGGTAGTAAGTTATTTGAAATAAACCTAAAACTTTTATGCAGAATGTTTGAGCAAATAGGAATTGAATTGAAATATTAAACACGTACAGACAGGGTTCTTATAATTACTTAAATTGAATTAGTATTTACGTATGTACTGTAGAAAAATATTTGTTCTGAACCGAGTGAAATTAATAGATACACGTGTTGATACACTGGTACTAGCGGTTGAATATGTAACAGAAGTCCGAAATTAAAAATTTTATTGCAGTTTTAGATAAAGGTATACGTTTCTTCAATATTCAGTCTTAGTGATAATAAAACAAGATCTCGGTTATATTTTGTTATTTTCAGTATTCTGAGATGACTAATATTGATATTTATGGACTACCATATTACTAAATCCTAGCGGTAAAATATTTCGATTAAACACTTTATTATTTATTTATATCGAAATAAGGATATTTCAAATAAAATTTAGAAACGTAATTATCATTTAATAAAGGCCGTATATTTAAAATATATCAAAGCCGTGCTATATGAATATTGAAGAGAATTATTTACGAATTATTTAATTGTGCTCTCCCATATAAATTCGTGTTGGTTATACATGAATTTCTGTGTAATATTTTCTTGATGTCTTATTTATAAGACAACCCTACTCCCACCAGACTACAGTGGGGCGCAACATAGAGAACATTGTATCGATGACGTGTGCCCCAGTAAAGACGATTAAGATAGAAAAAATGCATGAATGTCGTTTGCGTGAGTATGCTTGATCATCGGCAGAATAATTTGGCGCAATAATTTTAATTCCAAAATAACAAATTTAATTTTAATCTTCATTCTTAAAGTAACCACGTTTGCGCAAGCATAACTTTATGTACGTTAGAAAATTTGCAAACATCAGTTGCAAGCAAGTGTCCAAATGTTAAATAAAACATATTCATATATTTAAATCTCACTATATGATTGGAAAACGACCAGAAAATTTCTGTTCCTTAATTACTTTCTATTCCTCAAAGCCATGAATTTATAATAAAAACGAAGCTCTCTCCAGTAAGAAATCGCAATGTTTTTGTTATTCCTTTGTGTGCTATTGTACGTTGCTATCCTTATGATCGAATTCTGTATTTTAATTAATGTTGTGACGAGCAATAGGGAGATGAAATTAATTTATTTTTATGTAACCATAAGGGTATATTTCAATTCACACATTAAGTTATCGTGAAAAGAGATTTTTTATTAACTAGTTTACATCAAACGCTATGCTTTTTTATGCAATTAGATGGTAATGTATCTAAACAATTCTTTTATGAAAATATATCATTAAATAAATTCTATTTTTCAATTTATAACATAACTCTCGAATACAGTAGTATTACGAATTTTGGTTAAATTTCAAAGGCTGCAAAGAAACATAAGAGATTGATGCATTGTGGAGTCTAGTTCAGATTCATGACAATAAAAAAATCTGTTGACGTTTCTTTATGTAAAACCGAATACACTTTTTTGGAATATAGCACTCTCTGTTTCTCTCAACTTATTTTCTTAGTGTTTCGATATTGGTAAAATAAATTCAGTATTTGAAATAAATTTTGTAATGAAATACCAATAGTATTAGTTACCGATATTGATTATGACATATTAGATAGAACGAAAAATATGCAATAACTTCTACTACGACATCTTCCGTCTTACAGATTACTTCGCTCTTACTTCTGTTAACAGAAACCAATAATACCAAACAAATACTATTAATGATGTAATCCCTTCTACTTCTACAGTACTCAATCGCAATTGACATTCTATATAAAGTAAATTAAATTTTAATTAGCAAAGTAAAAAATTTATTTCGTTTTTTTACAAAAAAAATACTTAAAAAATTATTAAAAAATGAATGTATTATTGTAGCGATATAGTTCTGGGTTGAACACTGCGGCCAATAAATTGCTACGATTCCCATCCCAGTTTTGAAATAGTTTAGAATTCCCATCCCATGGCTCCCAAATGAGCAACAGTTTTGCAAAAGTAATTTCATACTTCATTAACTCGATTAGAATTGTACATAGCTCTTCTATCTTTGTCTAGTTTTTAAGGGGAAGGATAAAAGAGCAATAATATTATTTTTATTTTTTGAAAATAAATTAAAAGATGCAAATCAAAAAATTATTTCATTTTGATTGGCTACGTATGATTGACGCCTTCACGAAAATAATTATGGTAGGGTGGGACAATTCCTTTTCACTAAATTAGGACGAAAGCAACAAAATTGAACACGTTTTCATCATATCAATACAATGTACTATAACCATAAACTGACATTGTTCAAATATACTTGTAGTGTATGGTAGTTATAGAGAGGATGTACACGCATTTGTACATAATAATTGTTTACCTGCTTGTTAAATATGTAGTTACATATGTTACCTTTGTGCTCTATGTATTTTCTTTGAATATAGCATTATTTCATTTTAAAAGATGGTCTGATCAATACCTATCAGTTTCATTTTATTCGATTTCCTGTAATCCCGACTGCTCGAGATGTTTAATTAAAACGTAAAAATATATCATTGTAAGTGTCTTTAACTTTATTTACGCATTTTTAAAATACCCAAGTGATATTTTTACACAAATGTTATCATATTTGCAGATGAAATGAATTATACAATTATAAATCGAATTTATTCTTCGTGTTCTGTATTCTAATTATTTTGTGGGTATGACTGAACTTAAAAACTGACGATCGTATTTATAAAGAACGAATAATTTAGTTTCATGAATGTAGAGGATTTAGAAATATATTTACAATTATGATATGGTGATTTGTTTTCACATTAACGTCTTGTAAGAAATATTTAATGTTGCTCGATAAAGTCTTTAACTAGCACATAATATAAAAATAATACCGAACTATAGCACATTATATATTAAGAGGAAGAAAGAAATCGTGATTAATTTTACTATTATTTTATTTAAATTGATTAATATTTCATTTGACAATACACTGTTCCGGTTAAAATATATATATTTGGCAGCTAATAGGTCAATTCCGATTAACTCTTTAGGTACCTTTCATTGAAAGATCAGAATAACAGAAGAAATTTATAAATGAAAACGTAAATTCATTCCTTTGTAATAACTGTTTGTCGCTTCCAAGAGACCTTTTCACTTTTTCACCGCTATGGTATTTTCTTCTCTACTGCTACGACGTTAGCAATAAATGTGAAAAACCATTTCCAAGGTAGGTTATTGAATTTTCAAGTTTCTTTATCAAGCATTTTCTGAGAAAAACGGCTATGGCTGATGTACAAAGGCCACGTGGGTGGCCTTATAAATCTTCCGTTTTTCCTTTTGAGGTGCCATAGAAACCATATAAAAACGCACTACATTTGACTTTTTAACACCAGATTTATCGAAACGTTTCGAATTCACCCACCGCTCTAAATATTCGCAGTCATTCGCTCTTTATGAAAATATTAGAATTCACAGTTTCAAATTTATTACCAAATTGTGAATTAGAAATACATTTAAAAAATTGTGCGTGATATTTCCGACGCGACTGGAGTTTACTCCTTAAGTATAATTGTTTTGAAATATAAAAAATAGGAAATACTATTTTTAAATGTAAATATTAATACCATTAAATATAAATGGAAAGTTCTTTAATAAAAATTGTGGAAATATAATCATTTTCAAGTAAAACACAAAAGAACAATACCAAATTTAAACAACAAAATTAAAAGCATTTAGTAATATTAGCCTAAGAAGTTAAAATTAAAATAGACTTTTTAATTTTATAGGACAGAAGACCCCAAATTTTCACACATAATGACATTTAATGACAATTACATTTTATGTAAGCGAACGATAGTAAGCTATGTATTTCACACTCTGTCATTACGATTACGCCGTAAGAAATTGGCAAATAAACGTATCGATATCTCACTCTAAATATACGTAGAAATATTGCGTGGAGAGGCCACCTTACACCTTTATTATTGCTTTGAACTTTGTACGATTTGAACTTCTGATTTTACTCCTCATAAAACTTCACACCGGAAGCTATATTTAAAAATTGATTATTAAGGAGTAAACCCCAAAAAAGTATTATTTTACCCCTTTTAATAATGCTGTACCTATAATTTATTTCCTACAGATATGACATATTGGAAACATTATGATAAGATATTTTGATTGAAAAAAGTTATATAATAATACTATTAACCTTAATTTCTAGTTAGTCTTAAGTTGTAATTAATATTAAAGATCAAAATTTTGTAGAAAAAGACTTTTAACGATCAAAGACGCTGCGCATTTCTTGACCAAAATTGTTTAATACGTCGTAAATTATTGTATAGACACTTTTGTATGTATCGGTGTAGGTCCTTTACAAGACAGAGTTTCATCAGTTTCTTGGATGCTTCTTTTTCGCTTTCATCAAAAATAGCGTAACTTTCCTATTAAATGTGCACGGTATTGGCAGTGCCGCTTTTTTCATCTCAGCTTAACACATCATTTGGAAACTTCTCTGGTCTGCAAACCGATATTGTTTTTAAAAAGTCTTCCAGAAAAAAAATTTTACTGGTAGAACATTTTTTGCTTTACCTTAGTAACATGAAATGGGAAAGGTTTTATATTCTACTTTAGAGAACCTTGCTCAACATTCTGGAAGTTCAGTAAGTGATTTTTGGTTGGCAAGACCAAAATTTTTGTGATATTATAGATAAATTTAACATCGTTCAGAAAACGTAACCGTTACTTCTTCAAAACTTTTCTTTGTTTAAACAGTGTGATATATATGTTTAAATATTGCAAAGTTTTTATTTTCTTTCACTCAAGAATGACAAAAAATTGCAACTTTTCAGCAGCTCACTGGTAAAATATTTCAATGAAAACAGTTCGATACAGAAACAATATTAGCACCTTTGCAAGCTATAGTTAGTGACGATGAAAAAAATTGAGTGTCCACTGGAAAAAAGTATATTTTAAAGCTGTAAATTGAAAGTTGTTTTCGATAAAAAACATCGTTGTTGTAATGATTGGCATTAGTAAATAAATTGCAAAGTTCCTTTTGTATACCCTTATAACTCATATTTTCCTAGGTTCTATTTTTGGATTCCCTTCTTCGATTACAAAATACGGCAACTTTAAATTTGTGTAATGTGCTGCATTTATTTTTGTTTTACGAGCGCAATATTTTTTCATTTTCACATTGCGTACAGGTGTCCTTTAAAGGATATACAAATGAAATATTAAAACGACTGGACTGGCAATCTTCTTTATATTTAATTCTTATGCTTTATATATTTCTCTTGTTAAGTTAAAGTGACATTTTTTACCGCCTGAATTATCAGTAAAAAAGTGGACGGCTTTTTAATTTTCTTTAAATTTTCTCTCTATGTTTCCCTCTTTCGTAATTTTAACTACATCATATTCTAATAATGATGTTCTAATATTTTCACATCTTGTGTCATCTTGTTGAAGTCATGTAGATTCATGTTGCCGGGAAATAAACGAGGGATAGACTTATTAAATTGTACGCAATTAATTCGAAGGGTTAAAATGAAATGATGGGTTTAACATCAGTTTTGTTTTTTTCCTCATTTGCGTAATAATAGTTTACAATATTCAAATATTACTACGGATAGAAAGGTTGGGTTAAGTTAAATTCGTGATATTAAAAGTACTTTTTATGCATGTTGTATATGATAGTCGCTAGAGCTTAGAGAGGTAAAAACTGATATCATAAGCACAGAGACAAGTAATTATAATTAAATAATATTTAATGAAATGCAACACAGGAAACCAAAAACTTATATCTATCCACGAATACGATCTTATTTTTATTGCAGTGCAGCTGGTATAAGTTTAAAAATGCCGTTTGTTTTATAAGTTTAGCAAAATAATTTGAGGAAATTTTTGAGTACATCTTGAAAAAAAGTTTTGAATATTTTTAGCCAAGTACAAATCCATAAAAATAATATTTTTTTTCACATCCTATGAAAATCACTGTATTGTTTTCTAAATACAACCAGAAACAAGATTTTAATATTCAAAATTTCAACATTCACTTTACAAATTTTGTCATTTATCTATTTATGATACAATTTTTAATTTTTATGATAAAGTCGTGCTTCAGTATCTATAGTCACTTAGAATCAATTAAAAATCTATTAAGGTAAAATAACTGTGCAAGAGATTGATTTTCTTTCTTCAATTACTTCTCTCGACTGATTTTTTTTTTAATTATCACATTTCGAATTTTAAGCAAATATGATCACGTCGTGTTATTTAAAAGCATTAGAAATAAAAGTTAAGTAAATTTGAGTATTTCACATATTTATCCTTATATCATGTGAATACGTAAGGGGTTTTATTAAACACCATAAGTAATCAATACATATTTTAATAATTAAGCTTCTACATACAAAAATGTAAATAAACATGCACTAACAATTTATAAAATTTCATTGGATTCGTAATCATCTTTCAAGGGCAAAATGTACATATATTATGGCATGTATGATTTAGTAACTTGTACTGATTAGAGTAATATATTTATTCTCTAATTAATGAATACAAATGTTGATACAACGTGCTTTTGATGTCGGCGGAATCGCAAGAAATTATATCCATATTTTTTTTCCTCATTTAGACTCGTAAATGTATAATGGATATATAAAATACTGTAAAGGATTAAATCCGCTTTCCATTTAACTGACGATGATTTCCGGAGCTATATTTCCTTAAATCTAACGTTGAATAAATTTTTGACTTTTTTCTGTTTAATCACTAAATTTACCATAATTTTATGGATTACTTTTAATATTTTTGCTGGTTACTGCATATGCGGTTTAAAATAGATGTGTAAAAAGCTAATATATATATATATATATATATATATATATATATATATATATATATATGTGTATATAAATATATATATATATACACATATATATATGTGTGTGTGTATATATATATATATATATATATATATATATATATATATATATATGTGTGACGGAAAAGTTTGTTTCATTCTTTATTCACATTAAGCTGTTGAACAACACGTCTGATTTTACCAATAGTTTCTGTATCAGAAAATCCATATTCAGTGATATATTATGGACTATATATCATTACGCTACGGATTATAAGGACAAATCAGCGATAAAGTGAACAAGCTTTTTTGTTTGGTTCATTTTCTGGTGATAATTTCTAGCAGCACATATACGGTTTCAATTTTGTTTCTTCAGAAAAAGCATATACTGTCAAGGAATATAGGACAAACGAATGGAAAGAAGAAGAATACTTCATCACGTAATAGATACACCATCACGTTAAGATTCATATGAATATTGTAGTGATAAAAACTGTAGTGGAAGTCTGTGATCACTCACATCACATAAGTGTAATGTGGGTCATAGCTTAAACTTTATGCAAGACACTCCTAATATTCCGAATGGGAGGCTTTTAATGATCGCGGGGTGGAAAGCAGCATAATTAATATAATTATATCCTAGTGAAACCGTGGGCTGCAGCTAGATATTTACGAGATAGTCTTACATAGTTTAATTAAATTTAATTAAAGTAACTTTACTATAAACATAGGATATACCAGGTTTCTTATATAAAAAGTGTTTTAACATCCATGGACTATGCAAATCGTGTGCCCTAATCAAATCGTTTTTATTATGTTTACATCGTTATTAAATAAAGTTCTGCCTATTTTCAATAATGTGCAAATGTTTTCCAAAATACAATGTGAACAATTTCATATGTTTACACTTTCAACTGTTTGTACTGTATGGAAATAAAATAACAAAACGAGCCACTGAAAGAAATCGGGTTTTGTGGAATTATTTTCCATATGTCTTTACACTCATTTGAGTGCATATAATTTTATAACTACCGAAGACTTTAACTATTAAATATAGAGTCTAAGGTATGATAAAGCAGCCTGTCTTTTTAATACACCTTAATATTGACGTGCAAAATATGTAAACATATTATGGAAATATAAGGCATTTCTTCAAATTTGGCACATAGCGTGAGATCGGTGGAAATATATGCTTTTCTCCGTACAATCTGACTCTTCTATATCCGGCCAAAATAAGATTTCTTTAAACTAAACTTACGTATTTACACCTCTGAATATCTACGTACACAAAGAATAGACCAGATGACGTTAGGCCCTAAAAAATCAGCGCATTGGAATCCAGATGACACTCTTATTTACGTTGTTCCCAGAACTGGACTGGCAATTATTTTTCCACTGAAGCTTTAGATGGTTCTCTTTATAGTTAGCAACCGGCAGCGATAGTTAGCAACCGGTTTATGTCGGCGCCTGTGGGAAAGTTTTTTAAAATTAGTTTTATGAATAAAAGAGACTAAAAATCGAAAGAGATTATCTCGGTAACACTTAGGTTCATATTCACTGAAAATAATTTGTATTTAAGATGACAAGAGAAATCAATATTAAGAAAATATATGGTAGGGAAATATACATATGTATAACACAATATGGCCTGTATTTCTATTTAAATATAAGTGTTACAAAAGTCACGTGAATGAAATCACGAACAAAAGCTTATCAAGCATAAAAGAAAAAAGAAAATATCACAGTTCTCTAAGCTTAATCGGGTATTTGTATCGTTTATATTGCGATATGGAGTAATAATTTTACCCATAACAAATCGATGACAAAAGATGAAAAAGTGTAAAAGAAAATATTATAAACTATCGGTCGCCCTGTGGTCGAAATTCGACCGTGATTCATTTAATTTGAACATTATTGAGGTTCTTATATCAAAGGTAAGCGAGAGTAAGTTAATTTAGATTAATTAGTGTATACTCAGCAACACATGTTTAACGGGTATGTACAACACAGATATAAATTACATAAAATACAAAATAAACGCTTTTTGTCATGACATAAATTCTATAGACTAATGAAAAAGGAACATTTGAAATCATGCAAAATTCACGGCTTGAAACCCATTCTAGCATTCTGCTTTCTTTCATTATATAAACTTTAACTATATCAAATTTCCCTTTCAGTATCATTTTAAAACTTTCATTTTATCTTTAAAACAATTTACCATTAACGGGTTAAATATAGATTAAAAACTAGATAACAGTCAATCCGATCTCATCTTTTCATCTCAAGAACATGAAATCGGATCAGTTTATAGATGAAATACGAACATTAAATTTAGAATCGTTTTTATTTGGATATAAGTTATATTTTAATTACAGTGTAATACCGAAATCAGTTGTTATTGTATTTAAATGAAAATAATAATTATTTTTCCACAAATATATATTGTCAATCCTCTGGGGTAGAACCATCACCTAGACATTTTGCCTATACGTATAGTGGGAGTAATTTTTTTTCTATTCAAATACAACCTTGTGCAGGGTATTGTTGAAAGGATCTTTCAAATATTTCTTTTTCGATACTTTTTATCACCGTATTTTGGTTTGAAAATTGGGACAATAAGTCGTTTAAATTATAATATGTGACAAGTACGTCCATGCATCTTCAGAAAAGCGTAGTTAGAAAAATATGTAATGAAAAAAGTAATGTGCAATTCAGAGGGTTTTTCCATGTTAATCTTGGTATGTTTTTCATGACTTTAATGCGTTGGTTTAAAAGTGTTGATGCCTGCGCCAAAAAAGCAGATCATTATTTATAACTTATGAGAGAAATAACTCTTGACTTGTTACTGAACGGTGGGAAGTCGAAGCTATTCACGGAGTTTTGAGGCAAGAATATAATGGGCCTTTCAAAAAAAAAAAAGAAAATGTTCTTTTAAACAATTACATATGGTATTTCCATTGATACTTTATTAAAATGATGCGTCATTAACCTAATTTTCTGTAAGGTGCTAAGTCCCCATTTAGTCACCATATTTTTGTGTTCGCTAATTTGCCGAGATTACTGTTTATTCGTAATATAGTTTTTAGACGCAGATATTAAAAGATTTTGTTACCATACAGCATTTCAGTAATCAACTTCTCTTGAGAAATGTGATTTCAGGTCAAAATTTGACTTTTGTGGATATAGACTTTCTTTAAATTATATATATTTAAATTGCTAGATTTGTTCAGGATATATAAATGCTGGATGCGTTTATGAATTGAAAATTGTTAACAGGAAAATATTTGAATATTTTGCGAGTAATTACTCAACTTGAAATTGAAAATCGCATTTCGAAGAAGAGTGAGTAGATGGGAGACAAAGGTTTTTTTATTATACTTGGGCGTGTGAGGCATAGTGGAAGAGCTCTAAAAGTACAGTATATATCTATAGTTATATTTATTTCATTGAAATATACCGATAAGGGAGATCATTCAATTTGCCGTTGTTATACTTATTTTGTGACCACGTCCATTTTGTAAATTTTTACATTTAGGCACTGGAATTTCTTGATCAGAATGCTGTTAAAACCACATATACTAATATCGCATTGAATCTCAATTACTTGTTAATTATAATCACTATAAACAAAAGTTCTTCCATCACAACTATAATTTGTGGCATCACTTCAGAAACTTTAAATTTAAAAAAAATTAAATATATTTAGTTAAAGTGTATCTGATTTTATGTGATGTAGATTGGTGCGAGGCCAATTCGCAATTGGCCGGTATTTTGTTTTCAATGGAAATAATAAAACTGAATTTTCCGTTTTTGTATTTCAGAAGTAATTGGGTAGATATTTTAATGAGCTATTTTAAAATGTAGCAAATTTATATTTGGGGATAATTTTCACTATCGATTATTTTAACGTATTCCATTAATTTTTTTTAAATGATGTGAGCTGTAATTCTGCCAAGTATAATGATAACTAAATATATATATATATATATATATATATATATATATATATATATATATGTATGTATGTATATATGGTACACTTTTGATAAATAGGTTATGCACGTTTTATCGCCAACATTTTGCATATTTGTTTACGCATATATAAATATACATACATATGTATATACACTTAAGTGGTTTTTATCGTTCTTATGGCATTGAAAATACTAATACAGATTTTAGAAATTGAAGCCAAATCGACGCTTGCATGTCTCCTTATTTCTCACGTATATGGGCACAACGACACATAAGTGCCGCATTCAACTTCATAACGTTTCCAAAAATCTAACCATAGCAGTATATTCTAAATATTTTTATGATCGGAAACAATACTGTATCCCAAAATTGCCAAGTAAATATCCGTACTTTATACTTTTGAAATATTACTTATCAATACTTGTTTGGAAATTCACATTATTTAGGAAATTTCAGTGAATCTAATTAAGCATGGTAATAAAAACCATATATTTCATGAACATGTTTAGTTTCAAAGTTTCAGTTTTTATTTTCACCCGTCTCTATATCTTAACTTTATGGTTTTTATTATGTGTATATATATATATATATATATATATATCTATATCTATATATTATATGTGTGTGTGTGCGTGGGTGCGTAAATGTGAGTACATGTATTATTCTAGTAATATGTTCCGAAGATTTTATGAAATTTATATTTCGAAAACAATAACGTGTAACACATCAAATGAAAATTTCGCATACTTCGAAAAACAAAAGACATTATCTACGCACTTTCGATTTATATCTATAAAACTTACGCCCGAAATATTCACTAAATCCTTATAAAATTTAAAAAGAGAAACGGACTAATAAACAGAATAATAGATATTGTGTTAAAAATATAACAGTTATATCAACAATTCAGGTTTCATTTCATACATACCCCGTTTTCGTTCAAATTTAATTAAGTGTGCACTTTTATTCAGTTTTTTATCCTCTGTCGATCTGCATATCCTCTATTTTTAAAATTTCCAAAAATAGACCTGACTATCTAAAATCTTAGTTTACACGAATCTGACTTTTCCAAAAATTAAATAAATTAAGTATATATTTTTTATTTTTAATTTTGCTACCTAACATGTTTTCAACCCAATTATTCTTTAATATAGTTCATAGTTAATTCTAAATAGTTGCTATTTTGAAATAAAGATATATGCAAATATATACTCGTCAATGATGCTGCCATGATAATGAAGAAAAATTTTCAAAACTAGCTGTGATAAAAATTGAATTGAATTTTGAAAATTATTGATTTTATAATTATTTAAGAATGAACGGACAAGCAATTTTTGGTAAAATTAAGTAAAATATAAATCTTTTTTAACAATGCTTGTATAAAAACGAAACTATGAACTATGGCATACCTAACATTTCTTTTTATTGACTAATAATTTGTCTGCGAGTTCGTTTATGTACGGACCTTTTGAAAATATTTTTAAGTTAACCGTAAGATGTAACGTCCTAAGATAACTATAAGAGAAGTTAATAGTAAGATGTTACGTGTAACAATTAACGCCATATATTATAATATTATACAATTAATAAATATAATTACTTAATTTTTATTCAAAACTAAATGGAAAAGAATTCCCTTCAAATTGCCCTTCTGAAAGTGTTGATCGTGCTTAATAATTTAATTAAAGTAGATACAATACTACATAACATATTTTCAATTAGTTGTGAATAAAAATTAAGAAACAATAAATTTCTACAAAATGGACGCCAAATATATTCAATACATAATTATAAAAGTAAACCCTTTTCATTTAAATACACTTTGTATTGAAAGATTAAATTGCCATGTCTTATTTTTATTTGGTAGATTATGATAAAACATAGCCTGTATATTACCTCAGACCACGACAAAATGTACCAATAAATATGTCATCAAAATCCTATACGCGAACAAATAAACAGGTTCACAGAAGAAAGGAAAAATATACCAAAAATAATAATATTTAATTCTATAAATTTTGTAATGTACCGTTACGATGAAGTCATGTCGAATTCTTCAATAGACTCTTATAAATAATACATTAAGTGTAATTTAGTATCGAAGGAAATTATAAACCTCTTTATCTACGCCCCATTTAATATTCAAATTTGACTCGATACCTAAAGGCAGCCTATTAACATTATTATAAAGCTTTGCCGTATATGGATTCCATACACTTTTTGATTAATATCCGCCGAAGCTTTCCATTTTTATGTACAGCACGTTATAGAATTTTCAGCGTATATTACCTTCGATTTTATCTACATTATTCATCTAGCATTTCGGTTCTTTTATATAGGAAATTATGTGTAAAAGATTAATACTTGATCGGACGACAGTGATAATAGAGACAATATATTGGTTAGGTATTTGTATATAAATGCACGTTTTAATGTATTTTTGACATATGTATTTGTAAATATACGAGTACATTAAATAGTAATAAAATATGACTCAGAATAAAAGAAATAAATAGTAAATTAAAATCATGTAATAATACAAGAAAGTGTGTTTTATCTTGTTTATTGCAGGACTGCATATGCATATATACGGTCGACATACGCCAACGCTTATAGTCGCAAATAAATCAAGGCAAGTTTTTCAAAATATGGTAATAAATATTTAATAATCATATTTTATATTTTTATTTTCCGTATAATTGATCATTTAAAAAACTTGTTATGAATGTATAATTGTGTTAAAAAGGCTGTGGATGTAACTAATGAAAAGTTACGTTAAAAAGAATAAAATGTACAAACACAAAAGCACGGGCGCGACCGTGCGCGCTAGCACGCTCAAGCACACACGCGCACAGACGCGTAGAAACGCACACGTTCACACACACACACACACACATATATATATATATGTATATGTACATATATGTACATATACATATATGTATATATATATATATATATATATATATGTGTGTGTGTGTGTATACGTAAGGAAATAGCAAAATCCCTTTATTGGGTATTTAGATATTTTATCTTACTAATACATTCTTGTAACCTAAAAAAATTAGCTAATTGGGATTTATTTCCAGAATTCAAATACATAATTTTTAAATAATATTAAAATTGTAAATTTTGTGTTTATTATTTATGGAGATTTATAATTATTGTTAACTGTTAATGCGTAAGTGAGAAATATCTTTCTTATGCGTATATAGAGGGAAATAAAATTTAATAAATATATCAACCATTATCAACGCTGCAAAAAATACACGTCAGTTGTTTGATAATCGTTTAGAAATTTGAATTTTATTTGTTTTGTTACGTGCTTCAATTTAACGAACTGTTTTTTTTTTGTATTGTGTTGTGTATTTAAGTTTCCTCTGACCTATACCTATGTAAAGTTTCTTCTAACATACAACTTTCTCCACAATAAAATGAAACTACGTGATGTAGTATTATTTCTACTTTCTTTAAGTTCTTTACCGCGACCTAGGTTTCGTTGTATTACAACATATTCCGGTGGGATATTAGCAAAGAATAACTCTTAGGAACATCCAACAGCATTTATAAGTTACAAACACAATAGCGAAAACCGGGTCTGAGTGGGTTTTCCCACTGCTTGTGTTAGTGAGTTTATTGTAGGGGTCGGTGTAGGTTTTATTATATTTCCGATAGTTATACGATATACCAGTATTTTAGTGAGGATAATAAATTCATTTCTATGAGGTTGTATAATGCAAATGTTCCGGTGTATGTAATAAAATTAAATGAAAGTTTTTACACAAATATACAATAGCAAGGATATCTGAAAGTTAGAACAAGGTTATACCACCAATTCTACATATCTACGATTTTATTTATTCATATATTTATTTTTTTATTTATTTATATATTTATTTCTTTTTTTAATTTTATATACTTGTGTTTATATGTGTATGTGGGCTGAAACAATTTGAAGAGTTTTTAATTCTTTACAAAACTTTTCTTTATAAAACAAATCGCAGTAAATAATAATTATAACCCATCAATTGTCACAAAACTGTACCATAATAAATTTAAAAAAATACTAATACAAGATATATACCCGGTCGTACCAAATAATAATAATATTTACTACGAATATATTCCATACATAGGTAAAATATATCTCAAATTAGGGATACCCTTAACTAATAATAAAAATATAAATAATACAACATGTGCTTATAGTACTTTAAATAACTTGGGTAAAACCCTTATTAATAAGAAAGAAAAAATAGATAAACATAAAAAGAGTGGTATCTATAAACTTAAATGTAACGATTGTAATAGTGTATACATAGGTCAAACAGGAAGAGATTTTAACACAAGATATAAGAACACATTGCTAGCTGGCGAAATAATAAACCAGACACATCTCACTTTGCTAAACATCTCATTGAAAATAACCATCACACTCATATTGATAATGCCCACTATATATTACAAATAAATACAAAAGGTAACAAACTTAATATCCTAGAAACATTAGAAATAAACAGACATAAAAAGACAAAAACTTTAATATATTAAATCAACAACTAAATATAATATCATAACCCATACTTAATATCTTCTAAACATAATACAATTAGACACCATTGATTTTACAGCCCTCTTTAAATTGTTTCAGCCGACATACACATATAAATATAAGAATATAAATAAATAAAGAAATAAATACATGATTAAATAAAACCGGAGATATGTATAATTAGTGGTATAAACTTGTTCTAACTTTCAGAGACCCTTGCTTTTGAATAAATATATTACCGAGAATAACTTCCATTTAATTTTACTACATACACCGGAACATTTGCAATATACAACCTCATAGAATAACAACAATTGAACTTATTATCCTCACTAAAATACTGGTATATCGTATATCTCTCGGAAATATAATAAAACCTACACCAACAATAAACTCTCTAACACAAGCAGTGGGAAAACCCACATAGACTCGGCTTCCGCTATTGTGTTTGTAACATATAAATGCTGTTGGATGATCCTAAGAGTTATTCTTTGCTAATATCCCACCTGAAGATGTTGTAACACAACGAAACCTAGGTCGTGGTAAAGAACTTAAAGAAAGTACAAATAATAATGAATTTCTAAAAAATTAACGCCAAATATATTCAATATAACTTTCTGTATAAATTTCCACTGAACAAAGTGGTTTGTTATACAATAGCCTGATGCAATTTAAAATTATTTTCTATATTTTAATGATTTATACAAAAGTTATAAAATCAATTAAAACAAATTTATATACATATACACACACACACACACACATATATATATATATATATATATATATATATATATATATATACATATATATGAAAAGGAAATAAACCAACAACGCAAGTACTGGCAGAACAAAAATATACGTAATTTAAATAATTTTTCACAAACTTAGTCAGTCATAAGAATAATTACAAAAGTAGACGGAAACATTGAACGACGCGAACTAGACGGACTGAACGGGAACATTATTCATTATGCATTAAGTATTTAAGTAACATTTTTTTTTATTATTTCTTGTCATTATAATACAACAAAATTAGTAAGAGTTTCACATATTTTCTCTTCAAATTACGTAAATTGACACAGTATAACGACTAGACAGAATTCGCTTCCACCCTTCAAACTAAGGTAAGTATTGTCATTTTAAATTCGTACCATATTATATAAAATATTATCAGTAATGAACTCAACACGGGTATTGGTTCAGCAGCGATCGATAACCGATAGCTTCTCGCAAATCGAAGCAAGCGTTGAATGGAAATGAGGTTTTTAATATATTATAAAATAGGTCGAAATAACTTTGAATATTATAAAAGTTATTAATTAGAAATACTTCCCATTTTATACAAGCTGTTGCCTCGTTGTGTTTAGGATAAGTAGAATTTTCAATTTCAATTTCAATTTTTTAAGCCCATTTTATTTTATATTCCAATATTCAGGATCAAGTCGCTTTAAAATGTCCATATATTTGTGTCTTTATTCATAAATCATTTCTCATTGTACGCAAAATGTATTTTAGTTTTGGAAATTATTTTTTCCGTTTCAATACATTCAGTAACGAATAACGCTATTTTTTCCTTCATTTTTTAATTGGTTTATTTTTTGTCGGTGGCTGTCACTGCAAATAACATTCATAAAAATTTTTATATTAGTTTGTGCGTATGTTCAGGAGTAAAATATTTTTTTCTGCCTTTTAACCATAATTTTATTAACTTTACTTGTATATAACTTTATATGTATCCATTTCTAATTTTTTTGTCAATTTGAAAATGCAAACTTGTATAAGTCTGATGAAAATTGCTTGGATGTGGAAGATTATAATTTAAAATTTTCAACGAATAAGATTAAACCTTGACTTATCCCAAAAAATAAACAGGTTTATTTAAAAGAATTTTAAAATTATCTTATCCTTTTTATAAACTTCATCGGGCTCTAAAAGATACCTCATTAAAATATATTTTCATTATTTCATTCTATCTTACTGAAGCTACGATTTCATTTGGAAATATGAAATCGTTATAAAGGAAATCGTATTCATTTGGAAATAGGAAATCGTTATATATATATATATATATATATATATATATATATATATATATATATCTTACTTCGTTTGAAATTCTAATCTTTTTTTTAATACCTGTGATTTAATTATTTTATTAGGTGGTACAAATTTTCTGGCTACGAAATTTATTAAGAGTACAAATACTATTTAGGGGACAAAGAAAAGAAATGGAACACAAGAATATAGTTTTTAGGATTTTTGTTCATTTGTCTGTCAGTATGTTTATATATTCATGCATCGCGCAAAAACAGCTAAAATTAGGTAGATGAAGTTTATACCAGCAAATTACCTTAGGTCTGGAATATTCTATAAGTTATTTCTTATTGCAACTAACCACTACACATAGAAGATAGAGTAATTAATTATTTCAATATAAAATGTGCCCATCAAAAAAAAGTTTACTTTTAGATTTGTTATTTTAGACATTTTACATTTGTTATTTACATAGCGTTATATAAATTTCAAATTACCTTAATACTATTTTATAAAGTTTCAAACGTGCAAAAAGTCGTAGGTACAACTAGCATAAAAGAAAAATTTATGAATGTAACGAATATGGGATTCAAATCAGATAAAATGTTTTGTGCAACATGGGCTAGTGCGATTAGCATTAAATTGCCTTGTCAAAAAATTAAAGTGAAAAATAGCAATACACATACGTTTAAAAATCTATTTTAAAAAGGTTTATTTCATAACGGCCTGTATAACTTTGAAAACAATTTTTTTCGTCCGTATCAATTATGTGATCGACAATAATTGAATGAAATTTTCACCAATCGCAACAAATATTATTTTATTACGTCGTTGTATTTCAACCTTAGATTTAAATAGTTTCATTTGTACTAAAATATGGTCTACCATACTAAAAGCAAACACACTAACTCCTTATGAATGCATCATCTTCAAACATTTCCATCTATGCTATGAAGAACTGAGAAATTTATTAAAATCTCAAAGCAATAGTAATTTGCCATATTGTTGACAAAAAATCATCTCACGCATTTTAAAGTCCTGTAGTAGCTGTGAGTCAAGTCAAATTTCTTCCTTTTAAGAGAAAAAACTTTGATCCAGTGTTGCAGTGGTAATAATTATGACCTGATTTCGTTAACATTTCCCTTTGCAACATTATTTTACAAATTTCGCTCAAAGTTCAAAAAGTTTGACTTAAAATCAGATTTTCTCAGAAGAATCAAAATTTTGTTATTTTTTTAAATTTCTAGTGTCACTAATTTTAAATACAACTGGGATTCATGCATATCATTAGTTACATTTTGGATACTTTTCAGTTTGACTTCTGAACTCATAAGTAATAAGACAATCATAGTATCTCAATTATAAGATATTGAATTAGATTGAGGTATCATTAATTTGCTGAACGATGTCAAGCAAATTGTCTTATTAGGTGTATCTAAGACATTATTTAATCATTCCATATATATTGAAAGTTTTAGCAAAGTAATATGCTAGTAAAAAGTTGTATATAAGAATTCAGATAATACAAATAAATTGCCACGTAAAGAGAATACGCATGTATCCACATGTGTTCGTCTATTTCTGGAGACATTTTAAAAACAAGTTATAAAAATGTTTTAAAGTTTACAAACAAAATATATTACCTTGATAAAACTTGAAAGTACCATTACACATCACCCATTCAGCATAGTAACTTACTCTTTTGATTAAGCTTCCCATACTGCCCAGCATTAACCTAAAACTGGTCTGACTCGTTAGTGAAATCAGATTAATATTTGTTCAGTAGTTATTGAGAAAATCGTGCACATACAAATGTAGCGTGATACCTTTTTGTACTATATGCATCGATTCGATAAGTGGTTACGTTGTTATGCTGTATAATTTGGTAAAATTGTATTTCAGGGGCATATCTGTAATGTTGTTTTTAATATAATTTTCATTTCATTTCATTGTGTTCGTGTGTTAGCCGTCTATAAGACTATTGCAGCAAGCAAACACTAATGAACTATGCAAATGGAACTTTCACCGAGATGGTTCTATCTATTTATTTATTTACATATTTTTAAGTACCACATCAAAACGATTATGAAGATTCGAATAGGAATGGTGCATAACATTGATTTTATTTTAAAGCTTTTATTTACGATAGTATATTTTCTAAAGGGCTCGAAATTTATCAGCACTCAGGCAAAAAGTATATATAAATATGAAACTGAGAAGACTATCAAAGCGATTCAGTGTAAAGTTTAAGCTAAGATGTTAACATTTATTCCACTTGTGGGTATTTCTGGAGCGCAGACAATGCGGTTAAATAATTCCTACGCATTGATCAAAAATTTATCTTAATAAAGTTACCGGTAAAAGTTAATATAGTAAAGATATGATTTAAAGAAATACCAATATAGAAAATTAATGTATAGACATAAGAAATCTCAAACAAGAAATTTGCCCTAAATCTTACGAAACAATGAAAATACATATGCCAATACAATGGAGTCTTCTTGATGGCAAGATTTTAAATACTGATATATGGATTATGATATACATACAAGTATAAAATATATTTCACGTAAATTTTAAGTCGTAAGAGGAACCTAGTTCTTCAATCGACGTCTTTTCACACGAAAGAAGTCATTTACGTCACGATAGATTGATCGACACGTTTGGCGTAATAGAACGGTCATTTATCTGTGAATACTGTGGTAGGAGATAATGAGAACGTACGAAGGTACCTGGTATTATATTTTTCGAAGTCAAGTTATATTTAACTTCAGAAATATTTTCACGTAAAACATTTTTTTTTCTTACTTGACCTCAACGAATCATATTTTACATCTATCTATTTTTTGCCTCAACGAATCATATTTTACATGTAGATACATGTAAAATATGATTCGTCTATGAATCTAACTTTCTATTTATCTTCAATATATCTTTAACATTTGCTATAAAGCCGTAGATCGTGTGTGAAAGACAAAATTACTTTTTTCCTCAAATTAAAACTAATGTTTGTGAAGAATTCCTTCTGCTAGGTAAATTGATTGTGGAATAAGCAATATTTAAGTATACTGAGTACGTATTTTCTTTAGATAGCTGTTTGAAATAGAAATTTGAAAATACTCCTCCATGAATTTGGAATTGTAGCGTCTTCTTCCATTTCCACTCATATTTAATTATTGCGAATTCTCTAGTCTGTGACTATTTTATTACTTTCACTTATCCTACATTGTGTTTTTGAGCATATAGAGGTGTGTCCCTTGTGCGCCTGCGAGTGCATTCACGTAAATGCAAAATGCGTAATGTATGTGTGTGTACATAAATGTACGTAATACTAAATTTGATTTTACTTTTTTTTTCATAAACGGAAGACGCAAGTTCAAAAGTGGATATTTAATTAAAAATATGGTCTTAAAGAAACTTATTAAAAATTTTTACGCATTCACCTCTTTAGCTGGTGTTTGTCATCATTGGTTTTTATTTTTCTTAAATACGAGCATTTACCCATGTCATTATCCTAAAAGATTTTCAATTAAGATGCCGGTACTTATTCGTGGGTTTTGGAATCTGGAGATTTATTGATATGTTGTAGTACTAAAGGAATACTTGAGAAAATATACACTGTCTGAATTTCAAGCATATAATCCCAGTGCTGGCAATTGTGAAAGTAATATTAAATATTTCATTTGTTTTTTATAGAAAGAAAAACGTTTTCTTTATTATTTACAAACTTATAATTTAATGGTGTTAACCTTTAATTAAGAGTTAAAGTAACGACAAAAGAATGATTGGTCGTGGAGTGTTTTTTATCTATGATAGCGGCTGAAAAAATAATATTCATATTTTATCATTTAATCTCAATGTTGTCTAGAATATTTTAGCGCCTTATTTTAAAATAGTTACTGTAGCTAAACAAATGAATAAATAACTGTTTAGTGTAACTATCTTATTAATACATGTGAATATTTATATTAAATGTTATATACCTACACATTGTAACCAAGCGAGGAAAAGACGAAGGAAAAAATCGAGAAACCAAAAATGGATTACGCGAAGAAAATGAAAGCAAAACTTTTCCTTTATTTATTTTCTTGTTTTTCATTTTACTTAAACGGCTTAACTGATTTTAATTAAATTATATATGCAAATAACAAAAGTGACCTCTTCATTTTTTTTCTTTGTTTTTAATTTATACTTAAAAGGCTTAACAGGTTACAATTATATTATGAATGCAGATAACAAAGAGTTTCCGCTTGGTTTTTTTTTCATTTCTACTTAAACGGCTATACTTGACCGGCTCAAGGGATTTTAATTAAATTGCACATAACGAAAATGTTCCCTTTAATTCTTTATTTTTCATTCATACTCATACGGCTCAATGGATTTAAATTGAATTATGTATGCAGACATACGTCATTCATTCCCGCAACGTAAAACTGACTGCGCTACTAAAACTATAGAAAAAATTATAGGTCTTACACCATAAGCCTTTAAGGTTAAGTCTAAACATTATTGATGAATCCTTGTGTGTATATTGGAAAATAAATATATACAAACTACAAAGGCTCTTTGACTTTATATACTCATTGGTTATAATTTCTTAGTTACAAAGATAATCATTTATACTTGCGTAGATACCTCGTAAATGGCACAGTATGATATACGTAGGTACCGAGTATGTAGACCAGTACGAAATTAGGTACCGCATTATTTACGATGTACCTACGTATTTCGACCGTGCGGGGTTTCTAGCGCGCGAAGTTTTTGCGCATTTGCACGAGAGAAAGGAAAAGTTCTGCTTAAAGTACCATGTTTAGCTGGCACTGTCTAAGTATTTTTAGTACCACACAGGCGAAGCCGCGTGAAAAACCTAGTTGGATATACGAGTATACGAAATGTATAATCTATATTGCTATTTAAGTCAAAATAAAAAGCTAGTCGATAGATAGGAAAAAAAATGTTATATTAGTAAATTTTAATAAGGTCCGAATAAAGTTCTACGTTTATTTTGCATATATGCAATGTTACTCAAAATTAACTGAATAATGAACAACTAACATATTTACATATAAAGATTTATTGTAACAAATTAAATATAGAATATATTTGGCGTTAATTTTGTAGAAATTCATCTTTCTAATAGCCCACCTGAAGATGTTGTAATACAACGAATCTAAGTCGTGGTAAAAAACTTAAAGTAGAAATGACACTTCATCATGTAGTTTCATTTAATTATGAAATTAAATATATTTTACGTAAGTTTCAATTGAATTAAAAAAGAAGCTCATCAATATAAATGTACTCAATACTATTTCAAAAATATCATTCATGATACCATAACGATCGTGACATGGTTGCTTTTTACTAGAAAACTTTAAGTTACGAATTTGCTCACCATTAGCGAAGAAATTAAAAAAATATTACCTTATTATATTGCCACCAAATTTAGTTATTTTGCAAATATTTCTTGTTTTTTTTAAACAAGTAAAATATGTAAATTTAATGACAACATATTCATGTCATTTATTCAAATTCTATGAAGTTAGAACTCACTGCTTCTAAATGTAGGTATTGAATAATAATAATAAATATATATAATTGTGACAATACAGTGTAATAATAAATATATGTAACTATAATGTAAATTTATTTTCTTAAACATCTGTATATTACATGAAATGGCGTGGTCCAAATATTATTTGTATTATTATATATTCAGGAAACTTGTCCTTGACGGTTTTTAGAATCACTGCATATATTTCTTTAACACTGCCATAATAATGCGTAAAATCCCTCATAAAATGTTATTTGTGTCAATCTATTGCCAAATTTGAATTATGTTAAATATATAATTTAAATAATTAAAATATAGCAAGAAAATGTAAAAGATAAGCGACAGTTATATCACAACGCGCGTTTCACGTATCCGCGTGGTGTGGTCAAGGTCGGTGTCCGAAAAAGTAATGCATGATTACTGCATCGAAAAATTTAATAATTACAAGGTATTAGAAGCATAAGAGATTCCTGAGAATTATAAGAGTATGGTAGAATTGTTGGTCAATTCATTTCTGTCTCAATAAAACTGATTTAATTTTAGGCAGATTCGGCTCTAATTGTCTCACCTCAGAAACAGCTTTTTATAAAGTACTCTTAAATTGGTAATCTTTTCAAAAATGATTTTGAAATACGATGATTGTGTAATAACTCTTATTTTACTTTACTAAATTTTAAGTTTTCTTCAGAGATGAAAATTCAGAAATTGAAATCTCTCGACACTAATTTGAACATATTATATTTTTATTTTTTCATTGATATTCGATGCAATTAAATCGTAAAGCCAATTACTGTATACATAAGGTTAAAAATTGTTTAAAACTATTTAACAACTTTTTTAAAACGACGCACAATATTAACGATTTCATGTGCTCCCAACTCATAAGCTCCCATTTGTTGTCATTGATAAAACGACTTTCAACTTCTTATGAATTTACTCAGAAAGAAATAATAAGCGCTTCTGACTTGCATATTTTCATTTGATATTTTTAATTTACGAAGGGTTAAGGTGTTCGTTTACCTATGCTATTCCATTTAAAGAATGAATTTGGTAGTTATCATAATACAAATCAACGATTATTTATTTACATATTAATTTTATTGCTTCATTAAAAATCCATAGTGTTGTGAGGGTAAATGAATATAACACAAACATACATTGACTATTATGGAACAATGCCAGAAAATATGACAATTTTTATTTTCACCTGTCAGTGAAATGAAATGCGATGGAATAAAATATTTGAACAAAATTAAATTGGAAGTAAGCAGACTTAGACGAAAAAGAAAAATATGACTTAGTCATGGAATGAATCTAGAATATACCAAGAGATAATTCCGTGTAGATGGCTCGATTTACATTATTTAATTAGAGAGATGTTTAGTTTCTGAAATTCTATTTTTGCATTGATGTTAAGATATCATTCACGTTAATATAATTCCAGTTTAAAATTGATACATTATTTTCATTTTAGCAACGGTATAATTTACTCATATTCAACTATATATGGGAAGAAAGAAAAAAGGTCTCTAACTGTTTTTCTTTTAATTGCATGTGGATAGTATTCGAAGTACCTTAAAATTTGAATTAATATGTGTTATGAAAGTAAGCGTACAAAGTGCGTACCGCTAAAACTAAGAACCGAGTCCCAGTACCATCAAGGGTGTTATATGTTAGCTGATGATGGCTTCTATCCCCCATCTATGAACATAGTTCTCGTTTTTACCAGAAATACGTGATTAAGGGCTGGAAGTTTTGCATTTAAGAAATTTCCAAAATATTCGAGAGTATTCGAGAGTATTCGAGAACATTCCAGAACATACTGGAATATTCTAGAAGGTTATGGAATATATGGAAATAGTCTGGAACGTTGGGGAACTTCCCGCACCATCTCAGATCATTGTGGAACATTCTAGAACACTCTTGAATATTGTGGAATATTTTGGAATATCCCCAATATTCCAAAATATTCCACAAAATTCGAAGCCTTTTTTGAATGGGCAGGGCTGCAATGCCTGAATATAAATCGAAAATAAAATGTGAAAAGTGTTTAAAGTACACTTAGTGTCTTTTTTGATATAAAAGTTAATTAAATTTATATTTCATAAAATGATCAAACGTAAAATAAAAGGAAATCTTATCAGTTTTGAAGCAAAATGGGGAAAACAAAAGAAAACAGCAAAAAAACAAAACAATCGAAGAGCGCGAAGCACGTTTACGTTTCCAACGAATGAGAATGAGCACAGAGAGAAGCAGAGAAACCGAAGAATGACGAAATAAACGCAAGCCACCTTTCAAAATATCACCCTACGAGTACAACCTAACACATGAAGCTTTCCACTGCGACCCGCGGAAAGAATATAACAGACACAAACACCTCGTAATCGTAAAAATGGATAACATCTACCAATTTTGCAACGAGAAAAAGTTCAAAAGGGAAACACAAGGAATCATTTGTACGAATAGAAAAATTCCATTACCACCACTGGAAGCATCTTCACAGGAATTTCTACATTACATAACCGGGGAAACTCCAGAATAAAACGCTTTCTTCAAAATATAAAAGCGTACAACACCTGTTCCTAATGACTTCTTTCGGTGTTACTTCGATCAATACTAAGAGAGATGAAAAACTATCACAATAGGGATCATTATTACCACTACCCCACGAAAACTATAAATTGATGTAAGTAAATTTCATCGGAAATGAAGAAATAGAAATTGATCAACGATGTACAAACATCAGTAGATAAAGACAAGATATAATCCAAGATGTTTAGAGGATGTCACACAAATGCAATTAACTTATTCACACATTCAAAACAGCACTAGACTGAATGATTTCTGATGACAATAAAGTTATAATTCGAGCCAATAAGAGGCCACCTAGAAAACACGAACGTCGATTTAATGCGTGTCAGATAGACGAGCTTGTCATCGTAATTATAGACAATGAAAATACAAGCCGTGACACGATTGTACAACGAAGAAGAGAAGGACTACATTTCATTGCAGACGCACACACCGTTCATATGATATCCTTCAATATCCATTATTATTTCTGCGTAGAGAGAACGGATATCATTTTAATGTGAAACAAATCCAACCTAAAGCAGGCGTAGAAACAAACAAAAAAGGAACTTCCAAGTAGTTCTATGTATCCAAGTAGCTTACCGCTTAATGATTAGAGACAATGAAACATAGACAATGAACCATTTTCAATACTCACCGTTTATTCCAGCAATTCCTGGTATATGAAAAGCATGATTCTCGGACCATGCAGGCAATTAAGCTCCAATTCATCATGTATCAGTAATGGAAAATATACAAAATAATACCCAAAACGATACTTAGACAACACACAATCCTGAGATTATGGCTATCCCAAATACAAAAGAAGATTACCCAAAAAAGGTACTGGAAATGGTAATGGGTAGTATGATATAATACACTAATGGAGAATGGACAGAGTGGTTACTTCACAAAAGACAGAAAAATTCCAGCGAACCACCTAAGAACACAACATTAATAACTTTTTTCCAACTGTGCCAAACGGAGCCATCCGCGAAAACATTGCTGTATATCGACATACCTACCTTTTATATGTGTAACATAACAAGAAAAATATTTCAATGATGAAAACGAGGAATTCTAGTAGCGGATCATCAAGGAATCACGAAAACTAACGCACTAGGTCGAGTACTCCGTACATCCAATCATCGTTCAATGTTTCTATCTCCGGATGTTGCTATACAAAATACGTGGACCAACAAGATTCACAGATCAGAACAATGTTGATTGTTACCTATGCCAGACTTACAGAGAACCATCCCATCCCTTAGGACTATTGGTAAATGTCAACCACTGGGAATTAACACTACAAGAAGCCTCATTCACAGCCGCAGCTGAACAAATCAGTGACTTATTCGCCATAATACAAACAACATATAAGCCATCGAATCAAAAGTAGCTATGGGACTCTTCGAAAGAGAGTATGAGTGATGATATATTGCACCAAACGCGACAAGCTTATGCAGCACTGGATTTTCAATAAAACACTCATTCTCTTAGAAGATAAATGTTTAACGATAAAAAAAGCCTTAGAACAACTTGGTATGCCAATACCACGACAAGTTGTTTTAAGTGTGCTAAACTTCAAAATTACAAAAGAAAAAAGCTACAATATCAACAAACTATTTCAATACATTGATTACAATAAATCACTTCTCAATGACAATAAAAAAAATTTACAACCTTATCATGGACTGGATCAATAACAACACTGGCGGAATTACTTATTCGCCTTGACTTGACTTGACGCACTAGGCGGCATCGGGAAAACGTTTCTAATAAATTTATTTCTGGCAGAAATACGTGATAAACAACACATCGCACTTACACTGTCATTATCCGGCATTGCCGCAACACTTAAGGGAGGAGGACGAACTGCCCATTCCGCCCTATAACTACCGTTGATTATAGCCGTAGGACAATTCTCGGTATGTAAAATCTCAAGAGTATCTGGACGGGGGAACTTCTAAAACAAACTAATATTATCTTCTGGGACGAATCAACAATGGCACTTAAAAATTACTCAAAGCCATGGACAGAACATAATAAGACTTGCAAGGGAACTCTGAAGTGATGGAATGAGCTCTACTCATTCCCTCAGGAGATTTTCAACCAACACTTCTAGTTATCCCCAAGTAGCAGATGAAATTAAAGCAGTTAAAACATAACATTTCTGGCCACACATACAAATACTGTGACTAACAAAAAGTATGAGAGTTGAACTATTGAAAGACGAAACAACAGAAAATTTTGTTCAAAATTGTTTCCAAATAGGCTACGGTACATATTCTATTGACCAGACGACTGGCCTCATTGAACTCGACAATGAATTTGGCAAAATAACTACTACTGAGAACGAACTCTTCAACCAAATTTATCAAAACCTTGCTCCCAACTACATTAATCCGAAGAGGCTATTTCAGAGGGAAATTTTGCCAACTAAAAATAATATTGTCGACGATAACAATTTTGATATTCAAAAGAAAATTATCGGTGAAGAGAGAATATACAAATCGATCGACACGGTGGTAAACGTTGAAGAAAGAGTCAACTTCTCTAAAGAATGTTTAAACTCTTAACAAGTACAAGGAATGCCATTACACTGCCTTCGACTTAAAATTGGATCTCTGATCATATTAGTTAGAAATCTAGACTCATCAAAACTGTGTAATGGAACAAGGATGATCGTCAAATAGCTCTCGAATAACATCATCAAGGCCGAACTTGTGACTGGGGAGGATAAAGGACACACATTGTTTATCCCCAGAATACCACTGATCTCAACTGGACAGCCATTCCAATTTAAGACTGTAATTTCCAATCAAATTAGCCTATAATTTCACAATTAACAAAGAGCAATGACAAACTTTTAAACACTACGGTATTAACTACAAAGAATCCTGCTTTTCTATATACGGTGCGTTTCTATACTTACGGTTGACTATATGTAGCTTGCTCTTGAGAGGAAATTAGAAATAATTGTACATACAGTTATATACCCCGGATAACAAACTAAAAAATGCTGTTCCTAATCAAGTATTGGAGAGAGTAAGAATATGTTTCCAACAAAAAAAAGTTACCTCTTATATTGTACAGATTATCCTTTTATTCCACCACTTTTACTGCCACACAATTTCATATCAACTCCCTGAGTGAAGCCGGATACTCCAGCTGATAAATTTATAGCATATATTTTGGGTAAGTCCTTCCATCATTAATTTCCAATTGCCTATGTTAATATTTGTATTTTCATGTATCGTTTTCTTTGATGGTTAATTTAAAGTAGTATATGCAAATTAAAAAAATTATAATATTAATATTTAAATTTAATGAAATAATTACCATCAATATGCGTTAAGTCAGTTAATAAAAAAATTTCGATATAATTTTATAAAATTAAACTTATTTTTCATTATGTACAAAATGTCTCATACGAATTTCTTTCTAAACTTTAACATATGTAAGTTTTTAATATAAAAAATCTTTCATAAGGAAATCTTCAGTTTAATCACAACCCTTCTAATATTTGACTCTAGAAAATGTAATGTAACATATCTTGCATTTTTTTTCAACAAACAAAATTTCTTTCTCTCCAATATCTCTAAAAGCTTTATGTAATGTTAAACCTTGAGATCTGAAAATTGCGATTGCGAAAGCAAACTGTAATCTGTTATGTATTCTTCAATTACCGTTACTTTTTTCATACATCAGTTGGTAATCCATTTTCTATATTATCATGCTTGGAAAATTTATTCACTTTGTAAATAAGAGTACAATGTTCATCTTCTACTATTTGTAAGTCAAACTAATGCCGATGGCACACACTGCAAAAGTTTTAGTTACATATTTCTTTGGGCAGTTTCAAAATTATTTGCATAATAAACATAATGAGCATCATTTTTAGAGAAATTCAGTTCATCATCTCGGTTACACTTCTGTCGTTTCCATGCAGGATGCATAAAATAACGGTTACACTTGCTTCTTTGTGACCAGTTACAACGAAAATCAAATGATAAGAGTCAAGTACCCATCGAAATATTTGATTAAACATTTCATAGCTCACGGAACAAAGATATGATAAAATAAATGAGTACATTGCGATACATAATTAAATAAACAAAATTCAAATAATAAAGCTTTCTGAAAGTACAGACTAACTACATGAGTGAAAAACATTCACTAGTATTTAGGTAAAAATGTATTGAAATCATAATATAAAAACGAATCTCGTACAAACCGGAATCTTCTTATTTTTGGGTTCTCAAATTAAATAACGTCGATAACAAGTGTTTATTGGAAGATGAACTTAGTAGTTTTTCATTAATTATATTTTTCGTTGTTATTAAGAAAAAATTACTAAGAAATAGAATACGAGAGATACGTTGAATTATCTAAAAAAAAACTTTCAAATCTTTTTAAAAATATATTTTACAAGTTTGAAGATTAAAAATTTTCAAATAAAATATTTCAAATATTGAATATATTATATTAAATAATACTACATAATAAAATGATGTTCAGCAATAACACTTTTATTCATCACTAAAATATATATTGTGTGTTAGCTATTGATTGAGGTATATGTCATCGCAAACTTTTCCTGTACTTTTGGCAGCATATTCAGTTTTTCGTGCATTGGCAGAATTTACTTTATTATTCCTATTTATAGCAACAAATTACGGTGCAATTATATATAGTCTATATCTTAACATAGGATATATGTTATGCACTTGAAAAATATCTTTATAATTTGTTAGGACATTTAAGAGTGAAATAAAGACATACAAACGAATAAACAGACTACGGTTAACTTTCAAAATTATAGCATACTTTCCACTCAAAACTCCTGTTCTATTGAACAATTTTTGTTAAAGGTCTATTGCCGTTTAATGAATTTTTAAAACACCTTATTTTTGATATATTCTTGTTTTTACAATTTTTAGGATACTAGTTGATTTTGTTGTTTTATATTAAGATGACTTTCCTCAGGCTTAAGGTGTTGCCAGAATATTTTATTAGAATTTTTTAAAAAATATATTTCGAAATTTTTATATTTTTTTAATAAATATGTTGTCTATTTCATGATATTTTCAATACATAGACAAAGGAATTCATTTTATTGCCCTTAAAATTAACTCATTGCTTACCATTATTAGTTTTCCTTCCCACGTGTATTTGTAAATTCAATAAACGCAATATTTTTTACTAATTTAAGCACAGCGAAAAATATTTAATCGTCAGGTGCAAAACAGAAAATACAAGTTTATTTTTTAAATTTAATTCCAATTTTAAATGTTTGTTTTTCAAACTCCTTTTCCTTTTTTTTCTTTAGTATAAAATTCACCGTCAATAGAAGAAAAAAACCAATAATCAAGTTAACTGAAAATCTGAAAAATTTAATGAATGCAAGTCTGAAAACTGAACGTACATCAGACTAAAGCAAACCCATAATTAACCTTTGAGATGTAAGTCAAATAGTAATGTTTGTGACTTTAAATTTTTAGCAGCTAAATTATTTAAATTGTTTCGTTATAAACTTTTTGCTATCTTTTTGTTAAGGAAAATATCAAACCCTTGATTTATTAGATTTAGAAATATTATCGCCACAAAATACCGTGTTCCTGGGAGTTCACCGTAAGAATTTGTGGATAACTGTTGAAAAACTTGTACAAAAAAAAATGATTTTAACTCCGTTTTAATATTTTCATAGTTCGTCAAATTTATTTACCTAATAAACGCAGCTGGGAATTCACAGCTTTCAGCTATTATGGTCCAATTGGATAATAATTGCTTGTTTATTTACTGAATAATTCCTTACGTTTGTTTATATATTTAACAACGTATATTTATAAATTAAAGGAAATAAATTTTCTCATTGTTATGCAAATAATTAAAATTCACACTTGATTGACGCTCTTTTGTCGTCCAAGACAAAATAGGAAGAGCGGTCTACTTTGATTCAAAGCATATCATTATTTTCAGAAATAAGATATGGTGCATAATTAAACTTATAACTTTAACGTGTTGAATTTCCTGCAACCATGGAGGAAGTATCGAGATAGTGTAGCCCATTTTGCCCCACGAACAGAGAATTGGATTGTGAATATCGTCCATATGCCATATAGGTAAATATTTACAGGATACAAACGACTAAAGACATTGCATCTTCAATATACCCAATTTTAATTAGTTATAGTTGCCAAAACTAACGAAGAGTTTTGAGGGATTATTCGTAAGAAGAATAATTGACTAGGAAGATAAAAGAAGCGATTGTAACTTTTCGATTGTGATATGAATATAGAAACATAGAAATATGAATATTTAGCGATGTATATACAATAATATTTAGCGATGTATATACAATAAATATAGAAATATGAATATTTAGCGATGTATATACAATAATATTTTGCGATGTATGTACAATAAATATAGAAATATGAATATTTAGCGATGTATATACAATAATGGTGGCGGTCAAGTGGTGAGGTTTAAATATGATGAGGTATTGTATAAGAATGCTGGGAAATTAACAATTTATATTAAGGTTTTGACGACAATAATTTACATTCCTCACTAAGAGTTAACACGCCTGTTTTTGAATACATGTGTATATATATATATATATATATATATATATATATATATATATATATATATATACATATATATATATATATGTATATATATATATATACATAACTACAATCTGTATAATCTGGTATTCAATAAAATACCTGGACATTTTACAGAATACAATGTCATTTGTTTCATTTTTTGGCTAGGTATTCTATATAATACCGAACGTAAAATCGAGAGTATTTCACAATTTTTGCGAACTAAACCATCATCACTTGTAGCCCCTGTCTCCAGGGGCTGTGTGTAACTTTTGTTAGCGAACAGTGTAGCACGCTAGTACACGAATATGTTCACCTGCTACAGTAGCCTTCAATTGTTAATATGCACGGGCAGGAAGAGGTATTACTTTGTGGTGCCGTCTGTGGTTTATTATATAGTCTGCTTAAAAAGAAACGAAGAACAAAACCGCAATGTTGGATGAGGCCCTTTCCACAACGATGTAATGAAAAGACGAATAAATTTATACATAAAAAATAGATTTAATGTATTTAAAGTTTCAAAGGAACTCATTGCTCGGATTGTACCTGACGTGTGTTTTGCATTGATAAGCGTGTTAAAAGAAAATATTAAGGAAAGAAAAAACACATTATATATTATATATTTATATTTCTATTTATTTTTAAACTTTCTAATGTTTTCTTTACTTTACCAGTCTTGCCAATTTGTAATTTCAGTATTTTCGCCGTCATAGTCTAAAGTATTGAGACGTTCCGGAAAATTCCAAGAATCTCCATGATTACGAGAACTGGACGAACTCTCTGAATACGGTGACAGCATTGGAGTTGTAGAATATTTTCCAATGCCGATAACTGCGTTATACAATAAAATATCTATATCCCTTTGCACTAAAATCTTGGCCCGCTCATCTTTAATTTTAAGTAATTTCGTTGCGACGGCTACGTCAAAGATATCGTCGTCATGTTGTTTTATAGATTCCATCTATTTGTTCACGTTATCCATAATGGACAAAGCGTGGGAAATTTTCTGATCTTCATCGATAGGACGACGCTTTTGCAAATTCTTGGAAGTCTTAAATTTTTCATCTGGCATTTCAAGATAGGATTATTTAGTCCCATATTCTGTGTGTTCGTGGATGTCTCGTGATAGTTGAAACAAAGATAAAATTTTCTTTTTCAGATACCTAACATCTTGGAAGAATGAATGATGGTGGAGAGAAGTGTTAATTGCATGGATACTATGGATGGGAAACATGTTGTTATTCAAGCCCCAAATAATACAGAAAGTGACTTTTTCAACAATAAAGGTGATTTCAGCATTTTACTTTTAGGAATGGTCGACGCACACTATATGTTTCGATACGTGGATATTGGATGTAAAGTAAGGACATCGGATGATGGCGTCTTTAAAAATACCGGTTTCTATGCTAATATTCAGCAGGGTAATTTAAATTTGCCTCAACCTTTATGCGCTACCCGGAAATAATATAGCAATTCCACATGTCACATTTTCAAATGATTTTTTTGCATTAGATGTAAATTTTATAAAAGCATATCCTGATCAACATGCCAAAAGATCAAAAGAAATTATGTTTAATTATCGTTTGAGCCGAGCGAGGCGTATAGTAAAAAATGTTTTCGGGATTATATCTGCAGTGTTTCGCGCACTTGTATAATTTTTTGATGAAACAAGAGTCTTCTTCGCAATTTTATACTTCGCACGGTATTTTTGATACTGAAAACCAAGTTACTCACAGCACTATATGAAAGTTGGTAGCGCGATGCACCCACTGCAAATTTACTTCCTTTATGATATGTCGGAAGAAGGTCAGCTGGCAATGCGAAAGACATCAGAGAAGAGTTTGCAGAATATTTTCAAACTGACATTGGAATGGTACAATGGCAAGAAGCAATAGCGTAAAAATCATTAGTATATACATGTAATAAAAAGGAGTTCCCTACTCAAAAGCGAATGCCTACTGATATTGATGGTAGTCGAGATAAAATGTTAAAGCTTATGTTATCGATCAAACGGACTTAATTTGACTTCCAGTATGGAGGGAGATTCACAATAAAAAATATAAAAACTTACCTGCTTATTTATTTCATAGTGTGAGTTGATACTGGCATTGGGATCGTCCCTTCCATGAAGAAAATTTAAATATGCATAACCAAACCAATTTGGCTTATAAATATCTGTAATCCCAGAACTCGACGATTTTAAATCAAAAATTTTCTTCTTTTCTCGACGGTATTGACCCAAAATAATTTTCGATTTTCTCATTACCTCTGTTGAAGCACGATTACAATTTAGAGCCAATTCTTGAGTTGCGTCGTATTTTCTGTTCCTATTCTTGTAGTCAATATGATTAAAGTCCCATAGTACACGACATGTTAAAATCACTTGAGTAAATTCAATAATTTTATCACTTGTTCAATCCATATTTCACTTTATTGTGCGCGAACAAATACATGTTTTCTCTCCAGCAGTGGTAGCAAGACTGAGTTCGCGAACAAAAAGTGCTTGCAAGTCGCGAACAAAAAGTGTGCGTGCATATATTTTTATGCAGCTGTGCGCGAACTACGCAAGAATGTTCGCGGCCAATTTGTTACCGTTTCTTTGTGCGGTTCGAGCGAAACAAACATTTGTGCTACACGCTGTGCAGCACTGTGTTGCACAGTTCAGCACACTGATGGAATCGTACCTCTACGTAAACTATAGTGCCTGATAAGCCTGATCAGTTTCATGCAAGAAATAAATATTTTACGCATAATTACGATTCAAAAGAGAATCAGCGAATAGTGCTATCGATGATCAGCGTTATGAATAATTCTGAGCGGTAATATATACAGCAAAGATAGTCAATAAAATTTGACAACGGGATTATGAATTATTGCAATATCATGATCATATTTTAAGTTAAAAACTTAAGTTGATATCTCCTGTGAATGTCCTAAGTAGATTTTAATTTACCACGTTTCCGATATGCGAATATCAATCATCGATAATAAGATCGTAGGTTAAATAACTCTCCACACAGTATAAGAATATAACTCGCAATAATATTCAATTATATTTGCAATTTTGTAGGTAAAAACAAAAAGGAATTCAAAGTATTTTTTTTAAATGCATGTTTTCATCAGATTTTAATTCTCGCTATGGAGTAGAAATGCTCGTTTATTATAAAATTAAATTTATAATGGCTTATGTCTCAGTTTTATTTAATTTCGTAACTCATATTTATAGTTCTTAATATTATTCATTGATATCATAATATATACCTATTATCTCAACTTTTATAACCAATTGCTGTCTTTTTTGATATTGTATTCCTTCTTACCGGTGCTTTGATTATCTACTGTATTTGGTTGATCATCCTAAGTAGCTCTTGAAATATATTTTCATATATAATTTGCCCTACTGATTACAACTAAGGAATTGTTCCTGAATGCCATCTTCGGGCGGTATATAAGGCGTCCGTCGTCCACTGCACATTCTCTTTCGGTCTGCTGTGTTTGCATATTTGTAAGAACTCTCGGTGGGTCTTTGTGTAATCAGCAAGGTGGTCGATCGTTGTCCTTAAACAGAAATTATACAGTGAGGTCAGAGTTTCGCTTTTTCATTTGATATATCATGAGTATTTTTAATTCGTTAAATTTTGTGTTCTCATCCGATCTTCTGTGTTACTGCTTATGGTAATTGTAGCTGGATTTTCTATGATCACAATAGTAGCTAATTGTTTTGGTTAAGCATAACTCATATCGTGAGATTGGCTAACTCGCGTAGATACTATGTTTTTAATATTTATTGTTTTTCTTTATATGTAGCCTTTCTTTCAATCTAGGATCTATAATATCAAGCAAAGTTTTATTGAAATCTGTTTGGCTGTCCAAGCGCAAATGGAAGACAAACAAATTCATAAATATGCAAATTGTGACTTTTATTATAATAATAGGGACTACAAATTATAAGCATACGGAGCTGGTTTAATATAAAAATCCTGATTAATAAACTAAATTTTACAAGTAACATAAATACATCAGTTTCTAAAATACATCTGTCAAATTTATATATCTATTACTGCAAATATCATTGCAATAAATTACGCTATTTTTTATAATACAAATAAATGTAGTAAAATGCCTTGCCAATATTAAAAAATGTAGTGAATTTTATGGCTGCAACTTCATTTGAACCCTAACAAATTAGGAAAGCCCTATAAGGTACACCCACATAAATAATTATGGAATAAAAGTTAACAATGGCCACAAAACGAAAATTAATTTTAAAATCAGGTTTAATAAAACAATCAACTATCTAATAACTAAAAAAATACATAAATAAATATTATGTCAATACTTATTGTATGACACTCATCGTCTGAGAAAATCAATTGAACCTGTCGATGACGAAATAGCTCTAGTTGAAGTTTTCTGTCTAGAATTTTACTGCGTATTACGTTTTAAATATTGAAGCCTCTGATATAGCAGTCACACTCTCCGTATTCAGATACCACCTCCATTAAATACGGAGATGCGTGAGGTACGCCTGACGAAATATATCATTTTCGCCGAACTTTTCCACATTCGCATAACGAATTTTGATTATACGGTTCTGTACATGAATATTAATTTCAGAGAGCTTCCAGTTATTTGAGCGACATCTCTATAAATATACAGGTGCTGAAAATGTTATGTTTCGTGATCTCGATCATTAGCGACGCTGTTCGCAGCAACCGTTTCGCTTATGTAATAAACATATATATATATATATATATATATATATATATATATATATATATATATATATATATAATATAATCGTACTATCCATATTCTATCATTATGTATAAAGCGGAAAAGTTTCTTTCTTTGTTTTTTCTACCTTTATGATTTCAAAAATTATTTTATTTTATAAAGCACACACTTTGGGCAAGATTGTAGGTCATGTGCTTTCATATGACAATTCATAGGAGTGGAGCAGTGATAACTAACGTAATGCGGGTCGTGAACGGTGCTGAAACGGGGCATATTAAGAAGGTCCCGAGGGTACGTATTCCCGCCACACATTCCCAAGCTCAATAAACGATGTCGTTTTGCGAATGGGGCGCAGGCGTTTAGTGACCACGGAGGGAAGAGTGGCAAAATGAAAGGCCGGTGAAACCACGAAATAATTTAATATGTAAATAGATAGTACATAATATTCAATATGTTAACAGATAGATATATAACTTCACCCATTGTAAGAACTCTCTCAGTTTTAGAAAATATTAAGTATTAAGTTTATATTTGTTCCAACTTGCTCGCATTGGTATACTTCTATTTTACAAAGCTTTTAATCAAATAAAAGGAAACAAGTGCCTGTCGAAACAACGTGCATATGTATAGTTTTCTCCAGGTTTGGAAATTGTTAACCCTATTTGGGTCAATAGAAAATTATACTTAAACTAAAGAATTTCCTTTCAAACCGTTGCTTGAAAAATTAGCAGTTCCCTTTAAATTTCTTTTTTTTTGGCATTGCAAATCACTTTATAGCTCAATATTTTGGAAACGAAATTTTAGCATGTAAATGTATAATCATAATCATCATATATTTTAATACGCTAAGGTTTTAAGATGTTACACTCCCTTTTTAGAAAAAACCTCACAACTAATCCACATAAATTATATATCATTTTATAGATAATTGCTAGCTCTACCGGCATCCACAACTAAAAAATGTATTATTGCTATTGTTTTTGCAAATTAATTAATTATTAAAATTATATACACAAAACAGCAATGCTGCCATCTAACGGCTCAACGTCAATATGATTGACGGTCGGTAAAATTTTTGTTTAATTTCAAATCCACTCACGTATAAATAAAGTGGCGCTTTAGCTCAATGCTTTTGATACTTGCGCCTCTATATGTCAATTTTAGTAAAATATTTGTTTGATCTGTCATCTGAGCTTCATAATGGAATAAATAATGCGAAGACTTCGCACGGGTCACGCTAGTTATGATAAAAACGTCTAGTTTATTTGGAAAACCTATCTAATACCATTCGATGAATGACCAAGTTCATATACATAAATCTAAAACAGTAGCTCCTTATTTTCAAACATATTAATTACTTCTGTGAGCTTACGTTGGTATTCATACCGCAAAGTTGGATAAAAAAATTATACATCCCCAACATTACATTTTGCACTCCGCTCTGTTTCATGTCCCTTTGGCTTAATGCTTCTCCTTTCTTTTCCTCTATTTTTATTAGTACCACACGTTATCTAATAGTCTAGTAATTTTATAGGTTAACGGTACTTTTTTTAAAAATTTCACTACCTATATGTGGTCTTCAAAATTAATAAATAAACAAACATACATATTGAAATCATAAAAATATCGTCAAATGTAAAAATTTTAAATTTACTTTAAATCGAGAGATTTTTTTAAAATTTAATAATGAAGTTATTTTCGTAGATAAGTAGCTATTGTTTTATCATTATCATTACTAATAGGATATATCTCTAAAAATAAAAAGAAAAAAACCTTTTGTAAGCATAGTGTCATGAAACTAAAGCATAAAAGTTACAGAACTATACACATTACCGTCATAATTTCTCTGTACAAAAGCACTCTCTCCTCTTTTTTTATTTCACTCATCATTTTAGCACCACTCTAATAAATAGCTTTTAACAGAAAGCTTAAAAAACTCTCTCTTTTATTTCTTTTTATTAAAATATTATTTTGAAAGTAACAGAGCATAAATTAACAAATATTACTACAACAAAACACGTCGCTGAATTATAAAAGGGATGAAAATGGAAAACTGATAGGAGGAATAAATAGGAAGAGTGAGAGGAAAAGAATAAAATGTGCAATTAATCTAGTCTAAAATATGGTTCTTGTAATGCAGTCCTGTAGGAAGAATCAAAAAGGTGTCTGTTTCTTTTGGGTCACAATTCATAAATGTGTGCAGAGAGACCTTAAAATCCAGATCGAAGAGTTTTGTTACGAACTCACATTTTTTTATGAATCAAGTGAAACTCGCTTATTATTACTGTTAAACACTGAATCTATCCGATAGCCTATGACACAAATAATGCAATCCCAAATGCTGTACTGATAAAATAGCACATTTTCTTCATTATCCTTTTCTATTTATTATACGAAAGTGAACTATAGTCTGTCGAATAGAATTAATTTCAAGTGTTGTTCCTTTTGGTCGTGGTGCGGTTATTATTATTTTTAGATTAAAATAAATAAAACTATGAAATATGAAGATCATTGAATATATTGAAGAATAGAAAGATGTAGATTTTACGTTGCTAAATCGTTAGCTATTCAATTTGAGAAAGATATACAAGAACATTTCTAATAAAAGTGCTAAATAATTTGCAGAAAATATGATTACATATTCTTGCCATCGGTCATCAAAGCGAACATTGAAAAAGACGGCCTTATTATCATTGAAAAAGAGCGCGGCGTTATATCTATCGCTATATTGTTCTACAAGTACGTAGCGTCGCTTTTGTCGTTTTTGATATGATATCGACGGCAGATTTCTACTAACTTTTCTTCTAAGTGAAATTGACATGCAATTTCACTCTGACAATATTTCCGTGAATCTTGAATTTCTAAGTAATGAACGATACTCTTTCAAGTGGTAAGGTATTTTTATTATTTTATTGTTATATCACGTTTTACTGTAACTTGGCTCTGAGACGAAAATATCTGTCATATGACTAACAACGTTGACGATATTGGTGGTGCTCATAGAATTTCTTATATATAATCTTTCAAGTTTTTAGAGTCAGTTCATTAGTTACTAAGGTCGGTTTATTTTTATATCTAATAACATGGAAAACATCGTTAGAATATCAATAGTTACTAATGATAAGTATTACAGACGTTATCTCAAGTAACCATTATAAGACTTGCAAACACAAACCATTCAACAGGCTCGAGTAAATATTGAATGTGGTATATTCGCCGTATATTGCGTTTCAATCACCTTGTAGTCTATACTTAATATAAAATTCATTGAATCGTCACACCTTTTTAAGTTTAACATTATTTTTAATATAAATGACACAAAGGTAAGTTGAGTGCGAAAAAGTATTTAAATGTAATAATATACCCCTAGCAAATAACAAATTATAGGTTTTCCTTCCATTAAATTGTCTTACAAGTCGTAGTAGTTTACACATATTTCATTTATTTACAGATAATAAGTAATTTTATGATTACGCTCGATACGATTTTACCTTTTATATTTCAATGTACTTTTTACAATTTTTTTTTTCTTTTTATATCACAATTTAATTTTTTGTATACCCAGATACTTTCAGTGATTTTTGGAACGAAGTTCCTTATCGAGCGTTGCGAAAGGGGGCTAGACGGAAAAAATTAAGACCAAAAGTTGTAACGACACTTTTTGCTATAGTTGCTAGCGGGCGCGCTGCAAGCCGTGCGGCGTGCGCGTGTTTCTCTGTCCGTCTCTCTCTCTCATAGAAAGCAATCTAGTTATTTTAGTTTCGTCTTTCTATTTCGCATTGAACAGTGTGGTGTCGCGACGATTATTTTTGTTGAGTGTATACAGGTTTTATGTACATAATAAATAATAAAAAATAATAACAATAATAATTATTATTATAACTTAAAAGAAATAAAATTTTATTACAATTCCTTCACTAATTAATCGAAAGGAACTTCGTTCCATCCGGGTGTCCCTTGACACCTCTCAAGATTTTTTATTCTACGATATTCAAATAAGCAAAAGCTAGATATTCTTTGATTAAAATCTCATATCATATACCTTATTGAAGTTGCTCTTAAATTTACAATTCCCACAAAAAAAATCGAACTCTTTTACAAGTTCACAGCAAATTTTTTCAGAAAGCAAAATTTGACGCTGAAACTTGAAATGTGGCATAGTGATAGAATATATTAAATCGCATAATTTAGAGTAGCTATCTTCATATGGTACTTTAAAGTATGAAAATTGGGTATATAAATCGCAAATTTGAGTATGGTATATTGTGGGAAATATTAATTGAAAGAACTAATTACAAAGAATTTAATTTTTTTGTAATTTTAATTACTAATCTATAGAGCTACTCGTCAAAAATATAAAAAACTGAGCCACAACCGCCCTTTTATTTACGAAATACTGAAACAAAATCGTGATAAAAATAGGAAAAACAAAATTTGACTACAAAATAATAGAAAAAACGCTAACAATTTCCTTAAGTTTTATACTTTTTGAGATATACACCATAGTTTTACGTCTATGGAAGGTACAACACGTTATATATGCAAAGTGAAAAGTGAATATTTTTGAATAGTTTAATAGAAATATTATGTACACTTAAATGTTTATATTTGCAAAAATACGTACAGAGAGAGACATAGTTTTTGTACTACGATTACATGACAAATTTTTTATCCTAAAATGATAATAACTCTCACTTTGGTACCAATTTTTGATTTCACACATGGTACATGAATTATAAAGATAACTATAGTATAGCTAATATTATTTGGTATAATCTATTGACGCGTAAAATTAAAACCATTTATTTACGAAATTTATTTTTTTGCATAGTTTACTTATTAGAAAGCATGATGAGTGTTTCAGGAAGTTTCATAAAGGCGAATAAAAACAAGCAAAGTTTTTCACATTTACTCGATATGTGTTTCCGAACTTACGAGGTCTCGCAAAAATAAACCACTATGATGAAGTACTTAACATTGTTAAAACTCCGACTAATTATGTGAAGACGGATCGTTTTGCTGAGTCTTTTAAAGTGTTTGTGATATTTGGAGAAACATATAATAAAGATAGCCTTGATCTATTTGCGGTAGGAACGTGCATAGCCAACTCTCAATGTCAATTACGCTACATAGATTCCTCTATTATTTATATACAAAACTATATCAAATAAATTCTAAAACGAGATATCGTATAAATCAATTATATTTAGATATACGAGATACGACCCATAATTATGATATCTGTAAGAGAACTAATTTTTGATTAAAAGGTTGAAATGGCAATGGGCAGCACATATAGCGTGCAGGACCGAAAACAGCTGGGAAAGAAAAGTATTCGAGTAGCGACCACATGCCGGAAGACGCAAAGTTGGTTTAACCGTCGCTAGATGCAGAAATGTTCTGATGAAGATTGCGAAAAGCCGCTGGATGCAGTCAGCACGGGATCAATTTTCCATTGGAGTCTATTTGGGAAGCCCATATCCAGCAATAGCCATCTTTCGGCTGACTTTGAAGACAATGACAGTACGCTACGAAAATGTATAATTAAAAGATGTAATGTAAAATGTCAAAAAATTGTCATGAACTCCCAAATAAGTAATCATAGAAGTGGTTGAAAGTTATAATTTTTTCATTCCAATTTCGAACACATCTAAGTTTACGTTTTACTCATAATTTAGCCTTTAATCAGGTGAGTTTAGTAAGTAAGGTAATGTTGCAAATTCAAAGAGGTTTTCAGATTATTTTTTTATAATGAAGAATATACAAGTTCAAAATAAATTTTAATACTTTTGGTTTAATTTTATATTTTAAAATAAAAGAGCTTTAATAGGCAATGAATAAAAATATTTCGGAATAATTTTCATGTTAAAATGTTGTTTATATAAAAAACTTCTCATAATATAGGTTTAATACTTAAACTACTATTTTAATAAGGTTAACCGACACGACGATAATACCTACTACCTGTAAAGATAATTTCGTTATTTACGCTAGTTTATATCTAACAAAGTAAATTATTCGTCCCTATAAAACTTTTCTTAAACTAATTCTGCACAAAGATAAATGTAGCAAATTGAAATTAAAAAATCACCAATATTATGGTTTTCATATTTTCCTTACAGTCGATGTAAATATATATTCGTTTCTGCGTTATGATATGGTACCTTAGCTACACATAATAAGCGCCAAATCGCATTTAAAATGAAACAAAATTAAAAATACGTATTATTTTTATCGCGCACTGACTCATTCGTCATCAAAACCTAGCATTTAAAGTAAAAAGTAAAATTCGGGTTAATTTAAGTCGATAGCAAGCGTAAATATAGAAATTATCTTTACACCCAGTAGCTATCATCATCATATTGCTGAGCCATATTAAAAATAGTAGTTTATATATTTAACCGATATTATGAAGAAGTTCCCTTTATAAACATGTCGCTTAAGAATATTCAATTTGAATTTACCTTAAATAGAATTATTATAAACAGGTCGAGATTTCCTCGATATTGGGTCAAGAATTCTAAATCATACTAATTAAATGTATGACGGAAAATTCAACTAAGAATAATTTTGAAATGAAAATTATATCGAAATATTTTACGTCTTCTAAGAAGCATACTTACTTTTAGATTATACATTAACAGTTTATAAATAAATAAACGCTATCATAGTTAATGATTCGAGAGCAAAGCGCTCCAAAATAAAACGGATACATATTCGTATGTATGTTTACTTTGAAGCGCGTCTTTACAAATAAATATTTACCAGTTCAACTATTTCAATTGTACATTACAGAAACATACACAAACAAAATAGCAACGCATGTATAAATAAATACCATGGTGATACATGTACCATTAAACAATTACCATTAAACATAAGAGTTTATATTCACATAATGTCTAGAGAGGTTTGGCAATTTATTGCAGAATATCATTTTGAACATCCGGTAAATATATACGGTATATTTACGATACCGCCGATAGAAAACATCTTTCTTGCACTAGTACTCTATTCTTTCGTTATCGCCATAAAATTTTAACAGCGAAAATAAAAGTTTCTATCATCAGTTATGTTTCTAAATAGATTTCTATTTCAGATTCTTGTTTTCTATTCAGATTATTTGGCATGATACTTTTTTTTCGCTTTTGTTAGCAATTAGGAGAAAGAGAAATAAAAATATTATGGAATGAAGAAGTCTGAAATTCCAACCCATTCCTTAAATATAATCAACATTCAAAAATACAAATATGTTACTAAATATATACAAATATGTCACTAATTGGTCTATGTTATTTTCGATCGATGACATAGATCAATAATGTTTTTTTTTCTTAGCGGTTTTAGAAAAGCATATTTCAAATGTCTTAAACCTGTTTTTTAAACATTCAGTAAATAAGCATTTTCTCACAAAAAGATGATTTTCGAGAATTTTTTCCTTTTTCTAAAAAGTGTTTTCTCACTTATGATATCAGCAGAAATAAATTAAGAAAATATTTACTTCGGACTAGTTAAGACAAATTTATGTGAATCATTAGACTTACATAAATTTATTTTAAGTAGTCTGACAAAGAAATGAAAAGGTCCTTTACAAATATTTTTATTAATATGATTTTACGACAGATAATAGATACTTTCTAAATTATAAATGAGTACTAATTTTCTTGCCTATATTACTTTATTTTTCAGTCTGACATACAGGTATCAATTCAAAGCACCTTACGACTGACTTTAATTAAAATGGTACAAGGTCATCAGAAAACTCTCTCGAATTGATCTGAGAAATCCTCTTCCACCGTTGTTATGTTATGGCAACATATAACGGTCTCATGGGGAATATGCCATTTGATGTAACCCCAAATCTTTCACATTATCATTTCAATTTCAAATTCTTATTTACATTTGAGTGTTCTGTGTTTAGTTCTACTAAGAATAATAATTGCGTCGAAAAAATGTTAACAAACGATTTGCAAAAACGCAGTGTTTTTTTGGAGAAATGGAGAATTTTTGAAATAATTTTTTTTATATGATCGTGAACAAAAATCATTTTTGTTGAATAATTTTAATGCATGTTCATTAATTTAATAATAAACATTGAAACTACTGCATTGGTTTCGATCCAAATAATTGGACAAATTTTCACAAAAAAGATTATGGTCCAAAGGATGAATGTAGTAACCATCGATATTTTTGTTTGCTTCACAATTTAACACCATTTGCAATAATATATGTACTTATGCAGTACAATTTTTGATCATAAAAAATTTTGGATTAGTAAGATAGTAAAACAAGATTGGTGGAAACAGAATTGGTACGAAATGGATTGGTAAGAACTTTTATAATAACTATATCCTTTAGTAACTTGACCTCCCTTAATAACACTGCACACCACTGAGCATCATATGTCTTTAGTTTATATTTTATATCCATTTTTTTGTTCATAGCAAATTATTATTGTAAAATAATGCTGTTTTCATTTCCATTATCTGCAAATAATTAATCTAAATAAGCTGCTATTCTAAAACTCAGAAATCAGTAAATATAAAATCAAAATAATGGGAATAAGTATACTATATAATATGAAAAGTGATCAAGTATAATATGAAACATTATTCTTTCTATGTTACCTAATTTTAAATTCATCATAATACTCTAATATTATACAAATATTGCGCATATTATTGAGGTCAGTATCATAGTTACTAAAACATAGATGAAGGTAACTTTAAAGAATTCAATAGACTTAGTTTTGAGTATCGAATAAAATAAACGGTATTGGCAGCAAGCAAGTTACTTATAACACTGGGTCTTAGAATGGAAGAGAGTGTTTAATTCCATAGTAGTCATTGTGTGGAACAAATATGATATAATAAAACAATATTCCGGCAATCTTATGTCAAATTACTTTTCTCTGAACACTATAAAATCTGTTCATTCAAATCGAAATCAATAGGTAAAATGGATTGTGTATATGTCCATGCACTTAAAAAGCTTTTAGTCACAAATAAATATAAATACACACATTTGGCAACTTATAAAAAATAAATACCATCTTAATCAGTTTATTAATATATTTAAGTACAACAAATATCATTAGACCACAAGTTGATACAATTGTTGTAAACTTAATTGGAGGTTTTGAGTCACGTTCAACATTATTTCATTTTTATGTAAGCGTAGGAAGTGTGGAAAACAATGAAGGAAGTTATGATACTAAGCAGTAAGGAAAGATAGAGATAGTAGTAGCATGTATGGAAATTAAAATCCCACAGAGAAAAAGTCAACTATAACAAAAAGAATTAGAAAAATGGTAAATTTCTTAAGTAATACAAATACTATAGCAAAGTAGTGAATTACTCACTGACAGCGTAGACATAAAGTATGAATTTCTAATAAATTGTAGGAAGTTTGCCAAAAGAATATTTATTAAATTATCATCACTTTTATAAATAAGTGTATAAGATCAGACAAGGAAACACTTTTCCAGTGCCGAATATAATACGTGAGATAATTAAAAGAAATATAAGAAAACTCCCGACTATAAGTTTCAAAGAAGCGGATGAACTAGATATATAACGAACTAACACGATTGATTAAATACATAGGTGAGATAATCGTTTTACTTATATATCATAAATTTATGTGTAGCATAGAACAACATTAACATCCAGTAGGATTCCAGGCAAGAACCATGGCCAGTACCGTTTCTATTCTTAAACTCGCAAGCAAGACTGACATTAACAATTGCGGCTAATCTCAGTATAAAATGTACTCATTATAAATCAACGTTTCAAAAAGTATTTAGAAGACAACCAAAAGAATTCTGGATATTATTTAGAATTTAGAAGAAGAAAAGGCTCAAGTGATATGGTGCGAACTGTAACTAATTTGCCACAGATATGCAGTTGTACTCCTTGATATTTTTAAAGCCAGATACTTTGGATGGATCAAGGAAGAATCTCAATATTTTCAGAATTACTTTTGAGGAATTTTTGTAATATTGTACTACAAATGCGTAAGCTACATTGCTATCAGGGAACATATTATAAACATTAATGTAATTTGATTTTGTGATAGAGGCAGTAATTTACACGTTATATCAAAAGGGTGACTCCGAAATCGATTTTCTTCTTTCTTGATCGACTCTTTCTGATTCACGTCGACGACAAGATTGAAAATGACATTAAAAATAATATTGTTGGATTTTGTAAATGACATAGTTCTATTATTATACAACAATACTTGTGATAAACTCATGGCAAAGATGGAAACGGGACGTGTCATATTTAAATTGTGGCTTGAAAATAACTGGCAAACATTTAAAACAAAATAAATGATTTTTACTACTGAGGATCGCTTTAAACCACATGACCCAACCTTAACGATGTGGTGACATACCACAGTATCACATATACACAGTATGTACAGTAATATATATATATATATATATATATATATATATATATATATATATATATATATATTATTCAGAACTTTCCCTTGCATGTACATCTTGAGAAGATAAATACAATATTAATAAAATCAACTTTTTTATCATCTAATTTAATCTAGTAGTTAAAAAGAGGCCAAGGATACTGGGCAGATTAACTTTGTGCAAAGATTTTAATCCTTAACGTCCAACATCTGTATATTTAAACTATACTTACTATACTATACGATATTATGTAATACATGAGCTTTCGTTAATCAAAAATTGTTGCCACCTACAAAGTGAACTAAATACAAGCAGATATACTACACATTCCATGAACAACATTTATTTATTCATTCTATGATCAAAATTTATGAATCGACTAAAGGTGAACCCACGATACGCGACACCACAACTGCAATTTTTTAAAGGATTGTTACTCATACACAATGTAGCTGGTTACTGAGGAAGGGTAATTTGACATGAAATTAGAAATGAACCTTTTTCGGACTACATCTTTTACTCATTTATGAGAACTTTCTTAGTATCAAATTTAAAGAATCTGGGGCAACGAAAAATATCCCTACAATTTTATTAGGTAATCACGTATTTTCATACTAACTCTTAACACTCGCAATCAAAATACGCCATATTGGATAAATATTTATTTAAATTTTTTCACTTTACCAGACTTGGACTTCAATATATGGTATTAATATGATTTGATACCTCTGGCTATTCCAGTGAAAAAAATATTTAAAACATTAAAATTAAGAATAAAGTGACCGTGTAAGGAATGAAAAATAGTACATTTTTCATTAGGTAATTTATTTACTTAAACATCTCAATTTCAGAAATATATTGCATATAGTACGATACGATAATATACTCTTCATAAATAAATTCTACAACACAACGATGACACATTTGATGAAATATGTTTTTCATTTATTATAAATAAGTACGATTGCGATTGAGTGGCTGAACTCTTGAACTCGATGAAAAGATAATTATTTTAATACAATTCGGTTCCAGATGCTGTGCTTCAAATGATTGATGATTACACGAGCATAGAAATTTATACATTGAAGAGGGGGAGAGTTTTCCCAACAATAGATGGCAGAGACTCCGTTCATTTAACAATAAATTAATTAATTTCATAATTGAAATATTTTTCTTGAGGTACGGAAAATATAAATCTAACTTACCCGTATGAAAAAATGTAAAAAATAAAAAGGAACCTCTTTTGAATACATTAAATAATCAAAGTGGACTTGGTCTCCTGTACATTTGAAATAACAAAATGCATTCTACTTTTCTTTGTACTAAAACGTATATTGAAAATAAATGAAGTGCTCTTACAAATTATTTTAAAAAAGGTACGGTGGCCATATATCATCCACTTAAGCTATTATTTCAAGTACAAGGACTAGTTCGTGTGTCGTTTGTCCAAAAATAGTTCTCGTCTATTATCTAACACATAATTTTAATATACTCAAAAACAAATTTTTCCGAACGTTTCATGTTTGCAAATGTCGCCCACCACATATTTTTAAAAACACCTACAGCTGAAATGGGTTAATATGAAATATACTATTTATTATGATCATACATTTTTTTATTCATCCTGAAAATTAAGACAAAGATTTGAAAGTAATAAAAGACAGTTTTTTGTAATTTTACAATTCGAAATAAAATTTAAAATTAAAAAAAAAATAACTTATGAGCATTCTGCTGAAACCTTTTGTTTTCTTTAGTTTTCTCTTATCAGATTTTTCATGAAACCATTCATAACATATTACGTATTTTGCCCATGTTTCTCCATGACAATCGTTTGTATAAATTTCTTCACAAATTGGACATTGGTATAGTTATCTTCTTCGCCACAATTGCTGTCATTGTTGTCAGTTGACATATAGAGAGGTTCATCATCATGTTCGGAAAAAGAAGATTCTTCTGTTTACAGCTTTGCCGGATGTTTTTAGAAGGTGACGGACTATAAAATATTTTTTCCCTTTTTTTTCCTTTCCTTATATTTTGTGACAGCGGTTTTAGAAGGAGAACCACTGACAAGAGCAGCAGATCCAGTTCGAATGCTCGATACGGACGAAAGTGGGAGGGTGGGTATTGGACAAATGTCTTTTGGAAATATTACAGGTGTTCGAACGTGAGATTGTTCTATAGGAGGATTTGGCTCTTCAGGATTGTTTGTATATTGCTGCCCTTCAATCATAGATGATGCTGTAAGGAATTTGTAAAAATATTTCAATTGAAATGTAGAATTCTAGACGCCTTAAAACTTGCATAGTAACTATCATTGTAATGATTCTTATCAAAACATTTTCCACCAGTTCAGCTATTTTATAAAGGGTGCATAGCAAGCTAATTTTCAATAAATCTTCAATCTCTTGAGCGTAGTATGCTGTGAAAATCTTTGCAAAAATTTTATCAATTGGCAGAATGTGATTTGAAAAATAAGGAGGCAGACATGCTCAGGAGACATAATTTTCGAAGGCTAAATCAGTCACATCAACGTTGTGTATTACGTGATATGACCATATATAATAAGGACTACGGGATCATCCTTCGTGAATTTTACGAATGAAATTAAATTATTCATCCACTTGGTAAATATATTTGATTACTTCTATGAGGAGTTCTATCCATTAGTTCCTTCTTTGTCATATTTTTAGGGAACATTGTAATTGGTGGTTACAAAGAGATCATATTTTGCAGAGATTATGAATTTAACATTTTTTCTTCAGGATGGCAATTTTCATACTGTCATATTGCATTGTAGTAACTTCAGTCTCATCAACATTAAAACTTCGTATTAAAAGGAATTTCACTCGCTCTAATTCATGTCAAAAGAACATAAAAAGAATTTCTGATACTTTCAGGTGAAAATTCTCTGATTCGTGTCAAAGGGAGTGATTGATGATTTCTTAGGGATAAAACGGGAGGTCTCTTAAAAAATAGTCAAAGGCACTTTCTATTTGAGTTTTTTTCTTCAGAAAATAAGTGGTGTATATTATTTCCAATGGCAAGTTTAAATACGATCTTTTTCATATATTTAACGTAATTAAAAAATAATTTATATCAGTTTGCAAACAATGCTTTTTTATCAGGAAATAAAACAAACTTTTGTACATTAAATTTAGGTTTTTCCCCTTAAACATTTTATCTAAGATACATTACATTACACATTTTGTATGGTTTTAATAGTCCCATTTCTTTAGATTTAACTGTTATTACTGCCTTTTTCATTTGACTTTTGTCCCATTTATTTTTAAATAACATCTGGAAAAAACACAAATCACTTAGAAAGTGTATATTGTAATGTTGTTTAGAGCGATAATTGGAAGTTATTGGGAACACCTTAACACACAAAATGGTAGCCTCCACCTATGGAATTGAAATGCTAACGAAGAAGCAAACTATCCCAAAATGTTGTCTATTACTTTTATGATCACTGCCAAGAATGACATAACATAATCACTTCAATTTTACTTGTCACACGAAAATAGGCAAATTTCGCAGAGAAAACAAAAAAACAACCTAGTTGCATCTGTCTTCCATAAACATCAACTGAAGGGAGACGCTTCATAGTTGTGGTAGTACCCAACAGCTGGCAGCACTCAAAAAGAAGTAACCGTGGTAGGCGATATTACAAACGTAGGTGATATTTGCTCCACCTAACTTGATACATAAAAGATGTTCGTTTTATACTAGTTCTCCAAAATACAACTTTTGTCAATTTATGATATTATTCGCGACAACCTATTAGCAAAGATGAATCTTTGCTAACAGCCCACCTAAAGATGTTGTAATACAACGAAACCTAGGTCGTGGTAAAGAACTTAAAGAAAGTATAAATGATACTACATCACGTAATTTCATTTAATTGTAAATAATTAATCTCTACAAATTTAAAGCAAAATATATTCAATATTCAAAAGAGTAATGAAATAACTTCAGTATCATGATAGATATAATATTCATTAAACTTAGATGTAAAGTCCTAACTTAGCCTTTTACAGTTCTCGAGAAAAGCTGTACAAGAACTAAACTGTCTTTATCTCACTACTTTTTACGACTGGTTTTTTATAAAGGAACTCAACCCTGTTCACTTTAATTTATTTAAAGAGATGCTAATTCTTACTGTTTTTTGTTACTTGTTTTTAATTCTTACTGTATAAAACGTTCTCTCAGTGTTAACCAATCTCGTTTAATGGATCGTATCGGATTATTGAGATCATTTCCAAAGGTTTTTTTTATTCCATATTGTTGCATCAGAGTTTTGAAGTATTTGCCGATATGGTATCCTGACTTATCACTAATCTATATAGTTAAGGTAATCACTTCCAGGTTTACCTAAACGATGCTCTTTTATTACTCGCTATTTATAACAATCCACAAAATATTCTGTTTTGTATTTATACCGAGCACATAAGTAACATACTGCTCTCATTATTTAGGGGTGAATCGTTAATCATATCATCATAACAAGCCATCCTCAACCATTTTGGTGTATACCTCCTTTAATCGGTACCACTCGGTTCTATTACGGACTGCTTGAATAGAATTTGTGCCCGCCACTCTCATTATGCCATTCTTGCATCACATTTGAAGCCGCTTAACTGATCTTTTCCACTTCCAGGTCTTCAGATTTTGCATCATAAATCCGACTTTTGAGCTAAGTGACTAACCCATTTCCACTTAAATTTTCCTACTATTTTGACAATGTCAGCAACTTTACTTAGTCTCCTAAGCCGCTTATTTTAATGCCTAACAGCTTTTTTTTCAATTGTGTGGAACTGAAATTTTATAGCTTTTCAGTAAGCACTTTCATAGTAAAATGTGGTCTGGCGTACTGAAATCTGTTTGTTTTTTGGTTGGTAAAAGACTAACCTTGCAGTCAATTTGTTATTTCCGTCAACAATAGTTTATTTGTTTGGAAAAGAAGACTTATGAGGCTATGGTTGTTTAGACCGGTTTTACATCATTTCTTAAATAGCCAAATTACTATAGCTGTTTCCCAGTCCTGTGGTATCCCCCTAAGATTAAATATTTATTGAAGAAGCCAACCAAATTGTCTAAAAAGGCCTCACTATACTCTTTTAGCATTTCAGGTAGGATTTTATTTTCATCTTCAGCCTTACTATTTTTGAATTTACACAAAGCCATTTTGGTTTCATCCCGTATTATATCAGATTACATCAAGTTTTTCCTCTGACCTTATGTTTGTAATTTCGGAGTGATTGTAATTACTAGGTTCTTTCCTCTTAGATTTGTAAAAGTCTGGATAATATTTCTAAATGAAGAAATTTTGATTTTTCAGTAATCAGAAGGCAATCTGATCCTATTCTTTAGTTTTGTAATTTGTGTATTGCCTGGAAACAGCGTTCTTATAAAAACTTTCGGCCTCTTATATTTTTTGATTGTGAATTCTTGTATAAGCCCCAAAATAGGATATAATTAAAAAAGCTGTAATGTAATTACAGAAACTCACCTCAAGATATTACAATATCGTACCATTGACTTTGATGCTTTAAATATCGATAATAAATTTAGAGAGTAAAGGTAAATCCACTGATATAAATATAAATAATATGTGTACATCCGTAGGTGCCAATTGGGAACCCGTATTGCATCTGAAAAGGGAGTATGTATTATTTAGAAAAGAAAATTATTGTGACAGAAATAATAAATTTTCGTAGAAATGGTAATGTCTAAACACGGGTAAAAAGTAACCAATAACAAGATTGGATATTTTCTATTACTTCCAATATATAATAAAGAATTATGAATCTCCGTCTATGATCCCCTTAAAAACAGACATGGTAATCAAACAAATCAAGTACACAGACATGATATCCGCTGATATGGATATGATTGTCCCATGTAAAAATATTACAGATACATATATAATAATGTCTACATCTCCAAGCAATCTTGCACTATTATAGAGCAAATCGTAATCTTGAATCATAATGCTTATACGGAACCCATCGTATCGCAATGCTCCATATTTTAAGAATAAGACACGAAGCTTCACTACCGTTCAGAATAAACATATCATTTTTGAAGTCGAATTCAATGATATCCACAAGTCGTTAAATGTCTGATAGAAGTTTTATAGCGTAATTCGTATTTTCAAATTCGAATAGTAAAAATAAGTTTATTGTAGCTTAAAGTTTTGTCTGTTTCTTTTTTGCAATATGATAAACAAAGTTGAAAACTTACTTAATAACTATATATGCCCAACACTTTCGTATATTATGAACAGTTTTATTATCCATTACAAATTTCTCTTCGGCTGGAATAAATCAACAGAACTTCTTAAAAAGTAAAAAAAAATACACGTACCTCATCAGCTCTTGATTTTTTGTTCAATTCGTTTTTGCAACACTGCCTGAGTACACTTATTGTTTAAAAGACTTTTTACCTGACATGAAACAAATTTCAGACGATATTTCACGCTTGATTGGTTCTTGGTGTTATGAATTGATACATTACTGGTATAAATTAATATTTGCCTTAATTTTGGCAGTTAAACGGCAGTTATGGAGAGGGATGTTATGCAGCGCAGTTATTATACTGGCTAGTAGACTTTGAGTGATTATGCACATTACTAAACTAGCTGTGCTCACGGCTTGTGTAGGCTTCGTTTATATCGGTTATTTTAAAAAATTTAAATATTGTATAAATATATGTAATTAATCAATGATTTTCCTACGGCAGCACAGGTTGCACCCTTTCAAATCTCATCGAATAAAATTTTTATAAATAAAGGTTCTGATGCTGCACTACAGACTACGCCATATGGATGTTACTTTTATTACACTACAATAGATAGAGCCCTGTGAAATAAATTGCTGATAAATATTAATTAACTAGGATTCTATCGAAAAAATGCAAAAATGTGAACTTTCAACTTAATTTTTGAATTTAATTCGCTAGGGAAGTTTTCCAATATCAAGTGAAGTAATACATATCGAATGTTTGACATATTGAATACCTGTAAGACTAGTTGACCATACTGAATGCATTATAATACAAATACTTGCTTCTCAGTATGGGTCAAGACTCAGTGTGGTCATTCAAATTCGCGTTGTAGTGACGTTCAAATAATTCTAAGGTTTCACTTTGTTAGTTACTAATTAAGGTAAACCTCTCTTAGGTAACTTCTTTCGGTGTCGATGTTTAAAATTTGGCATATGATAGGGTATACAATTGGAATAAATTGATAAATTAAAATAAAAAACCACAAATTCGAAACATTACATCGAAGAAAAATAGATCAATGTTTTTAAATTGCACTATAGTTAATCAAACACTGGTGTTATGGGTAGGTACATATCAATTATTACAAATAAATATATTCGCTAAATAATTTAATTTTCATCTTTAATAAAATACTCTTAATAAATAAAGTAATCAACATTTTACTTCCTGTTCTTAAGTTATTTAATGATTTTAATTGTTGCAAATCCGCAACTCCTATATACTCCCATGTTAATTCTACACTTCTATTATTCTGAGATTTGAAACTGATTTTATAAAAAAATAAAAAGGGAAATATTTTTAAAAACGTAATTTATACCTTCAAAGAGCAACAAGTTTTACTCCAGGACAGGAAAGAAATAAACTGCCATAAAAATATGCAACACCAAATTTGAAACCTATTTATTGGTCATACTAAAATAGTTACTACTAATTCCGTGCTCTTATGAATATTGCACTGTAAAACCCTTTTTAAGGCCATAATTATGAATTTAAATATATACTCATTTGGTGCAGTGCAATAAAGATATGGGTATATACCATAGGTGAGTTTATTTATTTTGATCAAAAACGTTTTGTATCAATCCTGGGTAAATATTTTTTTTTGTTTTTATGTAATGTCCTAGAGTTGCAATTGTACGTTTATTTCGAAAATTGTTTTGGCCTAATTCACCCGCTTTCTTACCATTCAGTAAAAAATTAAATATCATTTGCGTAGACTATTTCGATAGGTCAGGAGTTATTATGTAGTATAAGGCATTTGTTTTGATACGTATATCACAGGTAAATAGAGCGCGACTTCCGTTCGCTTTGTTTGAATAAGTCACAGATAAATAGAGTGCGACTTTCCGCGTTCGTCTAGTTTTTTTTTAGTTACTTCCTCACAGTCCAAATTTTGCTATTATGTCTCATGTTCTCTGCGCCTTATGCGAACTGTTTTAAAACGGACGAACGAACCGTTATTAAAACACACTTTTAAAAGATCTGGAAATAGATGGCGTAATATTTAAATGAACTAATACCGGTTAGTTGTGACTTAGTGGATGAAACCAATTACTTCAGTTAATAAATATTCATAAATTCATTCGATTTTTCCAATTACACTTAATCAATATTCTCAAATAAAAAATGCTTTTAAAAATTTCTGAAATCGTCAATAAATCGTAATTAAATATTAAGAAATGAAACAAATGTAATGACACTGTGAAAATCGGATTCTAACGGATGTGGGAACAAGTAATCTTAGTGAATATATACGTATATACATATATATAAACGCATGTAATTATATACATATATGCACACTTTCATACTTATTTGAGGAACCCACATACCAACCACAATGTATAAAAATTGAAGTCATATATCTTTACCTGTTTCCACGCTAATAGGTTAAAAGGGGCCCAAAATTTAGATTTAGATTATACTCTGTATAGCCATATTACATATAGTCGGGTTACGTTATTCAAAGATATTTCGATAATCATAGTAAGCCATTACTTCACATATTCCATTTATCTCTTAATAAAGTAAATACCTAACTCAATAGAAAGTGACGTGGATCACTCCAATATTAAAATGTAAAAGTAGATCAGAAGTGGCACACTAAAGACTTATTGTGATCCTTTCTTCCATTCCAATATGAAAATTAGATAGCCAACATGTAACACCACTTCCGCGTCAAATGCTTTACAATTACCAATTTTGCATGTTTAGTAGAGGATTGAAGTTCGGAGCTCTACCAACGTGGCTAAGTAAATATAGCAAATAGAGATTACAAAAAGGTAAACATTGACGTTTTTCTAAACCGATTTGTAAAATCACGTTACTTGCTAATATCATTAACTTTTTAATTTTCCCACTTAACAGGTAGGCGTAAGTACATACGATTAAATAAATACTATTCGAACTCAAATCTTACACGGTCGAGAGTAAGCCAGGATTAAAATCTCGGTCGTTTTCGACAATATCTCACTAAGAGGTTTTAGTCATCTGATTTAAGACTCCACGTTTTACGTTGATCGATAACTTTAGCTTTTATATCTTAGGTTTTTCGACTATTCAGGGCTCTAGCATGAAATATATGTTATAGTTGAATGGAATATCAACTCACATAGTTGATATTATTTTAATCTAGTCGAATACTCAGTGTTGTGCGATAGTTTTGATCACGTTTCCGTTAGCCTTAATTATTATTTAAATACTAGATTATTATGTTAAAACAAAGGGTTTTTGTGCAAAATTCAATATTTAGCTTTTTATAATGACGTAGCTGATATCTTCTATGCGTCTTCTGTCATTCGGTAGTATTTGTCTTGTGTTGGTCTTCAGTATCAAATGAAGTCTTAAGGGTCCATCATGCATTAAAAAGAAAATAAGAGCCTTAGACTTGAAAGATTTAAAAGCAATTATTGTAAACAGAAGGAAGACCATAATTATGTATGACTTATTACCAGCATGCATAAAGATATAATCTTCCTTCTTTTAAAAATTTTTTAAGCTTTAACTGAAAATTTAATAAATCCAGCCGTAAGATAGCAATGGCATGACACCTTTTTTCTTAATATCTAGTAATTTTCGGGCAAGAGTTTCGGACAGTAAGCTATGAGTTACCACATCCCATTTAAGTTAACATTTTTATCAAACATCGTATTTATTTTCTTCTCCGCCTTTTTTAATGAATGAATGTTAGCTCATGTAGTAGCCAAACAGAATATTTACACTTTTCTCCATACATTTTTTTTCTGTTACGGTAGGAGATTATGAAAGTATCCTCAAGTGGAAGCCGTTTCAAGATGGTTTTTTTAATTTTTGGAGTTTACTCCTTAAAAATCGATTTTCATGTAAAGCTCCCGGTACTGCATTTATGAGGAGTAAAACCAGAAGTTTGGAGTGTACGAAGTTCAGAGTGTTAAAAAAATGTAAGCGTTAGGTTCTGATTGTACAAAGTTCAGAGCATTTTTAGTCTCGACTTAAATTTTCTGTTAAATGATTTTAAATTTTTTTTCCTGAAAGTTTTAAAAAAATATTTATTTTGGATAACTACTAAACCCCAATAAATGAGAAAAGTTTAATAAAAAAGTGGTTAAATAAAAAATTATAAAAAAATATCAAATACAATAAGCAAGCTACAGCTAGTGCGTAAATATAGTACTGTGTATACAATTGTGTTGTTGCCGGCGGTAAGCTGGTGATGTCGGGAAACCACCCTAGATGGCATAATGTTTAACTATGTTAGTTTTCTAAATAATATAAAATGACTTTTTATGTATGAAAAATATATAAGTAGTATTAAAATATTATGCATTTTACAGGCGGACGGTATTCTGAAATGTTCTTTTCACAGTAGATATACAATGTACAAATTCATCGTACATATATTTGTTATACTTTGATTTATATTCTCTTTAATAATCTACACTTTGATCCTTCTTCCATATATTGTGTAATTTTTATAACTGATTAAAGCTCATAAAATACGAACACCTATAAAAAGTAATTAAAATAATAATATTGTCAGCGTTTTTTTATTAAAGAATTTTCCATTTACATTCCCAGACCTATCGTATTTAAGGAGTAAATTCCAATCGCGTGTCGGAACTGATACGCTTAATTTTTTATTACGTTATATTTAGGATAGCGTTAATAACATATAAATGTCGTTGAAAACCAACATCTCGATAATGTTACCTTTTATTTAATCTAATAATTATCACTGAATATACTACGTAGCCAAAACCGTTTTATCTAAATGAGAACCCTTAAATCAAACCAACTCCTTAGCGATAAAGATAAATATCGTTTTAAATGTTTAGTTAAATATTTTATCTCTTATCTGCTGTAGTGAAGGATATGCATGGTAAAGAGTGTAATTTATAACTTGTCATGGATTCAATAAATTATAATGCGTATTTTGTCACATCGAAATCTTTACAATCTGTTTTATATCAGTAGATAGATGGCAGCTAGGTGATGCTATTAGAAAGAAGAAATTCTAATTTAAAGTCAAGGTCCATCCGAAATACACCTAATACTTTTAATACCATTTAAAATATAGCATAGTGCCGAATATATTTGATGGTACGTATTATTGGTTTTATCTGACACGAAATATTGAATATATTTGGCGTTAATTTTGTTTGAAATTCATTATTCACAATTAAATGAAACTACGTGATATAGTATTACAACATCTTCAGGTGGGCTATTAGCAAAGATCTTTGCTAATAGCTATTAAATATATATATATATATATATATATATATATATATATATATATATATATATATATATATATGTATACATACAAATATGTATATATACATACAAATATATATATATATACATATATATATATATATATACATATATATTTATATATAGATACATATAATATGTATATAAATTGGACATTAAAAACAGCAGTTTTGTGAAGCCAGAAAATATGTACTATTGGCACGATTGTAAGTTATTTATTCTTTAATACTTTTCTTAAGAGTTCCGTACCATAAATGAAAAAACGGAACCCTTATAAAATTATTTACGTGTCTATACGTTACAATCGTTGTTCTCAGAAACCACCTGATTTAAAATTTTTAAATTTGGCATAGTAGTAAAATATGTTAATCGGTCTGTATTTTAGTTCTAATTATCCTCAAAAATATTCATATGAAAATTTCCTTGGAGGAAGGTGACGCTGGTGTCCCCCCCCCCCCAATACAAAGACTACTGAACCTAAAATTATGGAAATAATGGATATAATAAGATACTTAAGTTTTTTTTACATTTATAGCCGGTTTTCTCGGAAATCATGCGAAGTAGAAACTTAAAATTGGCATAGTAAATATCCTATTAACCCCCATATGTTGTACCAGCCGATTTTTTTAAACATTCACATAAAATTTAAAGAGAGGTAAATAAAAAATTAACTTTTCTTTTAACTTTGTATGTCATATGGGTATCATTTAATCATGAGAAATACTATAATTTTTTTATAATTTAAAATTTTATATTTAACAAGATATCTCAGAAAATACGCAAAAATTAGCATTTCCAAGACTTTTAGAGAAATACTATATAGTCTTAAGGGTTTATAACTGCCTGTGTACAGGAAACATCTCTGCGTACGAAACCTCGTACCTCAAATTTCTCTGTGTGGGAAACCTCGCACTGCTGCTTGACAGGTTTGTATGCAGATACATGTACGTATTATAATTTTAAACTATCGTTGATGTAGTCAGTCTGGCGTTATATTGATACTCCTCAATTTTATTATAACTAATGTCGATTTTTTTTTCAATAATATCCAAGTTAAAAGGCCAAATAATAGTAGATATTATTTATTAGAACGGTTTTTAATAACTAGTAGACTTAATTTTTTTAAGGATGCGTTATATCTTATATACGTATTGCAAAGGAAAAGAGAACGTGCTTATATAAATTTTCTGTCATTTGCGATATGTGCGGCGAGAACTTTGATTTAGAAGTATTACGGAAATATCAGACGAAACGACATAAATCGAGAAGCTGTTTCTATTATAGTGTCTATTGGTAATGGTTTTATACAATTAAACACAGTTTTACATCCTGTCGAAATTCCACCTAAGTCTCTAGGATTGTATATCTCTTGTCATGATACCATTTGCAAATGGTGGGAACAGGTATCAGAGTATTGTATATTTGAAGCGACACAAGAAGAATCACAATATACAAAATCCAATAGCAGAGTAAATAAAAACGGTATACCAATAGTCATTATAGTGACGGATACGTGTTGGTCTAAACGATGTAATGGTACCAATTATAACGCTTCCTCGGGTGCTGCAGCAACAATTGTTCTCCATAGTGAACAATTCCTTCAACCCAAATAGACAATAGACAGCCAATATTGCGAGTGCATTTAAAAAATGTCTTACGGAAAATGTTCTCATTTATTCTTAATTGATTCTGAATGGACACTTAAATCCATTGAGAATCAATTAAGAATAAATGAGAATATTTTCCGTAAGACATTTTTTTAGTAATTTATTCTACTGTAAAAAAAAACCCATTCTTGTAAACATGTCATTATAGGTAAAATACTATGTAAAAAAATCCCTTGTATAGTTATTGTAAATCCTAGTTGGCGATTGCATCAAACACAGCCAAATCATTGAGAACACGGAAGCTTATCAGTGATAATTACTTAAGATTGGTGGTACTTAAATAGTTTGGTGGTAATAACAGTTTCGACTTATTGGAAAGCTTGCTGGAGTGAGAGTTTCTATGTCAATGGTTTAAAGTTTTGATTTATAATTTGCTTTCTATATAGAAGTTATCTAAAAGCAGAAACATGTCTACTGTCATTGGCGTGATTTTATACTACGAACTTCGAAGTTACAACGACTACAATAGTTAGTATATACATCATGTAGTATAACAGTAACTATGAGATCAATTTCAATCATTGTAACATGTCTTTATCTATAACAAAATATAATATTGTGAACTAATAACGAAAAAATATAAAAGGAAACACGGCTGATTTTCAAACGTCTCGCTTTAATCTGATCCTATAGAATTAATGTATATGCCTATGCGCGTATTTCATTAATACTTTGTATGACACATTAAAGTTTAAACACCAAAGTTTACTATAATAAAAAAATGAGTATGTGTAATAAGACATTTTTTTCAAGTAATCCCAAAGAAATTAAAAATAGTGTTTACGTGATTAAAAATTTCGATTGTACTAAGACATTCCGAAAATAAGTATGTAAAGGAAAATGATTGACCTGTAAATATAAAGATGTATTATACTTAATTTGTTTAATCACGCAAAATAACAAATTAATTGAAACCTATAATTCTAAGGGTTAAACGTTTGAATATAATGTAACTAAATATTCTCTTTAGCACGAAAGTCATGATTTTCATATGCTTTGGAGAAATTTTTAGAATGTGATGAAAGTAATTATGTGTTGAGTATTTACGTCATTCTCTAATATATTTAGAATACGCCTTAATTTGTTCATTTTTCACTTATGGTTAGGGAGCCCCTTTGAGAAAACCTATATATGCTCCTCAGTCCTAAATATTGCTCGACCGCACTTGTATATTGGTTAATTAAAGAATTCGTTGAACCCTAGTATAAAATATTCTTCTACTAAATACTTTTTCACAAGTCATCTAAAAGAAAACTCACCTCTACTTATTTCACCCACGCTATTTTAATTTTTTTACATCCTGTTTTCTTCATGCCTCATCCTTTTTTTTTCCTCCCAACATGTAAAATTTAGCCCTTTCTCAATGATTTATATATATTTTTTAATATTATTTTGTTCTTTTTCGACCGTGTTTAAAAAAAGTATTTTGTTATCAGCGTCGATACCATATTTGGCAATAAAATTCCGTGTCAATTGCTTGTTTTCCTCGGTTATGGTTTATTAGAGGAGGTTCTTGGTCTTGTAGTAATAAATTCGCCACATATATTTGTTAGGTTAGAGTAGAAAGATCAGAAATAAGTAAATAAATATATAAATTATGCAAATATAAATAATTAAGACAGGACACATCCCTTACTTTTCGGCGTGAAATGTGAATGTTTTCTAATTCTTTTTATATATGCGTTTCTTTATTTTTTATATACAATACATATTTCATATTAATCCAGTTTATATTTACTTCAAAAATCAAAATGACTTCTCTTAATAAATAGTGCGTACAAAACTCAAATGTGATGTGACAAGCTTGTTCAGCGTGATACAAGTGGACTCCTATATATTTATATAGTAATATACAAATTACACAGCAGGTATGTGACTAATGATTTGGAAAATTTATATTGCGTAAACTATATTAATTACATGCCCATAATCGGTAAATAAACCTCCCAAAAACGAGTAACTCATAACAAACAACTTTCATGTTTAATATTTCGTAACATCATTAAAAGTGAGTGATTATAAAGAAAACAAGTGGGTAAACGGCTTCGTCTAAGAGTGAAAACTTCATAACCCAGTTTTGCTTAAATTATGAACGAACAGTTAACTAATGGAAACAAACATGTTTGTACAATATTGTTTTACTAATCGTTAAATAACACAAAATATTGATTGATAAGCTTAAATTTTTATGATGATTATGTACTTTACAATTGTAATTTTTAATTACATTAATACAATTGTTAATATTGTTCAATAATTACAATTGTAAATTTAAATTTGTAATTTGAAGATTACAAATTGTTAAATAAGATATTTTGAACTGTATATTATGTATTAAAGTCATAGAGTTCAAATAAGAATTTGTTGAGGTATTATTTGACGGTCAAATGAAAAAATTTGTACGGATAGATTTTAAGTATTCAATGTATGAACTGTTTTTGTTGTATCAGGTGCTACGTCTTACCCGCGATTTCACGCACGTAGATTAAAAAAGTTTAAAATACCTTTTTTTCAAAGTAATTTTTATAAATTTCAGTAAAATGAAATACATAAAACATGATAATCTAAGGGCTTCTCATTTCGCTCCCTATATCACACATGAGGTGGGGAATTGTAGCAAATGCTCCATTTTCTATAACTCCTCACCCCATCGAAATATGCAGTTAATGCTTAAACGTACAGAAGGATATGCTATTACTCACAAAACTATCCAATAAAAATAATATGTACATAGTTTCAAAGAAACTTTTGTTCCTAAATATATTACTTGCCTGGAATGAAATTTATGAACATAAGTATTAGTAAATTTTCACAATAATCAACCAAAAGCCTAATATTCATCAACAACACTTTTATACGTCATTAAAAAGGTTTATCGTGTATTAGCTATTGATTTAGGTATATGTGATTGCAAACTTTTTCTCTAGTTTGGCGGCATATTAAGTTTTCGTGCATAGACATGGTTTCCTTCACTGTTTCTGTTAATGGCAACAAACGAAAGTGCAATTATATATACTCTATCTCATAACATAGGATATATATTATGCACATGAAAAGTATCATTAAAATCTGTATATTTAAGCGTGAATAAAGACGTACAATCAAATAAACAGAATCGTTTCACTTTACCATTATTATTTGTAGGAATTTACTTCTTGGATGTAACAAATTGGATGGATAATTTAGAGCGTTTAGAAGAACACAGTAAGAGTTTTTATATTTTTAATATTTCGAGTTTGTTTCTGAGTCTGTTAACTTTTCTGTTTAATTGCAAGATGACCTTCCACAGGCTTAAGGTGTTACCAAAATATTTTATTACAATATTAAAAAGTATATTTCAAGATTTTGAGGTTATTTTTACATAAAGATATTATTTTGTTCATGACATTTTCAATAATATGATGAAAGAATTAATTTTATTGCTCTTAAAATTAATGTCCATTTACTGCTTACCCTAATTGGTTTCCTATCTCACATGTAATCTAAGCACATTTAAAAATACAGCAACCATAAGGTACAAAAATAAAATATTACATTCTTTTTATTAATTTAATTCAAATTTTTACTGTCTATTTTTTCTTTGTTTACTTTTGTATAAAATTCACCGTCTATGGATGAAAATACTCAATTTAACTGAAAGCCTGGAAAACTGAATTACGTGTATCAGATCAAAGCAAACATATGGCTAACCTATGAAGCGTAAGTCAAAATGTAACGTTTATTACTTTGAATTTTTAGCAGTAACATTTTTTTACGTTTCTCATCATGAAGTAAAAATGACATTTTTAAGATATGACTATTTTTAGTTATATTCATATTTATATTAATAATGGTCAATATTTCATATTATTTTTCTGCATACCTCCATAGTTTTTGTTGGCGTTATATTAACTGTTATTTATATTTTGTACATGAAAGGTTTTTTTGCTGGCATTTCCGGCTGCACATGCACCGAACCTTATTTCTGAATAGTAATAATGCGCAATATTACGTAAATTAAGAATTATATTTCTGTCTTTATAAGATTAATCTTTTGCAATGACAAATGACAAATTGTCAGTTTATTATTAGAATTGTAGGGGGATTAGAACTAAACTGAATGAATTATATCCTAATATATTGGCAAACAACGATGATATAATAGTGCTTGTAGAAACGTGGCTATTACCAAGTATTTTCAGATTTTACACAGTTTATCGCAGATATAGAGATGCTCACACGAGTTAGAAATAGAGCGGTGGTGTAGAGGTAGCCTTACCGTCTGGATATATGGGACTGCGACGTACAGACTGAAAGTATTGATATAGAGGAAATAATATTAAATTTATCTTAGGGTAAACAGAAACTTATTTTTAACGCAGTCTCCCACCAGATCTTCCTTTTAATAAATACAAAATCTATTTTAATAATTTACAAAAATGTATACAGAACAAAGTGATAGCAAGTTTTGTATTGTAGGTGACTACAATATACCTTCAATTACCTGGCAACGTCAAGAAGGATACTGTATTCCGTTGTACACATGTACATCTCAAACAACGCAAATTGCTCTTAGTACTTTATCTTTTATGAGTCTTAAACGATATAATCATTTATAAAATTATAAAAACAGAATCTTAGACCTAGTTCTTACTAATATTAAATGAAGATTGTAACCATCCCGCTTTCATTTTGACCCAAAGTTAAATGAAGATTGTAACCATCCCGCCTTCACTTTTACCATTATGTGTATTCCTGAAATAATGCTGCCCGCTTTACAAAACAAAAAATATAACTTATATATGAACTCCAACGACTTTCTAAGTACAAAGAACGAGCATGGTTGAAATGGAAAATTTATGGCAGCTTTTCTGCCTATAACAAATTTTCAGAGTTTCAATATCGTTTCATGCGTTTGTGTAAGTAATGTTGCCAGTCATATGTCGCAAACACAGAGAAAATAATAAAGAAGGACCTTAAAGGATTCTGGTCTTACGTCTCTTCACTACATAAAACAAATGGCTATCCATCAACTAAGTCATCCGACGAAAGTGCTAGTAATAACCTGAACGCAATTTGTCAAATTTTCCCAGAGTACTTTCAATCAACCTTCGATCTTACTGATCCAGACATAAACAAATTCATCAAAAATGTTGAAAATATGCCTACTAGTAATTTAGATGACGTCAGTTTATCTTTCATATCGATTGAGGTTGCAGATGTTATAAAAGTGCTTACGTTATTAGACTTGAACAAAGGCCCAGGAGCAGATAGAATTGAACCGGTATTCCTCAAATATACCGCTGATACCATATGCATTCCTTTAACTCTCTTCTTTAATAAATGTGTAAAGCATGGGACATTTTCTACATGTTGGAAAAAGGCGCATATAACATATAGGTGTTATGATGTGGATGTATGCATAGGCATAAAAGTGGATCTAAACAAAACATAGTTAATTATAGACCCACATCAATCTTATCAGTAATTCCCAAAGTTTTAGAGATATTAGTAAATGGACGAGTGTGACCAATACTCTATAATTACATTATGCCCGAACAACACGGCTTTGTTCGTGGTAGATCTACCACTAACCTACTACTTCACTCTCAGCACTTGTTCGAGTCATTGGATTCCGAACAGCAAGTTAACATGATATATACAAATTTCAAGAAACCATTTGACAAGGTTGATCACATAATATTGATGCAAGAACTAGCATTTAACGGTATCAGATGGTTTATTTCGTATTTAACTAATAGGCAGCAAAAAAATATAGTAAATGGATTCTTATCACCATAACATATTAGGCCCTTTCTTGTTTATTATATTTGTTAACGATATAAGTATCTATTTTAGAAATAGTAATTTCCTAAAGTATGCAGGCGATCTTAAAGTATTTACTCTTGTGAAACACATCCATGACTATTCGAATATGCAAGCTGATCTCGATAGACTTTATGTTTACTGTGAAAAGAACAAACTCCATTTAAGTCACTCGAAGTGCAAACACGGTTCACAACAATGGTTCACAACGAAAACAAAACAAATAAACTTTAAATATGCGATTGGAAGGAATTCATTTGAAAAAATTGACAACATGCGCGACCTTAAAACTAAACTAACTGCTGTAAACTGCTTTTTAGTTTGCATATTGAACAGATTGTATCTAAGGCCTATAAAATCCTTGGCTTTGTATTAAGAATGGTCAAAGTATTTAAAAATGCTGAAACGTACTTAACCTTGTACAATGCTCTTGTAAGATCACAACTTGATTACGCTGTAGTTGTCTGGAATCCACTTTATGCCACTTATTCTGATAGTATCGAGAAAATACAAAAAACATTTTTAAAAGCTCTTCACCATCATATAGGTGGCAGTAAATTATCGTATAAAGTATTACTTAATAATTATAAATGTGATGCTCTCTATCATAGACGTTCATTATTAGAGTTGATGATTATGTTCAACATCTGTCAAGGTAATTATAACTGTCCATCTCTACTGAGTCAGATAAAGATTCGAACTCCCAAACTATCTTGTAAACATCTCTTATTTCATGTCGATAATGCACGAACAAACGCCGATGTCAGAGCACCATTACGACGGTTGTGCGAATTGGACAATAAAGAGATGTTGACACTTGACATCCTTGCAAGTCCACGCCCCCAGTTTCGATAAGATGTAAAGAAGAGGCTTCGTGAAATTTATGCACAGCAGATGGATCAGTAATGTTATTATCATTTTAATTTATTCATTGTTTGTCCAACTTAGTTAAATAGAGCTCCTTATATGGGTAACTTGTAATCCATAATTGCAGCTTTATTTAATTCATAAGGTAATAACAAGTGTTTTCCGTATTCATTTTATGCCTTATTCTAAAAAAAAATATTGTGTCACTTACTTCAATTAACATTGTCACATTTATGTATTGATGTATTTTATTGGTTATATTATACATGTATTTATTTTTCTTTGTTCTTTGTGGAAATGTTAGAAAACAAACTTATTTCGTATTTAGTGTTCATAGAATATTTCGAATAGTTTGTGTTTGTTTTTGTTTTAGTTACTTTTGAAAATAAGATGTTGTTCAAAATATAACTTATAACTTTCTCGTGTTTAATTTCCTGTAACCATAGAGTATGAGGTATTGAGATAAGGTAGCCCATTTTGCCCCACATACAGAGAATAGGGTTGTAATTATCTTTCATATGTCATTCCAGTTAATATTTACGGGGTATAAAGAAGAACAAAAACTACACTCAATTCAAATTAGTCATAGTTGCCGAAACTAACGAAGAGGATTGGGGAATTCTCTATAAAGAGAATAACTGAGTGTAGGCGTCCGTGACTTTTGGATTGAGATATGAAAACAGAAATTTCAGTCAAAAACAGTGGCAATAAATTTAGACACTAGGTAAGGGGAAATTTATGCGATGAGATATTCTTTTATAATTTGGTATTCATCAAAATACCTGGACACTTATTGCACACCTAAAATATTCTACACATATACGCAATGTAATTTATTTAATTTTTAGGCTAGATCTATTTTCTGTTTTTTTTTTGGGTATTACTTGGCTACAATCGACAGCGTATTTAATTTCAGTAGATAATATTTACCATTCCTGCTGCATTCAGTACAGAAGCTGGGCATGGGCCAGGAAGTAAAAAAATATCTTGTAACTTGATGATTTACTTTTGTTTAGTATTGTTTCAATATTCAATTGTAACGTAATTATTATGCAAGCAATGGCGCCTGATCAGTTAGTCTCGCGCCTGAAAGAAATATTTTACGCAGAATTACGAATCAAAAGAAAATCAGTAAGTATTATAAACCATTCGTTTATTGATGAATAACTTTATGAATAAGTATTGTCGGAATTATATACAGCATAGATATATAATTCCGACAAACAGGTGACTAAATTATAAATTGAAACATAATGTGATACTTTCTATGAATATCCTAAGTAGAATTTTAATTTACTACGTTTCTGGTAGTGAATTATTCCATATACGACAGGACTTTCATATGAATATCCATCGTAGAAGATAAAACAGTATGTTGTAAAAACTCTCCCAAAATATAAGAATAAAACTCGCAATGATATTAAACTATATTTGCAAATTCGCCGAAAAAAAAGTAATTGTTTTGAAATTCGTACTTTCATTCCAAGCCATACCTTCAAGGGTTCTCAAATGCATTAGTTACAGTTTAAATGCTTAAAATTTACATATCCACAGAGTCCACGGTATTCATTTACCTATCTTGTTTACTGAAATACTTGATGAGAATTCAAGATTAAATATCTACCTGCCTATAAATCCAGAAGTTTTCAAACACACGATGAACCTCTAGGTAATTTTAATTATTAATTCCAATACTGTGTTTATTCCTAAAGAACAACGGTGTACCTGTTGTCCTCTATTCATGTAAAACTACAACAGAGCTATTTATTTTACCTATGCTGCTTGGCAAAAATCAATATCTAAAGGCTTATTGTGCTCTTTGTGACCCAAAAAATACATTAGCTATAGAAAATTGCCACGGTATTTTCGGGAATAATTGTCAGTAAGAGGGTGATTGTTATTGAAAATAACGATCACCCTCATGCGGAAAATGCTCCCTATATATTACAAATAAATAAAAAAGGCAATAAATTCAACATCCTAGAAACATTAGAAATAGACAAATGTAAAAGAGACATTTTTTTTAAAAGAGACATATAAGAGACATTTTTTTTAAACTTTAATTTATTAAATGAACAACTAAATACAATATCATGACCCATACTTATTATCTTCTAGACATAATATAGTAAGACCATATTGACATTTGATACAATATAGTTACAATTAAATGAAACTACGTGATGTAGTATTATTTCTACTTTCTTTAAGTTCTTTACCACGACCTAGATTTCGTTGTATTACAACATCTTCAGGTGGGCTATTAGAATCTTTGCTAATAGCCCACCTGAAGATGTTGTAATATAACGAAACCTAGGTCGTGGTAAAGAACTTAAAGAAAATAGAAATAATACTACATCACGTAATTTCATTTAATTGTGAATAAATAATTTCTACAAATTTAACGCCAAATATATTCAATAATATAGTTAGAAAACATACATCGGAACATTTGCATTGTATAATATTGTGTAACTTTTGAAAATGTAATAAAAACTACTCGCTCCCCTGCGATCAAATCTCTAATGTAAACGGTGGGAAAACCCGCGCAAACCCCACTTTCACTATTTTTTTTTATAATATTTAAATGCTATTGGAAGTTTCGAAGAATCTTTACAAATTGCCAATCTGAAAATGTTGCCATACAACGAAACCATATAACCAAGCTATACAAATGATACACAGTTATAATAAAATTATATACAAATTTAAATATACTACAAATTTTGTCTAAATAATTTTTTTAATTACTTATTAGAAGAAAGAAAAACTCGACATACTCTATTTCAACTCGTAATATGACATGGCATATTTCATTCTATGTTATGAAATTGTATATTTCATTCTATATTTTAGCGTGTTAATTAATTAGGGAAAATCGTTTTAATTGATCATTTCATATTTATTTTATTCCATATGGCATATATCAATAAAATCACAAAATTAAATAGACCTTTTTAAATTTCTATTAGAAGACGGCCATGTATTTTATTTTAATATTTCAGTTTTTATAATACTTGTTATGGACGTTATTTTAACGGAGAACACAACAATAACAAGATTCCGGTTCGGCCGAGATTCGTTTTTATGCTATGATTTCAATAACTTATACAAAAGCTAGTGAATATTTTTACGCGTCTAGTTTGTCTATATGTTCATAAAATGGGATTATTTGGATTTTGCTTGTTTCACTATGTATCGCAATCTCTTCAATTATTTGATATCTTTGTTTTGTAACCGATTACATTTTTAATAAAATGTTTCTGACTTTGTTATCATTTTGATTTGCGCTTCATATTGATAATGAATTAAATACATAAATATATAAAAAGAAACCGTCCCCGTTAAACAACATATTTCTTGTTACTTTTATTTTCCTCTTATGTTTCCGAACAAAGGCTACACTAACAAATATAAGTTCGTTTAACTGCATACTTTCTATATCGCAAGGTATTCCTACACGCAAGGGCGTAAACTTTTTTCATCAAGAAAAAGTTTTGATGGTTCTTGTTCTTATCGACAATTACTTTCTAGTCGTACAATTTTCTTAAGAACGTATTAGGTTATTGTTAAAAAAGACTTACACATTATGAGAGGTATCAATGGCCATATGAAAAGAGATCGTGTATGAAATTAAAAACCAATTAAAACTGTTCCTTTGATTAAACTCGTAAATTTTGTTAATTGACTTGCGGTTTACCGTTAAGAAACACCATCTTGTATATAGAAGTTCATTTAATATCGAACTGTGAAATTTACATTGTATAACGCAATTTTTATTAATAATTTTACTACCACGTTACGTCATTATGAATCATATAAATATTTTATTGTAAGTCATAATAACGTTGGTGCTGATTAGCAATATTTTCAAAATAATAATCCCTGATATCTTGATATCATAATTGATGGAGTATATTTACAAAGTTTGCCGTATAATGAAAACATTCCTGAAGAAATGTCTTAATCCCAAAAAAATCTCGTCTTTCATTTAATTTTTGCCAGCTGAAACAAAATTTTGGAAAAGTGGAAGTACTTTTTGTTCGAGAGTACAGTTTCCATTACATCTTGCTTTTGCAATCACAATTTACAAAAAAATATTTTTATTGGTTGGCAGAAAATGCAAATACAACGTAGCATGTTGCATTTTCCAACATGTAAAACATTAGGATTGGGATTAAACCTAAGATTTTCTTGTGATAGATTTTGTACTGTCAAAAACACATATTTGTTAAAGTGTAGAAGACAAGAAGAAAATCATTTGAGGAATTTTGTACATAATGGAAAATAAATTTAACAAATATTATAATATTGTTCTATGATATACCGAACATTTTTTAATTACCTGACTTAACGTATATTTATGGTAGTTATTTCGTGATATTTAAAAAATTATATTGTGATTTTTTAAATTGTATATAATATTTCAAGTTAACAATCGAAGAAAATGATACGTAAAAATACAAATATTAAAATATCTTGTAGAATAGACGGATTTACCTAAAATATGTGTTATAAATTTATTAGTGGAAATACAATATTATTATTTCCTAATAGAAAACCGATCTTAATGAAACTGGGAATTATATATCCACTTACTCAAACTAAATAATAAATTATCTAAACAAATAAGGAGATTAGTCCCTCCGCTGTAACACTTGTGGTGGAAGTCTAATATGGTATACTTTCTACAGCGCTGAAGTTTGGCAGTAAATAGGAATATATGATTAAAATAACATTATGACAACTGGAGGAAACTTTTGCCCCAAACGAGATTTGTACAAATGCCTACTTAATAATATTCTCGTGAATCTTTCTATACGAATTTCGAAATAAAAATATTATTGTAGAACATTATCAAAACAACAGTAGCTTTGATTGTCTATTGTATTTGGTTCCTTTAGTTCTCGTCCTAAGTTGCTCTTGAAATATATTTGCATTTATAAATCAATTTGACATAAGCGCTAAACTATTCTACTTACTTATTTCTTTAGTAAAATCTCTGTTAAACTTAAAGCTTAACGCCAATACGCTGCAAAAGCCAATGTTAAACAAACAAAAAATACTGATAAAAAAATATGCAAAACCAGTAATTAAAATACCATAAACACAGATGTACAGATTTTTTTATTTATCAGCAAACTTCTGTCCAAGGCTTCGCCCGCGTGGTATAAAAATGGAAGTTTTTGTACGAAGAAACTTAATTGGCGATATATTTACTTGCCAACAATAAACATTATTTACATAAGGTTTCACAGGAAAAAAAAGTGAATAAAATGTTCTGTAAAAATATTTTTATTTATCAAGACAATTTTTGCATGTGACCTCTTGAGAATAAATATATTTCGCGTTAATTTTTTACATTTGTAGCAGTGCATTCAGTTTTTTGCACGAGTTATGATTTACTCTACGAAAAGTGACTTCCTAATGAAACTCAACTTTTAAAATGAATGTAAAAATATATTAGTGACTTTATTTAGAAATGCATTTACAAATGTGACTTAACCCGACTGATTACAACTAAGCAATTGCTCCTGAATGCTGACTTTTATCGGTATATGAGGCATCCATTGTCACGTTCTCCTTCGATCTGCTGTGTTTGCATATTTGTAATAATTCTCGATGGGTCTTTTATAAAGAATGTGGTTCATTGTTATTCATAAATATAAATCATACCGGAAGGTCAAAGTTCCTATAATTCATTTGGTATATCGTAAGTTCTCCTAATTAGTTTGATTTCAATCTTCTGTGAGCTAATTCTGTCTCTAATATGTGAGAAAGCTAATTCTTTATGGGAATTGTCATTAGAATTTGTATGATGCAATTAACTATTGTGATTGAGCATGACTCACAGCATGAGATATACTAAATCGCGTAGGCACTATTTTTTTGCTTTTGTAAGTGATAGCTTTCCAAGTCTTCTTTTTAAACTAGGAAATATATTATCATGCAAAATTTTATTGAAATTTGTATGGCTGTTCAAGCGTGAAAGAAATTCAAACAAATAAATAAATAGACCAGTTACTTTTATCATGATATAACTAGCGATTATATATTATGAGAAAATCAAGCTGGTAGGATAAACAAATATCGTTTCATAAACTAAATTACAAGTAATATAAATATATCAATTACTAAAATACAGCCATCAAATTTACGGATTTTGTTACTGAAATTATTATTGAATATATTTGGCGTTAATTTTGTAGAAACTCGTTATTCACAATCAAATTAAACTACGTGATGTAGTATTATTTCTACTCTATTAAAAATTTTATTACGATCTGGGTTTCATTGCATTAATATACGTTATATTACAACCTAGTATTCGTTGTATTATCTTTGCTGATTGCCCACCTGATGATGTTGTATTACAACGAATCCTAGGTAGTGGTAAAGAATTTTATTAAAGTGGAAATAATATTACATCATGCAGTTTTATTTAATTCTGAAAATATTATAATAAAAACAGATGTAGTAAATGCCTTGCAGTACCGGAAAATGATTGTGATTTTCATTGTTGTAACCACTCGAATGTGTCTCAATTATTTTACTGTCTAATACGCTTTCATTTTAGAACCCTCCGATGTGTTAGTCATTCCCCCGTATTCAGATTTTATCTACGGAGTTAAACGAGGTACGCGTAACTTTTCCATATGCGCTTAGCAAATTTTAATTACACGAATATTAATTTCAGAGAGCCTTCAATAATTACAATGATATCCCTGTGAAAATACAAGTACTTAAAATTTAATGCCTCATGGCCTTTTCCATTAACGACACAGTTCGCGATAAAGGCTTACTTTCGTTATTTGCTACAAATGTTTATTTATATATGATATAATCGCGTTATCTATGCTCTATACTAATATATTGAGCACAAAAGTTTGTTTATTTGTTTTCTTTACACGTCTGAATACAAACCTTATTTTATGTTTTAAAGCTCACGCCTAGTGGAATATTATAAGCTATTAATAGGACGATTTATAAGGGCAGAGCAGTGAAATCAAATAATTTAATATATCAATGCACGCGCTGTATGAACGCACTCAGGTGTAGGATAGATTAAGTTACGATTAAGTATATATTTATTCCGACACGTGCTTATTAGTTTACTTCTATTTTTCTAAGATTGTAAAGAAATTAATACATTTTTGTAAAACCTAAATTCTGCCCTAATCTCTATCGACATTTCAAAATTATTTTTATCTTTTTTGTTATATCATAATTTTTGTACAAAAATATATTTATCGTAGTTTTTGTACATCCCAGTTTATTTTATATTCTTGTAACATTGAAAATTTACTATATTTTTGTAAACGTTCGCAACATATAAGTGTCCATCGAATAAATAAACATTGATATTGAAATTATAAAAATGTAATTTCTAACAAAATATGAAATTTATTTGATAGTAGGAGATATTTTTTCAATACATAATTAAATAACTTTTACATATACGTAACCATTGTTTTACCACTATCTTTAATAAAAGGTATTCAATGTGAAAATTTCAAAATTTAACATTTAGTAAGTATAGTGTGATAAAACTGAACCATAAACCTCACTGGGCTACACTGGTAAAATTATCTTAGGCAGAAACGCCCCATCATCTCTATTTTTGTCCTATTTCGCTTAATGTATTATCCAGGCTCGGTCAGGGTATCTACTCTTATTATTAACATTTAACAGTTACGCGTAAGAAAATATTTTTTTTATGTATGTCATCAAGAAAGAAAAATCAGTTCAAGAAAAATTATAAATACAAACACAAGCACTAACCCAAGAGGTCCAAAAATTTATAGAGCAAGAAACACAATTCCGTCGCTTTAATTACAGAGGCCTACAATGGTTTTCCTCACTGAAATTTGAATATGGTTTCTGGAAAATTTGGAGGTTAAGGGAAAAATCATGAAAGAAATTTTACACGTTATATTTTTTTATATACTGCGATATTTATTTTGCCCAAAATTACCCACTGCGTTAGATTTCAAGCACGAAAATATATAATCAAAAGTGATCTAACGGCTTAAATATTATTAGAGAATACATACTACTTAATAATTTGCTAATTATTACCTTATTAACTGATTGGTATATGATTAATTCGTGATTTACACGCCAAAAAAGCTCAATTGGAAATAATACCACTAATTCGTGATATAATCTCTGTTAAATTCTTTTCTAACTTTCATTTATTAGAAGAGTATTAATGAGTAAAAAACATATAAATACTTGAACCGATTTTGAAGTACATCAGTTATACTGTACAATTTAATACGTAAGCTTAAAAATGTCGTCGCGAAGTTGTTTAACCTCACCGGACAGTTTCTGGTACATTTGAGGGAAATTATTGTGGATAAAACAACAAAGGACTATAACAAACTTTGTAAAAAATGTTTACAGCACGTATTTTGACCTAGCTATCATTAAACAGGACAAGTTGTGGACATTTCACAAAGTTTACGCAACGAGATTTAAATGTTATAGATATGCTACTTAGACAACAAGGTGAATATGTCATGTACCCATGCTTCCTCTGCAAATAGGACAGTCGGAATAGAGGATAATATTGAACTCGAAAAGAATGACCTTCTAGAACTAAACTAATACCTGGGACTAAAAATATAATTCGATAAAATTTGGTTCCTCGAGAAAAAGTGTTACTGCCTCCTATGCATATGAAACTAGGCATGATGAAATAAGGCTATGGACAAAGAAGGAGAAGGTTTCAAGTATCTAAAAAACATTTTTGCATCGTTATCAGATCCCAAATTGAAAGAAGGTATTTTTGTCGGCCTCGATATAAGAAAATTGACGAAGGATACAGAATTCAATATAAAACTCAGTGAAACCGAGTTACAAGCATAGATATACTTCTATAAAGGAAGTGGTTAAAAACTGTCTAGGAAACAACAAGAGTCCTGATTATAAAGAAATTGTGGCTAAAATGACGGAAATTTTTGTAAAACGGGTTGTTTAATGAGCATTAAGCTTCATTTTCTGAATTCGCAAAATCTAGGAGCTGTTAGTGAAGAGCAAGGTAAAAGATTTCATCAAGACATAAAAGTAATAGAACGTAGATATCAAAGGAAGTGGAATAGAAGTATGTTGGCGGACTACTGTTGGTTGCTGAAGCGAGACAATCCGAATAAAGATTTTAAGAAAAAATCTCTGAATAGACCTTAGAGCAGAAAAGGACAAGATACCACTGGGATTTTTTGTTATGCAAATATGTTAAAAGATACATTAACTATGTATTTTAATGGTATTTAATTGATAGATATAAGTATTTTTTTAAGTATACAAATTTTACTCTATGAAGATGTCTTTTTGTCTATTTTTCATAGTCCTTTTTCTGAAAAATCTGAACATCTAGGGGAAAAACTGATTACATATTCATAATTAGTACCCCAAAATACCCCAAAACCAGGCATCAAATTTTAGAAAGGAAAAAGAAGGAAGAAGCAAATTTGCAGGCCTGCTTACAGGTTTAAAACTCAGAGCATATTTGTTAAATAATTATTGACCTTCCTATTAACATCATCGTGCGGACGTATGAATAATATTTCCCTCTTTTATTTTCACACTACTCAGTGAAGTTAAAAATAATAATAATTTAATATCCTGATGTCTTCATGCTATTATTAATAACGTAGTTACGTAATATTTAGAAGCACGTAAAATTATAGGTGCATTTACATATTTATTTAACAACTTAAAAACTTCCTAATTGCTTCATGTCCTTGTACTTATGCATGCTTATCTACCTATATTTTAATATTTTAGTTGTGTCATTCCTTTTATGCAGTTATACATATTTATATATCCGCCTATCGCTCTGAGAAGCCTTGCACACTCATTATCAGAGGAACTCCTTAAGAAATACCGTAGTCCATCATCAGACTCCAAGGATGATAGTAGCCCTCTCTGGAATCAAAAAAATGTTCCTGTTTCCTTTAAAAAAAAAGATTCAGAAGAATAAACCATCACGTTTCCAAGCCACTAAATACCTTCAAAATTTCTTCCTTCTTTAAGTCGTTTAAAATTATACTATCGACAAATGCACTAAGTCTACTCGTATAAGCTTTTTGCCAATTTTTGTAAATCGTAATGCGTAGTTGTACGCAATGTCTGAGATATTGCGTACAACAATGTACAATTACGTGCATTTTACAATTACGTGATAATTAATTCAACCAGTTTTTTAAATTATTTTTTTTTCGTTGTTAAAATAAATTTTGTGATTAAACACATACCTTAATATCGTGTAATCGTATGCAAATAGTTCTACCTATCATTTCTTTAGCGGTAAATATTATAAATATTATTTTGCAATTCATATAGTGTGCGCGAACAAATCTTACTAAGATAAATGCATCGCAGCATTATAAAAAGAATCGGGGTCGACAAATTGATAAGAAGAATAGATTGGAGTAGTGGAAAGACAGGAATAAAATTCGTAATTAATCTAATCTAAAATATTCTCCCCATAATATAGTTCTCTAGGAGATATCAGAAAACTGTTAGGTTTCTTTGGGTCGAAATTTATAGCTATACGCTAAGAGATATTAAAATATAGATCGAAGATTCTTTATGAAGCAACATCAAGTTTAATTGACATTTTAAATTCAAATTTAATTGACATTGGCATTAAATACCGTGTGTTATATATCCGGTAGGCTGAATACACAATACTTCAATCCTAGTTGTGCCAGAAGGACAGCTGCTGGACCGGTAAGTACTTTTCTATACATTGTACTAAAATGTCTTTTGAAGACAATCGATTATTCGTATAAAAATTTATAAAAACTAAAATTTTAGATTGATTCCAAATGGCGATGAGCATGATTCAATACTACGTGGGTTAAATTTCTCTTTCAGCGCCAATTTATAATTACATATAATTATAAAACAGATATCTGATTATAATATAAAGTGATACTACATTTCATCATAGCTCGGTTATTTATATTTGTCAATTAAAATATATTAATTATGATTATATAATAAGAGAATCGTCGAAGATATAGAAAAACAGGAAGATTTAAACTTTTCGGATTCTTAATCCCTAACTTTTAAATTTGTAACAGACATAGAAAATGGTTTTTGATAATAAAGCTAATAAATTATTTGCAGAAAATATCATTACATTTTCTTGCCATCGGTAGTCAAAGCAAACATTAAAAAATAGCGTCGCATTACTATAATTTATATATAGCTCTATTATTCTGCAAAGAAGTAGCGTCGCTTTCTAATGATAGTACGTCGACGGCAGAAGTCGGTAAATTTTTTATCAAATTAAAATGGTCTTGAAATTTTAAACACTTAGTTACCTTAGAACGTTTTGTTATAGTAATAACTAAATTCAATACCAACATTCCTTTTTTTAATAAGAAAATTCATGTAATGAGATTTAATTGTTTCGGCGTTTGGAGTACTACCAGTGCTACCTTCTACTAGAAGTCCTAAAAAAAATGAATATATTTCGATGGATCTTGAATTGCTAAGTGATTTTTGAAAATAATGGACAATAGTATTTCAAGAGGTAAGGTGTTTTTCTTATTTTATTGTTAATGCACGTTTTATTTTAACTTGGCTCCAAGATGGAAATATTAATTATACGACAACGATGACGGCATTGGTGGTATTCATAGAATTTCTTATTTTTAAACTTTTAACTTTTTAGAGTAAATTGATCAGTTACTAAAGTCAGTTTATTTTCATGTCTAAGAACAAGGAAAACATCGGTTAGAATATAAATAAATACTATTAAGATTGTATTGTAAAAAATAACCATTATAAAACTTGTAAACACAAATCATTCATTATGTTCGAGTAAACATTGAATGTGGTATACTCATTCGCAATATAATATGTTTCAATTACGTTGTATTCGGTACTTACTATAAAATCCATTGAATCATAACGCGTTCTTAGGTTAAACATTACTTTTAATTTAAATGAAACATACATAAGTTGAGTGCAAACAATTTTTAAAAGTAAACTCCTAGCAAATAACAAATTATAGGTTTTCCTTACTTCTGGTAAATTATCTGTAACAGTCGTAGTAGTTCACATATATTTCATTTATTTACAGATCATAAGTAATTATGTGTCTACGCTCTTTTCTCTTAAATATTCCAGATTTTACGCTTTATAAACCAATGTAGTTTTTACAATTTTTCTTTCCTTAATATATTATGATTTAAATTTTTCTGTACCTAGATACTCTTATTGATTTCTTATTCTACAACGTTCGAAGGGAGCTCATTATCTCTTCGTCATTGGTGTCATGTATCTTATTGTGTTGGAGTAGCTCTTAAACTTTTTCCCACAGAAAAAACTGATCCTTTTTCCCCAGTTGTGTTATCAACAAAATATGATTGATAAATTGAATATTTAAAAAATATAAGTGTCGTTACAAATACGATTTTTATTTTTGGTATCAGAAATTTGCATTGTTTTCTAAACTTTGTTTTAAATTTTGTGAAGAATTGCAATAGTAAACGAAAAAATGTCTTCGATCACCCTATTCATGTAGTTTTATTTAACCTCGAAAATGAACCTCTCGTCGTATTCTCATCTCATCTCTTATCTACTCACACTATGTTATTATAATAAATTATAGGATCAACTTTTATTATAGTCTAGAAAAGACGTGTTTCAAGTATTTTTGAACTTATGTGAGAAGTTTATTTAGGACACATAAAGTACTTCGAATGAAACCAATTATAAACTGATACTAGAATACACCTGTATTCTAAGAGTATCTTACGCGCATATAGAAATATGCAAATTTTGTAAGGTTATGATATAGACTAAGATGGAAAAAGGAACTTTACAATAAAGGTTCAAATTCTGCACTTCCGTATCTTGAAAGGAAAAAACGGTAGCTTCATGAGATGGTACACGTATCTGTCTGTCTGTGTGACACAATCGATTTTCTCGTTAATCAAAATTTAACAGAGAAATTTGAAATTTGGTATATTAACTCGTATATATTGAAATATTTAACGCTACCAAATTTACATGATAATTTTTAAGACTATTTTAAATTGCCCATCCACGCGGATACTCGTCGGATTTCTAAAGAAGTTTGTTATACTCTCTTATTTTTGAAACACTGAAACGAAAATCATGCAGAAAATAGAATCATAGTCTTTAAGTTTTTGAGATATAGACCATAGTTTCATGTTTGTGAAATTGATATATGAGGCTATATTTGCAAAGTGAATATAAATATTTTATTTATAGTTTAAAAGAAATATTTTCTATATATATGTTTATCTTTGCTAAATTACTTACGGAATTTTTGAAATAAAGTTACTTGACAGATTTTTCTACCCGAAAATGATTATAACTCTCAATTTGGTATCAATTTTTAGTTTATTAACAGATTATATGGATTATAAACGTGAATATTATTTAGCTGATATTTGATAGTGTAATCTTTTGACGTGTAAATTTACACGTATTTACTAAACTTATTTCTGTACAGAGTTTACTTGTTAGAAGGCATAATAAGTGTTTTTAAACTATTTCATGAAAGCAAATAAAAACAAGCAAAATTTTTCAAATTGAATCAACATTTGTTTCGTAACTTACGAGCTGATACAAGGGCTAGCAAAAATAAACCAATGTATAGTACTTAACATTGTTAAAGCTCCGCCTAATTACATGAAGATGAATCGTTTCGCAGAGACTTCTAAAGTGTTTGTGATATTTGGGGAGACATGCAGCTAAGACAACCTTGAAATATTCACGGTAAGATCGCGCATCACCGATGATCATTGTCATTTGTGCTATTTAGGTTCCGATATTGTTTAAATGCAAACTATATCATATAAACTCTAAAATAAAGTATCTCATAAATCGATTATGTTTTGATATAGACGTCAACAAGATATGATCCTTAATGAGGATATCTGGACTAAGTTCAGGTAGCATTAACAGGCTGAAGTGGCAATGGGAAGGTCATATAGCTTGCAGAACCGACAATAGCTGGGTAAAAAAGGTTTTCAAGTAGTTGTATGTGCCGAAAAACGCAAAGTGAGATGACCCATCGCCAAACGGATAGTGACCTGATAAAGATCGCGGTAAGCTGCTCGATGTAGGCAGCATGGGAATTATTTTCGTAGGAGTCTATGGAAGATGCCTATATCCAGCAATAATGGTTTTTTAACTGACGACGATGATGATGATAGTACTCTACAAAAATATATGATTAAAGAATGTAATGGAAACTGTCAACATTATTGTAATATGAGAGTATTATCGGACAACTTTTATTAAAATCCCAAATAATTACTAATGCGAGTGGTTCAAAAATACCATTTATCCACAGATTTATAATATTAAGAAGCAAATGCCAAATAATTACATTAAAACCGTAACCCAAAGGCGGAGTATATTAAAACACGTTCCTATATATATTTAGGGGCGTATCTTAATGCAGTGGTAACACGTTGTTCATATAAATACTTTCATATTGATTTCAACTTCAATTTGAAAACATGAAATTTAGAAAAAGACGATTTAACATTTCATTTGTGAACATATAACATTTATGTTATATCATTTATTTCAAAATTAATAGTTATTATCTATAAATTATTTGTAATAGTATTTGACATGACTTTTTAAGACACTAGTGAGGATATAATCTTAGCGCCGATTTCTATCGATAAAAATTACTGTTGCTATCATTATTACTCGTCAATGTATGTATCCGTTTATTATTTTATTTGTTATATTTTTCATTTATTATGTTATCGGTTCATTAATATTTTATTTAACGATTCACATTTTTTTTATAAAAACATAATTAATAAATGCTTTTGACATGACACTTGTATATCAATATTGCAAAAAACTATGACTGATTAATGAAAACATGTGAATGACCGATGTTAAACCATGATTTTAAACGACCATAATTTAAAAAATATGATTCTTACGTATGGCAAATCGATTAGTTACCTACTTCGCAATCTGGATAATGTCAAGAACGTTAATTTTTTTTAATAACTAAGTTAAATCGTACGTTAATATGTACATACATATTAAAAAAATTACATTTTACTTTATGCCGATTACATGTAAATTCTAATACATAATTAAAATTCAAGTAATTTAAATTTCTCCCTTTTTCCACTATAGACTAGATGTTTTTTTTACTTGAATTATATTTATACAACTTAGTTTTACCTATACATTAGACAAATTTTATCTATATAAACCCTACAAAACGAAATCACGCAAATTTATTATTAACGATTTTATTGATTTGACAATAAATAGCCATTATTACTATTTACAGAATATTTAAATTATTATTATGGTCAGTTGGATCAATTTTAAAGAAAAGAAAGTATACGTTACAGAGAATCATTTTCGGTAATACGGTAGTACGTAACTCGGTAATTAAATACTATCAAACAATGCTTATGGATATTATCACAGCCGTTTCAATTTTGATTTAAAACACATGATTGACGCATTTTTTAAACTATTGCAATGAAACGTTAGCCAGTATGGAGCTCGTACAATCCCCTCTGTATCCTCCGCCCCAAAATTTTGACATTATGTTTCATAATGAATATGTTTAATTACTCGTCCAGTTATTAGGTCCATGATATTAATAAAGTAGAACTAAAACTTTTTGCCTTTATCGGTTAAAATTTTATGACACTTGATTATTAATACAAAATACGAAAGATTCCAGTATAATATGATATTATTTTGTGTTGCCACTAAATATAAATGATTTCAACGATCCTAGTCAAGAATATAACTAATATTTTGCTTTTTTAAATAATTTACGTCGTATACCGTGTCATTAATTTTCTTACCCTTGTAATTATATATTACATTGAAAGTAATTTCGAACTATTGCTTCTGTTAAAACTAAAACAGAGTTTGCGTGGTGTTCCAAATTTTGCTATTAAATATTTTATAAAAAAACTTATTTTTATTAAAAATATAATCAGAACATGAATATATATATATATATATATATATATATATATATATATATATACACATATATATATATATATATATACATATATATATATATATATCTAAATATAATAAAATTTTATCGGGTCACCAGAAATTGTAGGATCAAGACTAAAGAATACACAAACTACGTATAATCATTAAAAGTTTGAGCACGGGATTGTGGAACATTTAATCGTTCATATATTAGATTATACATTATATATTAGATTCAGTATATCCGATTTTGCAATTGCTAATAGATTTGATTTCAAATAATATAGCCTGTATTGCTGCTGTCTTTTCTTTGAAAATCTATAAACAAAGGATAGTTGATTTATTTAGGAAATAATTGTTACACAAAAAAATGAACCAGTATAGTCTTTCATATGATATGTATACATTTATAGAATTTGCTTAACTAAATGAGTCTCCTGTAAAAAAACTTTAAATTTAACACAAAGATAACATAAAAGTAAACTTGAAAACGGTCTCAAAATAAAAATGGTTTATCTGATAATAACTCATTATATATCTATAAAGATGACGAACCTGACAAATAATAATCGGTATAAATTTGAACTATTTACCTATTTTTTGGAATACTCTTTAAATAATTAATTTATGTAAATTGATAAATTACGCATAAAACTTAAAATTCTACTAGGTTGATCATTTTGCTTGTCAATATGGCACCCTGGTTTCATGCCAAATTAGGACGTGGTAACAGTTTCGAATTAAGAAAACATATGAAACAAATGCTACTGCCTGCAAAGTTAATTTCGATGTTTACGCTAGTTTATATCGTACGAAGTAAATTATTCTTTCATAAACTATTTCAAACACCGGTAAATGTAGTATGTTTTGTCATAAAAGGAAAAATCATCAAAATGATGATTTTTATATTTTACTTAAAACCGAGTTAATTATACGTTCGTATTTACCTAGTGATACGATACTTTAAATGTGTGTATAGATAACAGTGTACATTAAGTATACAACGAGATGATAAGCACCACGTTGTATTTCAAATTAAGTAAATATAAAAATTAATAATTTTAGCGCCAACTAACGCCCGTATGCACCACATACGGTCAACACTCTCAGTCGGACTTACTGACAGTTGAAAACGTATTTCGCTTGCATACTTTAGCAACTGTACCATGCAATAAAGTATGGTTAGTAAATTAGACTCTAGTCCCGACTCGACTGACGGTTAATGAGAAACAGAAATACGGTTTTAAATGTCACTAAGTCCGACTGACTGTCCTGTCTGTGTGCGGTGCATTCGCGCATGCACCTGAGTTACTCATCATCAAAACCTTTGGCCTACTTTGAGTCGATTTAGAAAATTGATATTTTAAGGGCGGTTTCGATTTTAACTAAACGCGAAAAATTTAAGAAATTGCTCCAGGGTAAGTTAGATTATAAAAGAAAGTTTATAGTGCAAATTAGTATTGAATATTTTTTGTGAAAATTACTTGATCAAAGACCAGATTTGCATTATGTATAATTGGATTTACGAACACACATTACATTTTTTTTTAGTTATGTAACTGCAAAATAAAAAAAATTGAATGCATTTTGTAAGTTATGTAAATAATGAAAGTTAATTTGCATCGCGCTATATCACTGCAAATAACTATTCCTCTTGGATAAATATATTTCATTTCATTAGTAATTAAAGTAAAAACACACTGCTCGTAAAATATTCTTTAAAATATAATCTAGTATCAGCTACTCCGAGTTACCATTACTTTTGTTCAATAAACAATTACTGTTACTTGTATACTATATCACCGTAAGGTTCTATTAAAAATATGTAAATCTTAGCAAATTACAATGCATTTGCTTAGCATTTTGTATTTTTTAAGTGCTTTCCGCCTACTGGTATCTACTTCGTTAGTATATCTAATGTAATACCTAACGTATTAACTAAGGTAAATATCGAAATTATATTTCCAGACAGTAGGTATCATCGTCGGTTAGCCATATTGAAGATGGTAGTTTAAATATTTAACCTAAATCAACATGTGGCATAAGAACATTCAGTTTGAATATAGTTTAAATAAAATTGTGTAAAACTTGACGTAATTACCTTAATAACGGCTTACGAATTATAATTCGTCTTAATTACAGGTAAGATGGAAAATTTAACTAAGGAAGATTTTAACATGACAATTATACCAAAATATTTAATGTACTCCATTAAGAACACTTCCTATTTGTTTATACATTAACAGGTTAATAAATAAATATATGCTATCATAACTAGTGATACGAGAGGAAAACACTCCAAAATAAAAACGGATACATATTCGTATGTATGTTTACTTTGAAGCCGATCTCTACAAAGTTTATTTATTTAAATTTTACATTACACAAGCATCCACAAACGAAAATAGGCAACGCATGTATAAATAAATGCCATGTAAGAGTTTATTTTCTGATCACTTCGAGACAGGTTTGGGAACTTATCGCGGAATATTATTTTGAACATCCGGTAAATATTAACGATATATTTAGGATATTGCCAGATATTAAACGATATTGCCAGATATTAAACTATTTCAGATGTTTTTATTCTATTTAGATTATTTAACCTTGAAATTTTACTTCAATCTTGTTAGCAAATAATAAAAAGAAAAATAAAAATATTGTGGTGTGCGGAGGTCTGAAATTCGTACCTGTTCCTCAATTATAATCATAAGTCAAAAATACAACTATGTCACTAAAACCGTTTTCGATCGATAGCAGCAAAATTTTTTTCGGACTAATCAAGACAAATTTATGTAAGTCATTAGAACGTATCTACAAAAATTGGCAAAACTGTAACAAGGCGCTTTACAAATATTTTTCTTAACTTGATTTTACGACAAATAATCGATACTTTCTAAATTATAATCTGAAATTAACTTCTTCTTCTCTAAGAAAAGGGTAGGAATTGTTCTTGCCTTAGTCACTTTATTATTCAGTGTGAAATACAGGTATTAATTCAGGGCACTATACAACTATCTTTAATTAAATAATATAAGGTCATCAGAAAACTCATTAAAATGATGAAGGCAGTGACGCATTTAAAAAAAAGTGGAGAAATCCTCTGCCACCATTGTTATGGCAACATATAATGGTCTCATGGGGAATATGCCATTTGGGATAACACACATCTTGGATATTATTGTATAAAACCGTTCTCCGTACAATTATTAAATGTTGGAATGTCTGAAGAAATTTGAAGAGACAATAATTAAACGAAACCATGATGTGCCAGAAAACTAGGAGTCGAATTTCTAGTTATTTCAAATAATCATTTAAAACTCCAGACCAAAACGATCAGTTGCTTGATATATCAATTTGACGACTGACATATCAATTTGATGAAGTTTACAAAATAGCAGACTAGCATTTTAATCAGATAAACAATAGTTTTCCATGTAATATTCCTAAAGTGGCTGAATTATTATATTATGCTTGTGCAGTGAACATAAATAAAATGCATTACGAATATAGGCACATAATCTGTAAGTATTATTTTATATAATCAGAAAATACTATATTAAATAGAGTTAGAAAAGATAAGAACGACAACTAATATAACATTTTGTTTACGATTATGTATATTAAACGCCTAAAGATGTAGCCTTAAAATTTAAAAAGTCGATAAAAACGTTTTGTTTTTGTTAAATTAACATAATTTTCTTTAATTTAATCTAATGACACTCTGCTATTCACAATTCAGAATCGAGTAGTATTTAAGTGAGGCTTTATTTAAATTTCATTCGTATTCATTAATTGTGCCAAATTTTGGATTGTTATTGCTGCATTTTTAGTTCATTTTGGATATAATTTATATTTTCATCTAATTATATAATTTATATTTTTATATTATTTATATTATCATTTCTCACTCATTTTTTAAATTAATTAAAGAAAGCATTAATTATTTTTATCACTCTTACATAAGCACTAAACAAAATAGACCTTAAAGTCAGAAACTGATCTTCTATAAACGTTTCAAAATAACTTCCTAACGCCATGAATTTTTGTATTTAACTTTCCTTTTTTTTATTCGACTTCACTACAGGATATACGATTTTATAATTTTATAAAGTCAATTTAAATATTCTTAACCAAAAAAGTAGAGATATTAGTATTAGATAAACTATAAGGATACTAAACACATATAATAAATTTTCCCCCTTTATTTTATTACGCATATTTCCATAGAAATTAAAACAATTGTATGTTTTTTTAAGTTTTTCTTTTTGGTAATTCTTATTACAGTCCAATATTATAAATTTATTTAACGTAATTAGATATGTCTTCATTTCTATGTATTTAACTAATAGAATAACAAAAGTACACGATAAGACTTGTATAGCATGTGGGAAACACCAGGTGTTATTTATCTTCTGCCACATTTACATAAAACATACATATCTTAATATATTCCATAAGTTTGATCAGCTGAATAGGTTATTCAGAAGCATTTCTAAGTCATTGAATACGAATGACTTGTAATGTTAGCTGGCTAAAATATCAAGTATATTTTGGTTTGTGATTATTATTTTAATATCATACAACATCAAAAAGAATGAATATTTATTGACACAACATCAAAAAGAATGAATATAAATGAATAAAAAGAAAAAAACTACCCACATAACGGTATAGGAAAAAGGAAGAAATGCTTTTCGTATATAGAAAAGTTAATCAGTGCTATCAAATTGAAACGCATTGATGAAAATCAAGCTGAACTCTGTAGGAACTATTATTTCAAAAAGCAGGCTAAATTCGCTTTGCGTTTCCTTAATACGTTAAATGATAATTCGAAGAAAAAAAACAAATGTTTCTCTATGCACTGATTGCCTGGAGAGAAAGCATAACCAAACTATCGTGCAATTGATATATTTTATGATCTTAAATTACATATGGAATCATCATTCGAAATATTCTGCATGTTCGTGCAAATAACGTTTACGATCCATCGATTATGGAGATGTTAAATTTCTCGACTTACTGTTTGCTAACGCAGTCAGTTAGAAATATTTTCATTAAATGGAGTATCTAAAGCATGATATGAAATAATTTTATTAATTTGTACTCATTAATCCAACTGTACAAAGTAATTTCCACGATTTAGGATTTTCGTTCAAATATGCAGCTGAAGTTTATCATAAACTAATATATATCGACTGCCGAAAATAAACATGGCTAAGTTTAAAGTTAAAAATTGCCCTCAGGTATTTAGCTACCTCGATAATTAATAAGGCGACTACTATTCGAGTAGGTGAATGAAGTATTATGTTTGTTCGACAAATAATCAGTAGTGACGCAAATGGAATTTATATAATTTTACTAGTCCCTATAGCAAAAACATATAGTTATATTGTGACACAAATACATTTTAGAAAATTTATCCACTTTAAGTACCTTATTATAAGCGACGTGATATGATGTTAATGTTCCTTCAGATAACATGTTGTTTAAATTCATGTCAGGAGTTATTATTAAAAAATATAACCTAAGGCTATATATATAGGTCTTTATATATATACATAACGCCCTATATGTATAGCCCTAGGGCTTTCGTTAAAATATGCAGCTGAAGTTTATCGTAAACTAATATTTATCGACTGCCGATAATAGACATGATTAATTTTAAAGGTAAAAATTGCCCTCGGGTATTTAGTTACCTCGATAATTTGATTACTGTTCGAGTAGGTGATTGAAATATTATATTTGTTCGACAAATAATCAGTAGTGACGCAAATGGAATTCATGTAATTTAACTAGCCCTATAGCAAAAACTCGTGGTTATACTTTGACTCAAATAAATTTCAAAAAATTTATCTACTTTAAGAACATTATTATAATCGACGTTATATGATGTTAATATTCCTTCAGATAAGATGTTGCTTGAATTCATCTCAGGATTTGTTATTAAAAAATATAACCTTTCCTAAATAAGCGTCATAAATTTTTTTGTTCATTTTCAATTAAACCTATTTTTCAACCTATATAATTTACGGGAAAATTGCTTTGAGAAATAGAAAATATAAAGTAAATAAAAATTTTTTTTTTTATTCAAACATATCTATTATATATTATAGTATCACCAGTAGCGGAGGGCCTTAAAACAAATTACACGTTTAATTGTCTTGAATATCTAACCAATATAGACAATATATTTATGGTAAAATAGTTAAACTTATTTCATTCGTGGCACTCAAGCGAAGTCTGTAATTTAATATATGATCTTAAGCCTGAACGTAAAAACCGAACGCTACCAGTGTGTTTAATTTATGAAACGTACAAACTTCAAGACTATAAAATTACACGAAACGTCGCATTGAACCAGTACTTTATAAGCAATTAAAATTTGTTTCGGCTATTTCAAGTGCCAACTCAAAGGGAAAAAATAAGCGTGTTTTGTTATATAATCAAAGGAAAGCAACAGACACACTCACACAGAATCACTGTGTAAAAATCTACTGTCAAACGCCAACTAAAGTAAGCAAACTATAATAATAGCTTTTTGTAAAAATATCTAGTTTCCCATTTTACGACCACACCTATCATATTTCGTTTTTGAATTTATTACATTGAGTCATTTATTATGGTAACCGTTTCCTGTTTGTATTAATTTTAATACTTTATTATTTTGAATTTTCGTCGTGATAGTTTAAAATGGTATTATAAATATTGTCATGTAGGTAAGATTTTCGAATTTATCTTTAATTAAATAAATCAGAATAACACACCGATGCTGATATTAATATTCAATCAATATTTGTGGTCAGCTGAGAGCTGTATCTAACTTAAAGAAAATGTTGGGTTCTCATAGAAGAAAATTACACTTTTTTCTTTTGTTATTTTAGCAATGTTTATTTTAGCCATGAATCACACTTTCATCTTGAAGGTTACGTAATTTGTCAAAATTATTATTATCCAGTAGTCTAAAACAAAAACATTACATAGCCCTAAAGTTTCTGTATGTTGCGCCATGGTAATCTAAAAAAAACATCAGGCCTTTTTGAAAGAAATGAGAATGGCTGCGATGCAATGACCGTGGCGAGCGAGCGGTATATCAAAATAAATGAAAAGTTTTTTTGTACTGCAGCTACAAAAATAGAATATTGACGATTCATATGAGTGTTTTCAGTAAGAAGGAGCCACTGTCCACAAATCTACGGTCTCCATGGACACAATTAAGGCACTATTTCCGGGAAAAGTCATAAACCGATTTGGAGACATAATTTGGCCACTCAGATAGCACCATTTAACCCCAGCTGACTTTTTCCTACGGGTTTATCTCAAAACAATAGTTATTGATACCCTTTTTATAAATTTAGAGCAGCTGAAGGGTAAAATTACGGAAGAAGTAGAAACCATCTCAGTGGACGTTGTGGGGCGTGTCACTGCAAATTCACCCTTACGATTTTGGGAGTGTATTCGCCGTAATCGGAAACATTTTGATGATGTAATATTCCATGCATAAAATCTGCACAAATATACTTTAGTTTACTGTAACTGAAATATTATAAATACAATAATTTTTTTTATTATTATTTAAAGTTTAATTTCCGTGCTGAGACTAGTATTATAAACGATATTTGTAGCAAATAAATATTAGTTACATTACTGGGTTGTAGAATAGAAAATAGTGTTTAGTTACATATTCGTCATTGCAATGCCATGAATAAAATAATATTCCGTCAATTTTAAGTAAAATTAATTTTCTGTGAGCACTGTATTAAACCTGTTGATTCAACTGGAAATCAATAGGTACAATGGAATGTGTACATGTTTATGCACTTTAATTGAATTTGGCTTCAAATAACTCCAAATACACATATTTGGCAATTTATGAATAATAAAAACAACATTACATTCAGTTTATTAATATATTTGAGTATTTCCAATCACATTAGGCTACAAAATGATACACTTGGTGTAAGCATAAGTGGAGGTTGGGAATCTTGTTCAATGTTATTCCATTTTTGTTTGAAGATAAAAAAAGTGGTATACATTGAAGAAAGTTATGAAAGTAAAAGTAGCGGAAATACATACTTTAGAACTTTAATTTCCATATTAAATATATATAAATTAAAGTTCTATATACAAAAAGATAAATATAAAAAAGTAACATGAAAAATGGTCAAATGACACAAATAATGAATTACTGACCGACAGTATGGATATAAAGTATGCATTTATGGCACACTTTAGGCAATTTAGCAAAAGGCTATGTATCAAAATACTATTACGTTTACATAAGAGCTAAAATATATATGTGATAGAGCAGAAAATACTTTTACAGTATCGAATATAATGCGGGAGATAATTAAATGAAATGTAAAACAACTCCAGGCAAAAGTTTTAAAGAGGTGGGTGACCTAGATGAACTAACACAATTAATTGAATAGATAGGTTTTATGATAATTTGTTTTCACTTCTATCTCATATATTTATGTGTAGTATAGAAAAATGCTAACTTTCAATAGGATTCCAGGTGGCGATTACCGTTTTCATTCCCAAAGACGGAGAAAATTATCAATTATACAGACATTAACAATTATATACAATATCACTAATGAACGTACTCAATTTAAATCAATATTTCATAAAGTTTTAAGAGGGTCCAGTGATGTGGTGTTAACTGTAACTAATTTATAGCACAACAAGTACACATAAACACCATAGATACGCAGTTATATTTCTAGATCTATTAAATACCAGAGATTTTAGATTGCTCAAGAAGTATCTCCATAATTACTCTTGAGGAAATTTTATACTTTTTTAGATGCAAAAAAATGTACGGCAAGTTTGTAAGCTATATTGCTGGCAGGCAGTAGATTGTAAATATTAATACCCTTTGATATATTTTATGATATGTAGGCCGTACTTTACGTTATTTATAAAGGGAGACTGAGATCAACGTTCTTTCTGACTTATGCCGACAATATGCTCGAACATGACATCAAAGATAGAGTTGTTGAATTTTGTAGATGACATAGTTCTATTATTCTACAATACCTGTGATAGACTTATGACTAAGATGGAAACGGGACGTGCCATATTTAAAACATGGTATGAAAATAATTTGATAGCACTTAAAACAACAGATATGTTCTTTGCTATTGAGGACCGCTTACAACCACATGACCTAATCTTAACGATGTGACGACACACCACAATGTCAATATCTTTGCCAAGGCAACCGACATCAAATCCATAGATATACATATTTATAAGAATTTCTCTTGGCATGTACATTTTGAGAAGATATATGCAATATTTATAACATCAACCTACTTTGCACTCGACCAATCGAGCATTAACTAAGGACAGATAACTTGGGGTAGATTAATAAAATATGTAAGGGAATCCTGGGTCGAGAAATTATGAAGAAGTCAAGAACGTATTCGATAGATTAATTTTTTCAGTGATTTAAGTTCTTAACGTTGAACATCTGTATATTTAAACTATCCTTATTATCCTACAAACTATGTAAAATATTGGTTCGCTATTATATAATACCTGAGTTTGCGTTAGTCGAATATTGCTGCCATTTATCAATAGAACTAAATATATATGAAGATATTACACATTCTACGAACCAAACTTATCTAACCAATTGACTAAATGTAAACGTGCGTTACGCAATGACAAAACCAACATTGTTTTAAAGATTTTTAACCATGTTTATAAAAGTAGCGAGGATAATTTTACTTGAAATTAGAAGAACTTTCTTCATGCATTCAAATTTCAATATTCTGGGTCAATGGAAAAGTTCGCTAAAGCATGGGTAGGTAATTACGTATTTTGATAGTAACTCACAGAGACAAATAGGCGATATTTGATATATTTATATTTAAATGAGATATAAGGTTAACCTTTATCGCTTAGCAGAATTATGCAGACGTTAACTTTAGTATATCGTATAAATTTGAACTTGATAACCTTGGCTATTCCAGCAAGAATTATTGTTGAAAAACATAGAGGTTGACAATAAAGTGATCCCATAAGGGCCCTATTTTTTAATACCTATTTGATTTATTTATTGAAGGATGAGAAATATCTGACTATTAAAAAACATTGTATATAATATGATACGTTAATAGATTCTTCATGTATAAATTCTAGGGTGCAAAGTTAATATGTTGGATAAAGTTTATTTTGCATTAATTATAAATAAACCACACTCAGGTACGACCACGATTGAGTGGCTGAGCTGCAGAATCTGATGAAATGATGATTTTTTAATACTTTCGGTTCCATATGCCTGTGTTTCAAAAGATTAATGATTACGTGAGCATAGAAATTTATACAGTAAAAAGGAGGAGAGTTTTCCTTACAATGGACAGCAGAGATATAATTCTGTTAATAATAAAATAATTAATTTCATGAATAAAATATCATTCTTCAAATTAAAAAAATGGAAATCTAACTTACCCATAAGAAAGAAAATAAAAAATTAAATGGAATATCTTTTGAATACCTTAAATAATGAAGCTGTGCTTGATCTCGTATATATTTGATAAAATGAAGTGCCATTAGAAATTATTTTAAATAAGGTAAAGGAGTCAAATACCACAATATATAATTACCTCTAAAGTCATTATTTTAATTAGAGGGAATAATTCATGTGCCACTAGGGTAAAAATAGTTCTAATCTATTATCTAGCCTGTAATCTAAAAATAAGCTGACTTAAAACTTTAACACACGATTTTAACACACATAGAAAAAATTTACTATTAAAAAAAATGTCCCAAATGTCACCCACTATATGTTCTTATTATTGCCTGCGTCTGAAATGGGTTAAAATGAAACATACTTTTTGTTAAGGCCATACTTTCTTTCATACCCCTTAAAATGCAAATAAAAAACTTAAAGAACTACAACTACAAGGCAGTTTTGTACTTTCAGTAATATAGTTAATATACCTTTTAAAAATATTTCTAAATAAAATAAAGTAATAACTTATGAACATACTACCCAGACTTTTTGTTCACTTTCTTCTTATCGCATTTTTCGTGAGACCATTCATTACATGTCTCATTTTACCCGTCTGTCACTACAACCATTTGAATAAATTTCTTCACAAATTAAACATTGGACATCATTATTTTCTCTTCCACAACTGCTATCATTGTCGTCAGTTGACACATGCGGAGGTTTTTCATAATATTCTGAAGAGGAAGATCTTTCCATTTTCAGCTTTACGGACATTAGAATCTGACGGACTATCAAATGTTTTTCCTTTTTTTTGCTTTCCAGATTTTAAGAGAGAGGTTTTAAAAGGAGAACCACTGACAATGGCAGCAGATCCGGTTCGAATGATTGATATGAAGCGTTAAAAATTTGTTTGCAAGAAATTTTTCTCACAAACATTTTTTATATTTTCAGGCGAAAATCCCCAAATTCGTGTCAAAGAAAGCGATTCATATTTTCTGAGGGATACAACGGAGTGTCGCTTGAAAAAAAGGCGAAGCCACTTTCTACTTGTACCATTTGTTTTACAGTAAATAGGTGTGGTATATTATTTCTGATAGCAAGTAAAATACGATCCTTTTTAATATACGATATTTTGGCCTAATTATATAATAATTTATATCTATTTGTAAACAATGTTCACTCAATAAATCTTTGATATCAGTAAGTAAAATAAGTTTTCGCCCTAATGGCAATTCAAGTGATTTTTTAATATTATATTCACGATTATTTCTCCTCTTAATCTTTTAATATATATATATATATATATATATATATATGTATATTAAAAGCTTTCGATGATTTCAATAGTCCCATTTCTTTGCTTTTCACCGCTATTACTGCCCTCTTGGTTTAATTTTTTTCCACTTTTTTATATGAAACATGTTAAGAAATCAAATCAAATCCCAAATCTCTTAAAAGTATAATGTCGTCTATGACTATAATAAGAACACTGAAATTATCATTGCGAACAGCTTAACTTTTAAAGATGGCGGCCTCCACTTTTAGAATCTAAATGCTAACGAAGAAGCAGATTACACCAAATTATAAACATTCCTAAAGGCTCAAGCTACTTTATTCATCTGAAGTTAACACAATGGATGGTTTCATTATCGAAAACTAAACTTTGATATATAAAATTGCCGGCTTAGTTCAGCTAGTGAGCATTTTATTGATTATTTTGCAGAATTGGGTATAGTTTAAGAATTCATATTTAATACACTCAAGATTGTTTATGCTAATTTTGAATCCAGCAATTTCTAGAGGCTGCTCGAGGTCTTCGGAGCTGCCACACCATGGGATTTTCTATATGCATGAGACATTGTTGTGAGAACAATGTCTCCTGTATATAGCAAGTCCCCTGTTAACTTTTTTGTATATATACATTGAGGTGGTTTATGAAAAGTCAGTGGAAAAAAACGGTCTCAGATCTATCTAACCGTCGATTTAGGTCTTCTAAGAGTAGATTCAAACTTATTTTCAGTCTTCACTAAACTTCTTAGTTTTGTATTAATATTGCTGTGTATATTTAAGATGCCTCTAATATAATATATCGTAACAAATGGTGAAGAGTTTTTAGTTATTTATTGCTTTTACTGCCGTTATTACGCACAGAGATAATTTTAGTGGTGTTAAACACTGTAATATATAGCAAAGTGATAAGAGTAATGAACTAAGTTCAGTATCATGAAAGATATATTATTCGTTAAACTTCCATAATTCTCCAGCAAAGCTACGCGAGAAATAGACTGGCTTTGTCTCGTTACCTTTTACAGCTAATTGAGGAAATTGTCCCTTTTCCCAGTAATTTGTTTGAAGAAATGCTACTTCTTACTGGTTTTTTAGCCGTTGAGCTATCCTAAAGCATATTTAGTCCCATCGGTCACAATTAAATGAAATTACGTGATGTAGTATTATTTCTACTTTCTTTAAGTTCTTTACCACAACCTAGTTTTGTTGTATCACAACATCTTCAGATGGGCTATTAGCAAAGAAATTTTGACCTAGGTCGTGGTAAAGAATTTAAAGAAAAAAGAAATATTACTACATCACGTAGTTTCATTTAATTGTGGATAATGGATTTCTACAAAATTAACGCCAAATATATCCAATAGTCTCATCGAATTGAACGGATTGTATCACATTATTAAGGTTGTTCCATAGGTCTTTTTTTTATATTTTGCATCACAGTTGTGAGGTGTTAGCCGATATGGTATTCTGCCTAATCATCAACCACTGAAGTTAGTATACCATCCCTTCCACGTTTTCCTAGACGGCACTCTTTTATTACTTGCTATTTATAACAACTCATAGAATATTCTCTGTTGTAATTATACCGTAGTCAACTCATTCCAATATTTCTCTCATTCTTTTATTTATTAACCACGGAGCACCTCAAGTACGCGCGTGCCTTGCAACGTGATCCTACGTATTCTTTCGGAGTGAAGCCCTGATCATATCATCACAATCATTTTGGCATAACCCTTCTTTAATCTCCACCACTCTGTTCTGTTATGGGCTGCTTGCATCCAATTTGATCCCGTCACTCCCATTTTGTCATCCTTTCATCGCATTTGCTACCACTCAACTTGAGTTTTGAACTAGAATCCGAAAGGATTTTACACCCCGAATCCGATTTTTAAGCAACATGACCAGCCCACTTCATTTAATTTTCACTACACTTTTGACAATGTTAGTAACTTTGCTTAGTCTCCTAATCCACTTATTTTTTTTTGCAGTTCTCTTTATAGGGATTTCTACTAGCTTTCTTTCCATCGAGCAACAATAAGCTTTTGCAGGACGGCTTTTGTCGTTATCTAAGTTTCGGCTCCAAAAATGGGAACTGGTTGGTTGGTTTTGTATTGGCTTTCATTTAGTTCTTGTATTCAAGTCTTAATTAAATTTTCTGATTCATCTAGATTATTTGTAAACCATACTATGTCATCCGTAAAATTTCAAGTTATTTTAGTGTATAATTCCGTTCTATTTTGGGGCTTATAGAAGAACCTACTATTGACAAATACAGGGACTGAATATTTTTCAAGAACGCTGCCCCCAGTCAATATAAACATTAAAAAACCAAATAATAGGTAAGGTAATCTCATCATGGACAAAGCCAACTGCTTTATTAATGAATAATATCAGGACCTCTACACATCTACGAGGAAAGAGCGTAGTAATTACAATCACTTCCAAATTACAAATCGTACCACTGATACATTTATTTTAATGCTTTAAATATCGATAATAAATTTAAAGTAATGCATATCTGTAGCACACATATCTTCATTAGACATATTTCACTATAAAAAAATTATTTTAGAACGTTTCTTTTATTCGTGGAAATATATCCTAAGATATTTAATTTGTTGTTGTTTAATTTTGTCTCTAATAATATTTTTCATAAAAATTTAAATTGGATAGGTAAAAATGCCAATATTAGTCACAGCGCACACTACGACGACCAAAAAGATGAATTGAAAGACACAAGCATGTAAAAATAAATTATTATGACATGCTTATATGCAAAAATAAAACGACCCACAACTTAATAAACACTCTATAAACAATTTAAGACGCAAATTAATAAGAAAATTCAGTAAGTATAAATTTTAGACGGAAAAAATGAGCAATAACAATAAACTCTGTCGACAGATAGGTTAAAAGGCAATTAGTTATCAGTGACATATTCATTTCTTAAATAACCCACGACAACACGACAAAGGTTGTACGTGCGGTAGTAGCCCAAAAGCTACTGAACCGGTTTGATTAGACGAGGTCAATCATTTTATATTGCATGCCAAAACAAGTTTTAAAAAAGAAAAATCAAAATAGCGATCATGATGACAAAGAAAGTTTGCAAATTTTTTGTGCAGGACATCAATAATATTTTTCAACCCTAAGCTGCGTTTGATTTTAATAATAGCTTAAATTTAAATAAAATTTCAAAAGTGGTGTCACCAAAATTAAATTATTCGTATATAACGTGTTGAAACTATTGAATATATTTGGCGTTAATTTTGTAGAAATTCATTATCCACAATTAAATGAAACTACGTGATGTAGTATTGTTTCTTTTTTCTTTAAGTTCTTTACAACGACCTAGATTTCGTTGTATTACAACATCTTCACCTGAATATATATGCAATGCAATTATAAAGAAATATTTAAAATCGACTTAACGGCAACTGTATAATTAGAACGTAAAATACTTAATCACAATTAAAACTGAACGATACACTGGTAGTGTGACTGATAATTCTAAAGGTAGATCTACTGATATACGAGTAAATATAGATAATCGTGTATACATTCGTACCGATAGGGATACCTACATTGTGTCTGAAAAAGGGATATGTATTATTTAGGAAAGAAAATTATGGTGACAGAAGATAATAAGTCTTCGTAGAAACGGTGATGTTTAAATATGAGTAAAAAGTAACCAATAACAAGTTTGAATATTTTCTGTTACTTCCAATAAATAATAATTAATTATGAAGCCTCGTCTATCATCCCCTTAAAAACAAACACGGTAAGCAGGGAAATGGATCCTGTTCTAGATTTCATGTGTAGAATTCATACTGATACTATGGTCCCGTATAATCATATTACAGATAAATACATATTAATGCAATCATGCACCATTATAGAGCAGACTAGAATATTACATATACGGCACAAATCGTATAGCGCGATGCTCCATATTCCAAGAACACGACACGAAGTCTGGTCGGATTCACCACCGTTTAGAATGAAAATGATATTTTTGAAGTCTAATTCAATGATATTCACAAGTCGTTAAAACTGATAGCAGTTTTTATAGTAAAATTCGTATTTTCTGATTCAAATATGAAATTTAACTCTGTCGTAGCGTAAAGTTGCAATTTCATGTTTTTTTGTTCAACTGCAGTGTGATAAAAAAGTTGAAAGTAAAAAGTCAACCTTTAAATCGAAGGTAGAATTTTTAAAATATAAATTAAGAAACAAAATTTTGAACATTGGAAATACAGCATGTCATACTTTAATGATTTGGAGACATGTATTGTGAACATTATTATAATCCACTGAATATGTCTCTTCGGCTGGAATAAATCAACAAGATGTAAAAAAATTAAAAAAATACAAGTGTCGCATTAGCTCTCGATTTTCGGTCAATTTGTTTTTGTAGCACTCCCTGAGTACACTTTTTGTGATCATTTACATATTTGTTGGGGTACTTCACACGAAACATATTTCAGACGATATTTCACGCTTTATTAGTTCTTAGTCTTATGAATTGATATATTACCGGTATAAATTCATATTTGTCTTACTTTTGGTGGATGAGTAGTAGTCATGAGCGGAAATATTACGCAGTTCAGTTATTACACAGGCGAGAGTGATTGCGCACATTATTAAACTAGTTGTGCTCACGACTCGAGTAGACTTCCTTCATACCGACCATTGAAACAAATCTATGCAAAGTGTGAATATATATATAATTAATAAAGGCTTTACCTACTATGACACAGATTGCATAGTTTGGATTTTCACCAAAAAAGATTTTGATAATCAAAGGTTCTCAGATTGCATTAAAAATTACGCCCTATGAATTTGATTTTTTTCCTCCATCATGAATGACGCCCTCTAAAATACATTTAAAAATGTAGATTTCGTCTAAAAATATATAAGTACTGATCGATTTTTAAACTTCACTTTGTTTAAATGCGAATTTGAACTGCATTAGATACACATTATGGGCATTATATATACATAATGCAGGTGAATGTATAAGACAATGAAGGTGTGATACCCACAAGTATGTATATATCTTTGGAAGGTAAGGTTTGGAAGTACGTGGCATCACACCTTCGAAAACTAAAGGTATTTCGACATGCTCTATAGAATCCTAAACCAAGGGCATCACACATTTAGAACCCTTTAAGTTGTCACGATGGAATAATGTTGGTCCGTGGGTTACTGCAACATGTTTTAAATTCATATCAATAGTTTAAAAAGTAAATCCTTTCGTTCGTAGTTTTTGAGTAAATCGTTTCGTCTCGACAAGAAGGTACATGAACTTGTACATTATATTATTGAAATGAATCTAATGTTTTTGTAACATTAAATTCATTTTAATAATATAATGTAGAAACGAAAAAGTATTTAAAAGCTAAAAATTCGCTAATCACAGACTAAAATTTAAATTTTCATGACCCTGCTATAGACGTAAATGATTTTTGGTGTTAATTTCAGGACGAGTTTTGATTTTTGGTGTTAATTTCAGGAGGTGAATTAGGGAACAAAAAAAATTATTTCATGATAATCGTGTAGGATGTCAAATAGAAGATTATTTAAGCGCAAATTAAATAATTTATTTAAACATTTTTTGGAAAAAATTTAAAAATTGCTGTCCCCAGTGGAAAAATCGCTCAAAAAAATCTAAAAACAAGTTATGAACAATGGGAATCAGGTACATATTGAAGAAAAATTATCAAGATCGCCAAATTTCAGCATGATTCATTTTCAAAACAATTTTATTGCTTGCTTCCATACAACTGCTAAACCATTGGTTTTAGAGAGAAAGTCTTTCGGTAAAAAATATTCCTCACAATGTAAGAAATTATTATCCTTTACTACTACTATTATCCTTACACATTTCCTAAACTTTTTCATTTGGCTCAGTTGAAACGCTTCCTACTTAGTTACGTCCATACACGATGTGATAGGACATTGGTGCGATGGGTGTGGGATAGCGCAGTACTCTTTCAAGCACAAAGTTATTGTTATTAATATTTAAGTCGGAGGCTGATGGCACGGAATATTATAATACTTGATGCAAATATAAGAATACTTGTGCATATACAGTTTACACTTGAACTGTTTTTTAAAACATTAGCTTTATTATTGATTTCACTGTGTTTCTTGGGGTGTATTTTGTTTTGGAGAGATTTTATTTCTCTTCGTTTATATATATTTACGTTCATCTATTACGTTTCACTTCCTACACTAAAAGAAATTATCGTATTTTGACAAATATGTTGCTTGAGGCGTTGTCATATTTAACGTATTTAATATTGCATGATGCTATATTAAATCCAAAAGAGTGAAGATTAGATGTAAAATAGGTACAACTAAAAAAACTATTGGAAGGTAAATAGTAATCTCTGACATCTACGGACTTGATTCCAAGTATGTATAATTTATGAATTTAATTTTAATATTAATTTATAAGAATCTAAAAAATTATATTGGGAAGTGCAAATTGAAATTTTAAATAACGTAATTTTTAAATAATAACGTTTGTTATAAACTGCAAATAATGTGCATATATCACATTAAACTGATATTTTTTGCTAATGTTTATTTTCTTAGCTTTTGTTAATTTTTATTATTAGAATATTATCGCACACGTTTGAAAAAAAAATATTAATAACGTATCAACTAAAATTAATTTTATTATATATATGTATATATGTATACATATATACATATACATATATATATATATATATATATATATATACATATACATATATATATATACATATATATATATATATATATATATATATAAAGACATAAAAACAATAAAAGTGAATTGCTTGAACGGTCTGAGTAGAAGAAATTAAAATTATAAAAAAAGTCGTAAGCAAACGTAATATACACAATCTCTGGCTAAAATACCTAAGGTCCCAAAGAACGAACCGGCACGTTTCGCAGAAATAATCGTAACGCAAGAATAGCCAAATTATCGATTACAACCTCTATAGTATTCGTGAATGCACATTATACTGTAACGTGCAAACTGGAAAGTCATTAGAGACATTTTTGACTTAAGTCCGGAAAAAATCACGTTATTGAAATAGTTGAAATAGTCTTACTTAGAAACTCTCTCAACAAGAGAAATATAAATACGATGTAGAATGTTTTTAATTTTTATCATAACTGGCAATTTAAATTTCCGGAAAGAGTTACTATCTTTATTAGAAATGCAAATGGTATAACCAACAATGACGCTCAAATCACAACGATTAATTGCCCCGCCTTAAAAGTAGTTTTTCGCTAATAATCTTCTGGGCTATTGAAATTCTAGTTCAACAGATAATTTTAGTTCTTCCTGTAAGAGGACGCAATAACCTGTATAATTACTGTGAAAGTTGCATTGATGACGGAAGTGTATCATGTGCAATATACTATCGTCCGAAATAAATAACTAAATTTTTACTTCAGCTAGTAACACACGAAAGAACATTACCGAAACGTAATACAAATACCAGATCCTAGATTAACAAATCTCATAAACTAAGACGAATATAGCTAAATGTCTTTACCAGTTTTCTTATTTTTCGTGGTTAAAACTTATACTAGTTAATAATACATAAATATGTACTGATAAAGATAATATCTTCCCTTTAATAAGGATAAAGTTACGAAGTGACGAAATATGTTTGTATGTAAGAAGCGTACGAAGGTTAATTAAATATAAAGGACGTAGATAATTTCCTCCATCTGGCACCGAAGCAAGTAACTGTAAGATATGTTCGATTAGAAATGTGCGGTGACTTCCATCAAGCTTTTGTTATTTATTACGTAATTATTCAGCAAGATTTAGTCATTATTTTTATAGTTAAAGAAAGCCAATTATGTTTTAGATTTTAGTTACAAAAGGGATGGACGATTAAAGATATTTTAGAGAAAGCGTTCAGCCAAAAAATAACATCATTAACACCTGGCTACATTTGATGGGCATATCCTTTTAGTAGAGAAAAGGAAACAAAATTTCAAGTTAACATAGTTTGCATTAGTAATTAAACTTAATTTTCTTTTTTTCTTATTTAAGTTGAGACAATTCAAGGATCAAGGAACGTTTTAAACATAAGAGTTCTCGTTTAAAATATTCTTCACCTAATACATTTTAATGCAACTGTGAAAGTTTCTCTATGTCAAGTAAAGTAATACATATCAAACGTTAAACATGTGGAATACATGTAAGAATGCACGAACACGACACGACGAATTGAATATATTATGATAAAAATATTTACCTCCCAGTATGGGTCAAGACCCAGTATGGTCATCAAAAGTCGCAGTATAATGATATTCAAATAATTCTAGTGTCACTTGGTTAGTTGCTTATTACAGTAAACCACAAAAGTCATTATAGTTTTTTATAACTATTAAGTTTATTACGTCTTTCAACGTTGACGTTTAAAATTTGGCATGCATTAGGACCAGTAACTAGAATCTGCTAATGAAATAACGTGTAGGCACGAAACCACTAATTAGAAACATTCTATCGAAGAAAAATAAATGAATATTTTTAAGTTGTATTATACTTAATTAAATACTGTTGACAAAAGTATGAACACATGATTTATTAAAACTAAATTTAAAACATTAACACTAAATAATTTCTTGTTAGGAATAGGACAGATACACGACAGACTCATTTAGTGACTGATCAAAAAATTTATGATCAATTCTTCATAGGCTGGTATTCTGAGTTTATAAATTGATTTCATCAGAAAAAAGGGGAAAGCGAATATATTTAAAAATTTCATTTACATCTACATAGAGTGATAAGTTTTACTCCTGAACAGGAAAGAAACAAACTGCTATAAAAAGATGTGAAACTAAATTTGAAACCTATATGTTTGTCATATTTACTACTAAATTCAGTATACATCATAAAAATTGCCCTGTAGAACTCTTTTGAAAGCCTTCATCGTGAATTTAGATGTGTACTCATTTAGTAAAGCAACAAAGATCTGGGTATATACCATAGGTGAGTAAAATATTGATTTTCATTAATAATTTCTTTGTAAAACGTTTTATGTTTTTATATTGGTGAGTTTAATTTTTTTTCTTTTTTATCGTTATAAAATGTCCTTGAGTCGCAATGATACCTTTTTTTAATTGTTACATACTAAGTTACCCGCTTTGTTGCACTAAGTAAAAAATTATATCACGTTTGCGTAGATTATCTCGATAGACTAGGAGTTACTGTGGAATATGAGACATTTGTTTTGATACCTACGTCTATCACAGGTAAATAGAGACATCTTCTCTTTGGTGTATTCCAAGTCCATCCAGTACGTTTTATTTTTAGTTCCTTCATCACCGTCCAAATTTCCACCTGTTATTATGTCTCATGTTTTGTACGCCTGATGCAAGCTGGTTAGATGCCATGTTTTAATTTGTAACAATTATTAAAGCACATTTTTGAAACATAAGATAAATAGTTGGCGCTATATTTACGTGAATTAACAACTGTTAATTATAATTAGGTGGGCGTAACCAATTAATTCAATGTATTGATAAATACCCATGATTTTGTTTTTGTTACTCTTTTCCAATATTTTCAAATAATAAATGTTCATATATATTTTCGAAATCATCTTTCAAAATACAAAAAAGTTCCATCGACGTGGGAAGTTATCCCATAATCACTTTGTTGGGTTACATAACCTGTGTAACATAGGTCATTAAAAAAATTAAATGACCCTGTGAACAGCGGATTTGAAGTGATAAGGGAACATATAATCCACATGAATACATAATTACATATACATATATGCATACATATACATGTACGTACTCATATACATGCGCATACTTATTTACCTGCGAACATCCACACAGGCATATATGCATACAAACTTATACAAAATTAAGATCATTAACATTCATTAGGCTTCACCCTAATAGCGTAAGAAGGGCCCAAAAGCTTACATGAAATTGAAAAGAGATTGTGCTCTATATGGCCATATAAAATATAGCCAGGTCACGTTATTTGAGGATGTTTCGATAATCATAGTAAGCTATTACTTCATATATTTAATCTATTTGTTTTAGTAAACTTTATACTCAACTCGATAGAAAGGGTCGGATATCAAAATGTAAAATTAGTTGCAAACTAAAGGTCTTTATTGATTATTTTTTCCATTCCAGCACACAAATTAAATAGCCAATGTAAAACACCACTTCCGCGTCGGACGCTTTACAATTACTAACTTTGCGTGTTTAAAAGAGGATCTAACACGGAAACTCTATCTATGTGACTAAGTAAATGTAGCCTATTTAGATTACAAAAAGATTTTCGAATGCGTCGACATGGGCGATTTTTTAAACCTGTTAGTAAAGCACGTTTCTTGCCAATACCATTAACCTTTTTCATTTTCCCATTTGACAAGTAGGCGCAAGTACATACGATTTAACAAGTGCTATTCGAATCTTACACGGTCGGGAGTAACCCAGGGTTCAAATCTTGGGCTTAATGGTTTTAGCCACCTGATTAAATAGTCGCGTTCTTTTACGTTCATCGAAAACTTTAAGTTCAATGTCGAAGTTTGTCGACTATTTAGGCCTATAGTATGAAATAAATGTTACAGTTGAATAGAATAAGGTAAGTTGATTATAGTTTAATCTAGACAAATCTCACTGTTGAGCTATCCTTACTGTTGCGTTTCTCACTGTCTACACAAATTCACTGTTGAGCTATTGTTACGGTTACCTTAATTAATACTTTAACCCTATCTTGTTAGGTTAAAACAATGGATTTGTGTCACTATATTGCTTTTTCTAATGACATGGCTGATATCTCTTGCTCAACTTTCTCTACTATTCATCTCGTGTTTGTCTTCATTATTGCAGTATTAATGAGCCATGTATTAAAAAGATAAGTAGTGCCTTAGACTTGAAAGTGTTAAAAAAATTATGGCAATCATACGGAAGACCATAATTATGTTTTACTTTTTACCAGCGTGCATGCAGAAGTAACTTTCCGTCTTTTAATTTTTTTTTAAGATTTTCATTAGAAATTGAGTAAATAAAACCATAAGATGGTAACGGCATCTTTAATTTTTTTCATAATATATAATAGTGGGCGGGCGAGAGTTCTGGACAGTAAGCAAAGCATAGCATAGCTCCTCTAAGTGAAAATATTTTTTCTTACCTTACTTTTATTTACGTCATCGTCCTTCTGATAATAAAGGAATGTAACAGCCACGTAGAATATTCACGCTTCTCCTCAAAAGCCTAAAATTTTTTTTTCTGGTATAATACGAGAGCGTGATAGTTGCTTCACCAGACTACTGGCTGTTCTGTTTTAATTTCTTTCCCGTCTCAGATCATTTATTTACTTTTCTGCAATTTTAATTATTACGATTTGAAAATCGTGTCAATCTTACTATTTAAGCCTTCCTTTTTTGTTATATATATTTTTATTTAATTTAGTTTATGGACTTAGCTTACTAGAGTCATTAACGGATGTATAATAAAAGCACATTAGTATTTAACGAAATTAATATGATATGTATTTTATCGAAATTTCTGGTGACAGTATCAACTCGAACTTCCATCCAATACTGCTAATATATTTAACATAAAGCCAAGATCATTAATTCAAACGATGAATACAATAAAAAAGTGTTTGACCACCGAATAACTACAAGGAAAAATACATTCACATAACCTAAACCGCGTCTAACAATTACTGTGAAATAAACCAAGTTATGAAAATTACACAAAACTCACTTTAATCCAATTGATAAACCAAAGTACATTTACAAAATTGTTCAGATATCATATAAATATAAACTGTTCTGATATGATCACAAAATAAAGAAAAAAAATAAGCAAAGTATTATAAAGGATTTTATTGTGACCCTGTTTTGCCGTTTCTATACGATAGTTGCTATATTTAATTCTCCGATTAGTTTTCTTGAACTTAGACTTAAGTTTTCGACAACAACTAAGTTGTTAAATTATACAAGTAAAGATTGTTAAAGTTTAAATAAATTTAACTTTTGCATCTCCTGCTAATAGTGTTCATGGAAAGTTTGTTTATTTTCTTATTTGAGTCAGATTGCAGTCTCCCATTATTTTTATGTGAAATAATATCTTAAATTCGTTTGCAATTTCAATTATGTGTACTAACCAATAAAAATTAACATAAAATGTTACAAATATCTTCTTTTTAATTTAATCCAACACTAATAATACCTTAGGTATGGTTTCGGTTCGACATGTACTGGAATTGTTCATAAAAACGCTATCCAATGAACCAATACGATCAAGTCTATTTAATATATTCAACAGTGATGCTTCAATAGTCTTGAACATATTAAATGCAATTTAGTTTTGAAGCAAATTATAAGCCTCTTTATGTAGATAAAAAGGCTTATAATATAGCCCTATTCAGTACTCAAATTTGGTTCGATGCTGAAAAGCACCCTATTAACATTATAATGAACCTTTGCCGTATATGGATTCTATACACTCCTTTGATTAACATCCGCCGAAGTTTTCCATTATTATGTATGTACGTTATAGAATTTTCAACGCAAACTGACCTTTCGATATTGTTTACATTATTTATCTCGCGTTTGGATTCTTTCATATAGAAAAGTATCTGTTAGCGAGTAATAATTGACCGAACACTAGTAATAATACATTAGTTAGATATTATTAACCAATATATTAATATACATTAGGTTATAATAATATATTGGTAAGATATATGTGTATAATTGTGTCTATTAAAATATGAATTTTCATATACAAATACATTAAAACGTATTGAAAAACGATTTATAACAAAGGACCAAAATAAAGTATTGGATTCTTGTAATAATCCGTGAAAGTGTGCTTAACCTTATTCATATAACAGGACTGGATATGCATATGCGGTCGATATAAGCCCAAATTCAGAGTTTCCGTTAAATTAAATCAAGTTTTAAATATAAATAAATATTCAAAGTAACGATTATTACAATTTGCATATTTAAATTCTTTTTTCGATGTATTTGAGAGTTTAAAGAAGTTTACATGAATATATAAATTCATGTGTTGAAACGGCTATAACCACCAGAAAATGTATATGTGTATATAAATATATATATATATATATATATATATATATATATATATATATATATATATATAAGCTAATAAAACCATATTAAGAAAGCAAAATTATATATTCAAATTTTTAAAATACGTGCAAATTAATATAAAACTTAGTTTAATACTTGTATTAAATGCAGGCAGCAGCCAATAACTTCTATTTGATGCATTACTTCATCAAATAGAAATTATAGAAAAAAATATACGTTATTCGTTATTCGAGGTATTGAAAGGGAAAATACAATTTCCAAAATTGAAACATATTTTGCATGCAGAAAGGAACAGTGTATCATTGCAGACATAAACAAATGTACTAATATGGACATTTACAGTCGTGAATATTGAAATTTAGATAAACTGTGGTTCAAAAAAATTGCAATCGGGTATTTTATTTATTTCGATACATGTTGAGCTCATTTTTGATAATATTAGATATATTATTGTTAATATTATTTGATAATATTATATATACAGTGGATTTATATATTTTATTTTGAATGGTAGAAGCAATGTTCCACTTAATCCTTATACTGCGTTAATTTAATTTCAATAGAGAATACCCAAAACTATACTTAAGTAAGGACCTAAGTATATATATTACAATGGCCAAGACACCAAGGAAAAGTACTTAATACACCATGATCAATACACCCGTCTAATTTTGTTATCATTTTTAAACTGACTACATTTGAACAAAAACTAATTAATTTATGTGTAATGTCGTTCTGCCACCAAACATATTTTTTAATTATCTTTTGTTTTTCATGTATTTTTTGGAACGGTTTAGAACTTTGTATAAACTAGCGTATTGTAAAAAATTAATTTAAAATTATATCGGATTATTTTTTTAAAAAACCACTTTGTGTATTGGAGTGAAATTTACAAAAAAGAAGTATATCACAGCACACATTGCAGAAGTGAAAGTAATTATATTTTGTGTGCTTTGTAAGAAACAGATATGTTCGCATAAAAAAGACAATTATTACTTACGTACACAAATAGTTCTGCGAAAAAAATAAATCTGTAGTAAAAATAATCACAAAGTTCAGAATTGTTAATTTAATTTTAAAAATTTTGTCCTTGAATTCTGAAAATAAATCTAAATAATGTAATCGTTTGTGCTATAATAATGAATTAGTAAAATAAAATTAAGGAATGCCACTAATACTCGTGCTAAGGATTTTCTTTAGTCGTCAAAATAATAGTTTGTAAGTTTTTAAATAGCTAAATATGAAAGTATAAAGAATTAAAACAAAATAACGAATATGAGTTTTGCTATAAATATATAAGCATATATATATATATATATATATATATATATATATATGTATATATATATATATATATATATATATGTATGTATATACATATATACACTTCGTTTTAACTTACCTTTTTCTTTAGTTACACCTAGTCTTTTTAACACACGGAATTATGTATACATATCAGGTTTTTAAATCGCCAAATATTTCGAAAATAATAATATAACATGATATTATTTAATACACTTTACTTTAAATTTTTATCTGTTGTATAAATTTAACTGGGTTTATTTGCAAATATTTCTTTTATGAGCGCGGGCACAAATCGATCCTGTTTAACTCCACTTTAGCCAAGCTTATAATAACGCCTGCAATAACGCCTGCGCCAATGCTATTAAACCAGGTTAAGCACCCATTCATGGAATACAGCAGGAATTCAGGTTATTAAATTCATGCATTTATACACATGTATCTAAACGATACATTGTCCCTTTCGGTCAACTATTGTCGATGAAAAATAGTTTTCCGTAAAAGAAATCAAATGCAAGATAAATAATGTAAACAAAATCGAAAGGTTAAAACTAAAATAATAATGGAAAGCTTAGGAAAGGTCTAAAATCTAATATAACAATGGAAAGCTTCGGTGGATGTTAATTAGAAGAATGTATATAATTCATGTAGAGTAAAGGTGTATAATAACATTAACATTATCGCTTTAAGTAACAAATCAAAGAGAAGAATTAGATGGGTTGTACGTAAAGAGGCTTATAATTTCCGGGGATATTGCATTTATTATATTCAACAGTCTATTGTATAATTTGACAAAACTTCCTTGTAACGATACATTACGTATTATTTTGTTGAATCATTTAAGTATATTTCAAAGTAAACACTATACCGTACAAATCCTCAGTGTCAAATTAATTTTGACAGCATCATCATCATCATCATCATCATATATATTAATACGCTAAGGTTAAGATGTTACACTCCCTTTTTAGAAAAAACCTCACAACTAATCCACATAATTATATATCATTTTATAGATAATTGCTTGCTCTACCGGCATCCACAACTAAAAAATTTATTATTGCTATTGTTTTTGCATATTAATTAATTATTAAAATTATATACACAAAACAGCAATGCTGCCATCTGACGGCTCAACGTCAATATGATTGACGGTCGGTAAAATTTTTGTTTAATTTGAAATCCACTCACGTATAAATAAAGTGGCGCTTTAGCTCAATGCTTTTGATACTTGCGCCTCTATATGTCAATTTTAGTCAAATATTTGTTTGATCTGTCATCTGAGCTTCATAATGGAATAAATAATGCGAAGACTTCGCACGGGTCACGCTAGTTAAAACATATTTAAATCAATTTCTATACATTTTTATACTTGGCGTAATTCGAAAGAGAATGAAAAAAATTAAAGTTGCAAGTTACCAATAAAGCAAACTTTGTAAATATTTTCACATATTTCATCTATTATTTGAACTGTGTTCTGTTCTAAAACTATTTCATTTATTTTGCTTAAAATGAAAAATATTTTTCGTCAATCGTAATATGGTTTATATTAATCATATTATCTCAATTATTTCTTAATAAATTCCTTTAATTTATTCAAAATCTAGGGTAGGATATTTAATATATTTTATTGTATTCAGAAATGAAATTTAAATAAGAAAAAATATGGAAAACTGATTAATTACCGTAGCGGTAAAATTAAAAATTCCATAGACTTAAATCTTAATTTTTAAAATATTAAACTAAATTAATTACGAATAGGACTCACATTATAGAGATTCCCTACATGCTCAGGAGAATGTATTATATATACTTTAAGGGTAAATGCTATATCAATTAAACTATTCAATCTATTTTTATTTCTTTTCAATACATAAATATATTAGCCTGTACATCTTTCACAGACGTAAAATATCGTGAATGAATACGAACTTATGAATTTTAGAACCATTCCTTTAGTTTCCAGCAAATTCTAGGTTCATTTCAAGGAATACCGTCTTCTTTTGATTATTTTGACGTTAGCAGTTAACAAATGCATCAAAATAACTTTTACAATATATTTTTTTTTTGTATTTGTTTGCACACCAATTTGAAAACGGAACATTTAACTTTTTTCGTCGAATATTCAAATGGCTACCCTCAATTTTTTCATATCATTTTTTTTGAGTAATAGCTTAAGATATCTGGAGGTAAATACTTATTTAGAAGAAGCTAAATTTCAAGTGTCTATGTTAAGCGATTTCTGCAAAACACGGTTGTGACAGACGGATAGACGAACACGTGAGTGAGATTTTCCTTTTTGAGGTGCGGGATTCTGAAAATTGTTAAAATTAAAGACGGCTACCTTATAAAATAAAAAAAATTATCCCTTAATAGGAAAAAGCCTCATTGGTGACATAATTAAAAAAAATCTTTTAGCTTTACGTTTATATAATTATAAAATTATTGCCACCGTTGGTTGTTAAAGACTTTCTAAAGCCAAGAAATTGATAGTCTACTACGAGTTTTAATGAAATATGTCAAGAAACATTTTTTTTTTATCAGAAACCGGATATTGTACATGATTAGGTTTCTGACGATAAAAATTTTGCCATATATTATTTCCTTAAACCATATATGCAGAAATATTTCTTTCAATGTCCTTTCACTTGATATCTTTATGATTTTATTTTTTATTTATTACTACATGCATAACATTTAATATATCTAAGGTCGTAACTAATATATTTTATGCCTAGAGAAGTTTCTTTATGAACTGATCAGTCAATCAGGTGTTCAACAGAAGATTTATGTTCATAAGTATACCTAATTTAGCATTTGATCATGCAATGAAAGGCGTAATTATTGTTTCCTTGGGAAATGAGTATATATTTTAACGATAAAACTCTTTTCCATTCATTCGTAAAAACCAAAATTTTTAATTTACTAACGACCAGAGCCAACCACGTTAGCCGAGATTTTATTTATCCCTCCCTACACGCTCCAATCAGGAAATCGTAGACAACAAAGTGCTAGGGAACCAACATTAACCATAATGGGAGGCACTAAAATATATCGAGAATATGGGGGAATCACTAATATGTTAATGGCGGGGGGGTTATTAACAAAATGAAGCGTTATTAACTAAACGTCAGTGAATTCTTTATAACTTATTTAGGAAAAAAATATCTGTGTGAGTTTACAAAGATATTTGTTTGCAATATTTTCATGTTTCATATATTTTTGTAACATACTTTAATTTTGCTCCCTTCCAATGCCAGTCGGAAAGCTACAAAATTTATTAAAAGTTGTATAGGTTAATATATTCACTTGAAACAAAAATTTAATTTGTTTCTTACTTTCGGCGATGTAATGGTTTTCTGTGTATAATTAAAGTTAAAACTATGAGATTCACGTAATATTAATAATCACGTTTGAAAAGTGAATGAATATATATATCTATATATATATATATATATATATATATATATATATATATATATATATATATATATATATATATATATGTATCCAAGAAAAAACCATACTAAAACACAGAAGTCTGTACAAACATTACTATTTATTGTATTGAGTATAAAAAAGAAAAGAGGACCTAATTTTTTTGACGATAGGTTTTGAAAAAAATTTGTGGTGCAGTCCAGATTACCATCGCGTGGTGCAGTGCATCTCTGGTAATCTGGACTAAAATGCCGTGCAATAATAATGAATTTGACATGTTAAACATGTTGCTCTATTTTAAAGAATTAAAAAAATGTAATCGTATTTATTTTTCTCCGCGGGTATAAATAATATATTTTATAATTTATGTTTGCTGTTGTCCGTCAATAAATAATAGCGTAATTTTATATATATGCCACCTATGTGCAAAAGTTCTTCGAAACTCAAAGAAATAAACAGGATAACCCTTCCCTTTATTGTATTTGTAGAGATAAAAACAGTTTTATATTTACACTTATGAACAGTACCTTTGTTCTCCATCAAAATTTTGTTAAAGCATGAACAAAATTTTGATTTATAAAATTAAATGTAGACTTTAAATTAAAATTTTCAAAATTAATCCTTTGGAACTTAGTTAAATATTTTTCGGCAACACTCAGATGAACCGTCAAATTTCACTTAAAAACTCACGTATAATGCAATTAAAATAACGTAAATTGTGTTTTAAATAAAATACGCACACGTGAATAAACTTGACATAAACCAGTTCTTAAAATCCATGACGTCATTTTGTCTTGTGAAATTATTTTTGAAAGAATTATTTTTTTCGTCAGATGAGAGATGGGCCCTGTCCTATTTATTCTATGCATTGACCAAAAATGTATCTGAATAAAACTACTGGCAAAAATTAAACTATTTCAAATATTTAGCAGACATATTATATTTAAATATGCATCTTTTGTTGAAAACAAAAATAATATTTTTTCTTTCTAAACTTCTACAATTTGATTTCAACCTATGTACTAGAATATGACGTGCTAGTTCCGTGTTAAGTCGCAGCTCTAACGTTAAAATGGAATTCAAGAGTTGGATATATTTGGCGTTAACTTTGTAGAAATTCACTTAATTTGTATTCACAACTAAATTAAACTTTGTAAAGTAGTATTATTTCTATTTTATTTAAATTCTTAACTATGACTTAGGTTTCATTGCATAACATTTGCAGTGGGGCAAATTGTAAACATTCTTTTTGAGAAATTTTTAAAAATTGTTCACCTGAAGACGTTGTCTCACAAAGTAAGCTTGATCGTGGTTAAGGATATAAATAAATTAGAAATAATACTACATGAAGTGGTTTCATTTACTTGTGTATAAAAACTAAGAAATACAGGGGATCGGGAGAACGGAAATATTTAATTTAATATATTCCAATTCTATATCAAATCACAAGTTTTCCAAGGAATTTGTTTTGCGAAAAAGGGTTAATTAACCACGAAATAATTCATATAACCATAAATTGAGAAAATAATATATTACTGCAAATATTTAAATGAGTGCGATTAAATCTTTTCGACAAACCCATTTTAAAGGAATCTAGAAATATATATTTTATGTCCATGATAAACATAAACTAATATTTGTTACTAGATTGCTTCAATAATATCTCAGATAAACGAATCTACAATCGTTTTTTCTTAAATGTAAATATTTATGCAAATCTTTAAATCGTACTGAAATTGGCTTTACGACATAAAAGCATTCAACGCCTATCCATCTCAAATATTCTCGATGCGAACTTCCAGCTTCAAAGTATTTCACAGCGACAATTTTTTCTCGTACTAAAAAATTAAGCTTGTTGTTTACAATACCTCCTGTATAAAAAGCGTCTTGTTTACAGTTACTGGGATAGATTGACAGGAACTTAGTTTTTAATTAATATTTTCCATTCATCTCAACAGTAATTTCCTTAGTCTTGACGTTATGAAAAACATCCTTCATCCGTTTCACTTTGAATTTTCAACTAATATTTTTATATTGAATATATTTCGCATTAATTTTGTAGAAATTCATTATTCACAATTAAATGAAACTACGTGATGTAGTATTATTTCTACTTTCTTTGATTTCTTTACCACGACCTAGGTTTCGTTGTATTACAACATCTTCCGGTGGGATATTAGCAAAGATCTTAGCTAATATCCCACCTGAAGATGTTGTAATACAACGAAACCTAGGTCGTGGTGAAGAAATCAAAGAAAGTAGAAATAATACTACATCACGTAGTTTTATTTAATTGTATAATGTTTATTTAAGGTTTTAAGGTCAATTCGATGTATGTTAGATATATATTTTTATATACAATATATAAATAAAATTACTGTTCATACATAATTGCTCAAAACTACTTTTACTGCAAATTTTTAACGAGTATTGCAAAAACATTAAACGTTTTGAAGGAATTGTCCCTCTTCATTTAATGGAGCGAGGTTCCGATATTCCAAAGCACTTTAGGACATTTAATTTCAGCAAAATTTCAGAACATTTAAGTTTCGCTAGTAGGAAATTGTTTGAGTGAAATGTTCAGAAACTTATTATTATGAGGTAATAATGTTTATTAAGGATCTGCGAAAAGTAACGCTTTCAAAATTAATATTTCACAATATAATCCTCTAAACTCCCTTACCAATTTTTTTCTGAACAACCGACTTTTAGATAGGTGAAATTTAATTATAGATATGCATGTTATTCCTAAAGTTTCGTTACAAAAAGTTGAAAAATTGTCGAGATTATCAAAGCGATTCAGTGTAAAGTTCAAGCTAAGATGTTAACATTTATGCTGCTTACGGGTATTTCTGGAACGCATATATTACTCCTAAATAATTCCTACGCATTGATCAAAAATTAATCTGAATAAAGGTACTGGTAAAATTTAATACAGTAAAGTTGTGATTAATACATATAGAAAAAAATGGACATAGCAAATTGAACTCAGTACGGACAAAAGAAATCGCAAACAAAAAATATGTCCTAAATCTTACGAAACGATGAAAATACATATACTAATGCAATAGAGTCTACTTGATACCAAAATTTGAAATATTAATATATGGAATATGACATATAACAAGTATGAAATATATTTTACGTAAATTTTCAGTCGCTGCGGAAGGGGCCGAGTTCTTCCATCGACGTCATTTCACACGAGAGTTCGTTATTTACGTCACGATAGATTGATCGACATGTTTGGTGTAATGTAACGGTCATTTGTCTATGAATCCTGTGATAGGAGATAATGAGAATGTACGAAGGTACGTGGTATTATATTTTCAGAAATCAATTCATATTTAACTTCAGAAATATTTTCACGTAAATCATATTTTCTATTCTATTACTTGTTTTCAACGAATCATATGTTACATCATATCTCCAATCTAACTTTCTATTTATCTCCAATATAACTTCAATATTTGGTACAAATCCATAGATTGCGCTTGAAAGACAAAATTAATTTTTTCCTCAACTTAAAGCTGCTGTTTTGAAGAATCCCTACGACTAGGTAACTAGATTGTGGAATCAGCTAGATTTAATTATACTGAGTGTTCGTTAAGTGTTTTTGTTGCGTAGCGGTTTAAAATATAGATTTTATGGACCTGTTTTTATACCATGTGTATGTACATTTGTCTGCATATTTTGTATACATGTATAAATAACTTAAGTGCACCTACGGGTGTGCTTGCTTTTACATTTTGTGTACCTAATTGTATACCATGTTTGTGTGCACGTTTGTGTGCATATTTTGTATATATGTATAAATAACTTCAGAACAAAAACGAATTACATAGAGTAATATATCATTAATTGACACAACTTAAATTAACATCACCTTAATTATACAACTTTGTTCTTTGTATATAGTTCTTATATCGTTGCCTTCACAGAGTGAAATCGTAAAATATTAACCTTAATTTTTCAGGACAATTAGCAGGTACCTAAAAGCTATGGAGATTTAATTAATCGTGTCAATACGTAATTAATTGTTTTAAAACGTGTTATTAATCAGTAATGGATATAGACAAAATATGCAGAACACCAAATAAAATATTAGAGTTAATGTTAATTTGGTTAGGTCGTACAACGTTGTGTGTCATAATAATAAATTAAAATTATATTCGATATTTCATTAAGAGAAATTTGTTTATAAAATATTTAATCCATTTAAAACCTTTAGGATCAATACCTACATCACTGTCGCAGAGGTACGATTTGTAAGATTTCTCATTTGTCTGACTTACAATTTAAAGAAAACCATTAAGAAACTTATTTTTTCAGTGCATCTATTTGAGAGTGTTGGTTTTGTTCTAATAACATTAGGGTTAATATAATACGAAATTTTTGCCTGTCTTTTTGAACAAGTCCTCCCTACCTGCGTATCTAAATATTGAATAATAATAATAATACACAGTGTAACAATAAATACATGTAACTTTACGCGTTGACGTTAATTCATGTACACATTGCGTGTTACATGCAATGATATAAATTATATGCTGTTTTGTTTAAAATGAAATTGGTTACATTCAAGAAAGGCAACCGTAACAATTTTAACCGTATTTCCTTAATACTACCGTCGTAACATTTCGAAATCTGTGGAAAAACATATTTGTGTAGAAGTTTCAAATCAAGTAAATAAAATTTGGCGAGAACATATAGAATACATACAAATGTTACTTCATTACGCGCGCTTCGAATATCTGTGTATTTTGTCAAAGGTTAGAATATGAATACCTAACAAGATTTTACGACATAGAAAGTTGGAGTAATTACAATCTATTAGTAGCATTTAGCGTCCAATAATTACTGGGGATTCCTGTTTAATAATTCATTCCACAGCCAAAGGGATTTCATACTAGGTATGGTTAGACGTAATAATCCACCACTCGGGATGAAAATATCTTTTCATAGAATACTAATTAACTGGTTTTCATTTTATTAAAACTTTTTAAAACACTATGCTTATTTACAACCCATCATTTCATTTGTGATGTATTTTGCTAAATGGTAAACTTTCTTTAGAGGTATAAATAAACAAATTGAAATTTATCTACCCGAATCTAAAAATCTCTTTTCATATCGTATCATTTATAATTGGTTCTGATTCCAGTAAATTGTTTATTTAATTATTGTAGCCGTATAGTTAAATATAGTTAAATATTGTGTAATGCTACTTTATAGCTTCTATTGAATTCAACTATGTGAATTCAACGCTAGATTTAAAGAATTTCAAATGAAATTAAGTATTTAAAACATTTAAGAATCATCAGAATGCTACCTGTTACATTATTTTCGCGTAAAATAATTTTCAATTTGTATCAAATTTTTTTAGAATAAAATTATTAGCGTTTATAATTTCTTTATTTTTCATTTAATATATTTATATTTATAAGGTAATTCATTTAAAATAAGATAAATTAATGGTTTAACCATGCGATGCAGACTAACGAGTGTACTAGCGGGTCATCGTAACATGAATCAATAAAAACCTAATCATACGGTAATTGCCATATTTTGTTATATGTAAAAATTATAGCAAGGATTAATATATCTGACACGAACATAGAAGTAAAGATAATTTTAAATGTATGGGAAAATTTAGTATTCGAATAAAATTAAATAATTATTAAAAAAATAAGTAGTGAAAAGATTTACCATATGATTTTATTATGGGAAAAATTAAGAGTATAATAAGTCAAAAATTACACTTGAAAATATCTTTCAAAGATTGGAGTCATATATAAATTAATCAAGGAAACTTATTTTTACATGAGGTTTTTTATATGTACGGTCAATCCGGTTTGCATTTTTTGATTAGATTAGAAGTTAAGTTGCTGAATATTCCTCAATATTCATATATAATTAACGTGACTACAACCGCTGTTTAAGTTTTGTGTATTATATCTGCTTTGGTATCAATATAATATATTCATATTCAACCACTCATTTGAAAAGAGAAAAGTGCCTTGAAGTGTATCTTAAAATCTGCTCTAAATAAGTTTGAAGTACTTTACAATTTATATCTAATAAATATATCTTTGAGAACTGACATACGAGTATTTCGTTTCTGTACATTAGTGCATTCGTTAACCAACATTTCTCTAGTTAATTATGAATTATTTTATTTCATATGCCGTAAATGAGTACGCCGTCTATACTAGATACATAGCCAGCACCGTATAACAAAATAAAATACAACCAAAGTTTTTAATAGAATAAGAAAACGCTGTTATTTTTTAAAAACACTACATTTGCTTTTATTGATTTTTTTTCGTAAATCGAATATCCAAGTTCAAAAGCGAATATATAGAATAAATATTGAATATTTATTTTTAAAGGTGCAAATTCAAAAGTGAAAATATAAAAATGGATTTGAAGTCTCAAAAAATAAAAACTTTTTAAAAACTCGGTGGCTTTTATGAGCTGCTTGAACTATGGAAAAACTTATAGGTAGCATAAGATAAGCGTTTTAGGTTAAGTCAGAACATTATTGATGAGTCCTTATGTGTATATTGGCAAATAAATAAATACAAACTACAAAGGCGCTTTGACTTTATATACTCATTAGTTACAATTTATTAGCTACAAAGGTAATCATTTATCCTTGCTTAGATACCTCGTAAATAACGCGGTATGAAATACGTAGTTACCGAGTATATAGGCGGTACGAAATAAGGTATCGCGTTATTTACGATTTACTTACGAATTTCGATCGTATGGGGTTTCTAGCGGATGAAACTTTTGCGCATTTGTATGAGAGAGATGAGAAGCTTTGCTTAAAATACCATGTTTAGCTGGCATTGTCTATGTTTTTTTAATACCACGCGGAAAAAAACAGCGGGCAAAACATAGTTGGATATATGGCTATAGCAAATATATAGTCGATGTTGTTACGAGAGTTAACAAAGCAATCTTGTTACTAGATATGAAAAATTTATGTTACATTAGCAAATTTTAATAATATCTGAATGAAGTGTATGTTTATTTGGCATGTATTCCAATATATTTTATGCTGAGTTTAACCATTTTAATGAAAATATAATCTACAATAAAAAATTACGAATTATCGTAACATGTTAAATGTATTTTACGTTACTTTTAATTGAATTATAAAATAAAACTCATCAATATAACTATGCTAAATACTATTTCACAAATATCATTCATTATTCCATAACAATGGTGAAATGGTTGCTTTTTATTCATTATTAAATTATATAAAAGAATGAAGTTATTATATTGTTACCAAATTTATATATATAATAATGTCACATAATATTCTGTTTGCAAGTTTATTTTTGGGGGGTCCACATATTTGAGTCAGGATGCTTTAAAAAAAAAAAAACAAAACTTAAAACTTATACACTATTTGAGTTTCAAGAATATACTACAAGTCCTCACATTTATTTACGAGACATTGAGTACGTAATTTATGTCAAAGTCTCCCTGAAGAAGAAAAATATATTTATAATTTAAAAAGCTCATATTTGAGTGGCACTAAGTCTTAAAAAAATGCGAGGCGTTCTTTTATAATAATAAAAAGACTAAGTAAAAGTTTAGTTTTTTTTAACTATACTCTTTAATATCATATGACAAAAAAGTATAAAGTTCATGTTTCATATAAAACATTAACATTTGTGAAGACACCTTAGTCTGTAGTATTTTTTTGGGAATTAAAATATTTTCATCGTTTTGTAAAATTTATATGTTATTTATATATATTATTATTTTATAACTTTATTAATACTTTTAGAAAATAAAAAGTTAATGAAGTGCGAAAGTTACCGAGGAATACAAAAGCGTAAATATTTATCGTATTAAATCGTATTTAACCTTATCCGTGTGTCTTTTTTAATGTTCTTTAGAATATTTCTATTACACCTTTATTAAAAGATATTTTAATTATTGTTTACGAAACTCTTTTTCCGAAAACATTTATCTTAAAATCATGAAAAATGATGATACTAGAAAATTACGAGAAAGTTATAAGGATCATCCCACTTATTATAATTTTTGTAATACCCACCATGTTTTCATTCCTCTGAAGTAAGTTATATATTTACATTTTGGAAAATTAATACTGGTAAATATTTTAAAAGAAATATTATGTACCGATAAATATTTATAAATTTTCAATGTATAATGTAACACTCGTATGGTCATATTTTAATAGTATTTGCTACATTTTTAATTCAAATATTATTCATTCTAATTCCTACTTCTAATCAAATGTTCTCAAGATGTAATTAATACATAATAAAAATCAAAAATAAAATATAAACAATGTATCATTGAATAGGGAAAAAATTAAAAATATTTTTAAAATAGCCAAAGCTTCACTCGAAAGCCACATGATTTAGTTTCTGAAGTCATGAATTAAATAATGCTACACGTTGATAGTCAAAACCCGACTCAATCTAGAATTAAGTAACAAGAAATAAACAGTATTCATTAGATAATGGCAGTTACAAGTGACAAGCGTGTAAAATGGCAATTGGAAAAGAGTGTATGATGGCAGTTGGAAAAACAATATTCATGATTTATGGTTTTATATTCTATAATGTTTTTAATATAGTAGCGGCTTATTTGATAATAGTGACTGTAATAAAAGCTATGAACAAATTATGGCTAAATGTAATAGTCATAAAATTTGGCGATATTTTAAATTAAATATCAGATAACTATACAGTCAAACCGAAGGAAGAAAGTAAAAGTTAGACTGGATTCAGCACGTAAATCCAAAGAAAATCCAAAACATATCTGATAAACGAATGTGGCAAACGTATTGTCGATGTTGTTAAAAAATATCCAAAAAAAGTTGTAAATACTCATATTTTATAGGTATGTTGTAATAAACGTTAAAATAAGGAGCATTATTATTTTGCATAAATTTTGAACTGAGTCGCAGTCGTAACTGTACGGATGTCTTGTAATTATTATGTAACTAGTTTATGTATGACGTTTTTGTGTGATATGCTCAATATATTTACCCAACAGTTTTAATTCAATCAAAATAAGAAAGTTTACCAACATTACTGTGCTCGACACTTTCTCGCAAATATCAATCGGTATTCTGTAACACTTACAATATTATTGTTTTCCATTTAAAGAATATGAATCACAATTTTCTTTTAAATTAGCGCAGAAATGGAACTCCATACACGTATTGCCATTATAAGCTACCTAACTTTAATATATGATAATCAATCTAATTTTTACGTTAAAAAGTATTTTTGCCCATACTGAAATACTTTCCTAACTTTATAGCGATACAGAGTGTCAATGATGGTTAAGTTGAATAAGAAACTTTAATTGCAAACTTGGATTCAGGGATATTCTTTAAATGATGACATTTGTATGTATTTCTTAAATCGATGTAAAAATTATATTTTTATCGACCCGATAGTAACGCTAAAGAAAATTTCCTGAACGTAATGCTCTTGTTAACATAAAATAAATAAAAAAAAAAGCGAAAACTCATTTATAACGAAATATTTTTGAACCTTTTACACTTAACAATTGTGATATATAACATAAGTGTACTTAACAAATAGTGTTGTTACACTTAACAAATAGTGTTATATAGCATTACATTTTTAAATACTGTTACTTTATTAAGTGTAAAAAGTTCAAAAATAATATATTATCTTGAAATATTTCGTTATAAATGAGTTTTCGCTTCTTTTAATTTTTTGACATTACCTTCGTGAATATTTTCCTTGACGACATTGTCGGGTCGATAAAAAATAGAATTTTTACATTATTTTTAAAAAATATATATATATGTCATCATTTAAAGAATATTATAAGAAAGAAAACGAGTCCATATTTTCTGCTATATATCGGGAATTCTATCCTTATTAATTTTGGAAGTATTTATTAATTTTGGAACTTATTCATAATTTAAAATCGGTTGCCATGTTTGACAAGATAAGATCAGTTAGGCTCTGGTCAAGAAAAAAATATTGTTGAAGTACAAATTTATATAAAGTATTATTATTCAAGTAAGAGGTCTAAAAAGCACACTTAATGGTTTAAATTTGATCTAAGCTAAAGCAAATTGCCTGATTTTAAATTACTGGTCCATGCTTCATATCTTTAAAGAAATAGCAAAATCATATAAAAAATAAAATGGTCTATGGCTGTTATAATGTAGTATAATTCTAGTCATTGGCACCTTCAAAAACATTTACACTCGTCAGATAAATTATACAATTGATATTTTCAATAACATCTTATTGTGTACTTTTTGTATATTTGCCGCGTAATAAACATTTCCATTCTATTTTGATTATGATCCTCGGCCTTAATTTTTAAATTATCGCTTTAATTAACATTACGTAAGTTATTTATGTTTATTCCTAATATTTTATTTTCTAGTACCAATAAATATATAGCAATAATATATTAAGACTCTTGTGGTTCATAGCAAGAAACCGTAATGCGGATGGTCTCCCCATATGATCATAACCAGAGATTTCCGGAATTACTGCAGTTTATATGGCCACATTATATATCTTCAGGTGGGCTATTAGAAAAGATATTTGCTAATAGCCCACTTGAATATATTATAATACAACGAAACCTAGGTCGCGGTAAAGAACTTAAAGAAAGTAGAAATAATACTACATCACTTAGTTTCATTTAATTGTGTTTAAAATAATTGTTTTGCGTTATATCTTTTTATTTTAGTTAGTAGCTTCTGACAATTACTACACAAATTTTAAGTTCCTGCGCCGCATATTCCAGTAATCTCCTTGTGAAATATTTAAGTTTTTCACTGATTTTCATAATTTCAACTTTTGTTTACTCAATCGGTATTAAATTTAATTTCCATTTTATATTAGTATAGATTATCTTTTCTATATAATTAACAATTTATTTTGATAACGGTTTTTAAATCAATACTATTTTAAATTGCATTATCAATGGAATTATAAGCGCCTGAAAAAGCAGAAGATTGTTTCGCAGTAAAATTATATTGACTTTTCTCTGAAGGTAATACATTATTTTGTATCAAGTGCATCAGAATATTTTCCTAATTTTCAAGATTTTTGATCATATTTTAATTTTATTTTTGATAAACAAAATTGTTTATATCTCACCATTTTGCAACAATATTATTAGTTTTTGTTAAACATATTTTGCATTATTGTAGGGGTTTTCAAGTACTTTTGAATAAATAACTTTGAATAATATTTAACAGTTCTATTGAATGTGTATACAGGAAAGCGCCTATTATACATATATGTATATATATATATATATATATATATATGTATATATATATATATATATATATACGTTGTAACAATGAACCTGCATATTATTCATAGATGTGTGTTTTAGTGTTTGTAAAAAATAAGTACCATGGAAAATGCTGAAATATAAATATTAAAATAAAAGACGCATAGCAACAAATCCCTTCAAAGCAGATAATTAAGCGATGGAAGCCTTTTGATAATCCGGAAATGGAAATCGCCCAGACACTTGTGTAGCCTCAAGTCCATTCAAAGTTTTATTCACAAAGCTGATAACAGATAGCCATGTTTGTCTATGAATATTTAATTCAATCGTGCTTAGTAGGAAATTAAAATTATAGTCAATGTGATCTCTACCAAATTATTTACAGTTTCAGTTGTGTCATAAATTGTAAATATTATAAGTTTAAAAGAAAATATTTTCCAATAGCCTGTCGCGCTTCTCTCACGAATTGCTACATTTTATATTTACAATCATTATTTGTCAGCACGAACTGTTATTTAATGTATTATTAAAATGTAATTATTGAGGTATTTTTGTCTTTATTTCAGCATTGTTGTGATTAGCAGAATTTGAAAAATATTAGTTTGGGTAAAATGTTGACAATTTTGAATCGAATTCAGTATTTGTCATTGTTTCAGTTTTACCGTGACTACAGTAAAAGTTCTTGCATTCGTTGTACATATTGTGAGAAAGATCGTTGCATAGGTCATTATCACCATTATTTGCAGCAAATTTACTATTGTTTGCAGCAAATATAGCAACCGATCATTGAGATATTAGAACGTTTTCAATTTAACTAAACACGTTTTCAATTTCAAATATTATAAACATAATATTTACACCAATTAGTCAATATATTTTAGAACGAGATATCGTATGAATATTAAGTTAGGCAATTGACAGCCTTAAAGTCTATATATTTTTTAACTAATTCAATTTATATTTAGTTTTCTAAAAATTATCAATATTTACTTATTGAATGCTACTAAGATATTTTCTTTAATCACAGTTACCATTTGATAAGTATTCGTCACTGATAGAAATATGGAGTATTTACTTAAACTCCTTAACTTACGAAGGCCTTCGTCTAATTTTAATAACATTTTTAGTGATTTTTTGCATATGTTTAAAAATATAATATGAGAAATTATATGAATATAATATGTGCTGAAAGAGAGTTCCACAGCGGCAATCAAAATGAATTAGGAAGACTAGTGTGAGATCTATTTTTGGATACGAATCGAGATCATTACCGACATATTAAAGTGATGAAGAGTTGCAGGCAACGAAAATACTTTATATTTCTTCCATTATTTACATGTATATACTTGCCAAATAAACGCTCATAATATGATTTGTTTATACCTACTGTATATAATAAAACAGTTATTTTATATTACATAACAGTTATTAAACACGGGCTTTTAAATGGTTCAAAACGTCTTGACGGCAGTTTAGTTTGAATTGAAGTTTACAAAATAATTCAAAGAAAAAAGTAAAATCGTGCTTACAAATCGATGTTTATTCCCTTCAAAAAATTTTTAAATGAAGAATTCTTTAAATCCCTAATTTAAATATTTTGTAGCTCAACATAATTCATTACATACTACAATATATGCAATTAATTTGTAGAATAAGTTAAACTCCGACATAAGAACTACTCTATCCACATACGTATTTAGTTATCGTCTCAAAAGTTAAACGTCTCGTAATGTCTTTTAATACCTAACTTAATTTTTTTCTTCCACATTCCGTGTAATTTGTATACATATTTATGTATTTGCGTGTGTATATTTATGTGTGTGTGTACGTATGTATGTAAATATTGGTATATGCATGTGCATGTACTTATTTGTGGGTGTCTTTTAAATGTTATTTTACTATTAACTAATTGTATAGTCAATTGCAGTGTATCACAATAGCAGTTACCATTTTACTAGTACAGATTAAACAGATTAAAGTCTGTAACTAAATAAATGAATTATTTTCATTGATTGTAATTGAGAAAATATATATCCTCATGTTAGAAATTAAATTTTACATTTTATTATTTTATTAAACTATACTGCATGTCTAGCAACGGATATGAAATAGAAGCAAGACTAAATTATATATAAGCACACACACATATATATATATATATATATATATATATATATATATATATATATTTGTGTATATATATATATATAAATTTACACTTCAAAGTATCAAATTCGTAAATTCTGAAATAATTCAAGACAACAATTTCTATAGTTTTGCACGAGTGCGATGTCTAGAGTGAAAAATATTATTTTTCAAGTAATTTTTAACACCATTTGTCATATTAAGAAAAAAAAATCGCTATATTTTCTTCAATACTAGAATTTTCCTACATTTTATTATCAATTTCAATATCGTACGATTTATTTTCAATTTCAATATAGTAATAATATGAACTAAAAATATGAGCAATGGGGGTTCTCAAAAAGATAGCGTTTATTATTATATTTTTGAACCTCTATATGCTAAACACATTCACAAACTGGTAATTTAAAGGCGGGGAACCTTTCTAAATCACTACTCGTAGACATTTGTTAAAGATAAAGGTTTAGTGACCAGATTTACCTTAGAAGAACATTTTGCCGCTGGACATAAAAATACTTTTCATACAGCGCAAAGGTTTATTCGAATAAATTGTTAGATAGCACCCTAAGGCCGTTAACTGTGAATCATTTGATTTTTAAGTGTGGACTCTAAAGTGTCCCAGTTAATTAAGTAGAGATGATGGTCAAGAATTTATAATTATTCATACATAATGTAATAAAATTATTCGAGTTCACATTTGCGTTCGACACGATTTTATTTTCTGAAATCAAATATATGGTTAATGCACAAATATTATACATGTTTTAAAAACTGCGCCAATGTCGAGTGTTTCTTCGTATTTGCAGTCACAAGCAAACGATTTTTTTTCTGAATTTATTGAATTAAGTGATATATTTCTAGCCACTTTTATCATAATTCACCGAAATATTTACGTTCACAGAATTTAACATTAAAGTTACAAGTCAAGAAATAAAACAAATAATTTAGTTAACGAGGCATATTTTTACTAATGAGACAATTTCAAAAACTGTATAGTAAAATGTTTTTATTTAAGTTGAAAATAACCAGACTTAAGTAAATTTCTTCCTGCCTCAAAATGACCAATTTCTTGACGGTGTAAATTTTCTTAAATTTTTATATAGGTAATTCTTACAAATATACTTTTTGTAATATTTTATGTTTTGATATATAGTGATATATATATTTTTTTGACATTTTTAATTCTTTTATCTCGTATTATACATACTCGTATTACATACTTAAGAATTCACTTGGAAAATATTATTTTGAAGGTCATATATTATGAGGTTTTCCTCCGAAGTTCTCAAAATCTTAAAGAAATCTTAATGATATTAAACTATCACCCGATTACCATATCGATAAAGAAAACTAATACCTCAAAAAGGCTTTTTTCTAAGAAAACCTTCGTGTAAACTTTATTCAAAATTGAAGGATTCTGTTCAAATAATGACATTTTACTAGCGGACATGCGCAACTAACGAAAATGTAATATGATGGTCTTGCAAAACATTCATAAAGACCCTGCTAGGCGTAGACCATAGATAAGCAAAAGTAAAGCTAGTCCTAGGAAGTCATTACGCTGAACATGGAAGTTTCTTATTTACAATGGCGGACTTCCAGCTCATATTTACTGCCATGACTTCCATCAACCATATTAAAATTCTTACTAACATGGTTCAGTACTGCATTTTTAAGTCATTTTATAAACCATTAATACTGACTTCAGGTATGATGAACCCACAGTATCAAAACCAAGAGAATTAAATTATTTCCTGGCACTTTCAAATACGCAATAAAACATGGGGTATAACAAGAAGAACAAAAAAGTTGGAATAAAAAACTGACAATATGAAAATACACGATGCCAAGCTACCAACATCAATTTAGAGTTAAAGGTGGAAACACGGCTATAATATTGAAAACATTTTCATTAATAATGTCATTACACAACGGACAGCAAGACTAATCTAAAGTTAGTTAAAACTTTTCTTATAGTGTTTGTCGTGTTTTGTGATTTTGGAGTAATTGGCCATTATTTACAAAGAACAAAAGAGTAGAAATATAAGTCGATGGAAAACATGTTTAACACTTCGTTTGAATCATAAGTTATACATGTATGACATGTGAGCATTTAAAATTTTTTTTTTTGACTTTTAACTAACTTTTTTTAAAACAAAAACAAATTATTAAGTTAATACCTACAAAAATTACAATTGTTTTAGAGATATGATAAAGTAAAGTGACATAGAGAACACTTGTATAAAACTTTTGACCTAAGTAAATTTTGGGAATATTGTAATATTGCAATATCGCAAGACAGATTCTGCTAAATGAACTATGATGAAATGAGCTGTGTGACTAAATTAAATTAAGTTTAATAATTAATATGTTGTTTCTTTAATATAATCAATGTAATATTTTTAAAGCTCGTTTCAATATTTTTATATATTATTTCAGGTTATCAACAAGGAAAATTATACACGGATTTTTTAAAAAAACGAAGAAAATCTTTAATTTTGGGATCATTTTCAAAAGAAGATGACGGGCAAAGTGCCGAATAAAAATATTACAAGAATGTATTAAATATTATTATGGGCTCAGTGAAAGCATTACAAACTAACATGCATGCTAAGCATGTTAATAAAATGTCAAAGCAAGACCCTGAAAGAGTTAATCTTTCAACCACTACTAAAAATGCTCAGAATCAAGTCGGAACAACTAGAAATTAACTTTCAGCAAAGGAAACAAAATTTACAAATTATTATTCAAGTGCGTTATCTATGTAGACTCGTGTTACCAGAATTGCACTACCAGATGGAATTCCATTAAACAAATTTTATACTTTTGAAGACCTAAGATATTCGTTTAAACAGATTGATTAGGATGTAATAAAACTTCCTATAACTGTAATCAAGATAATTCTGGAATGGAACGATCAAACAAAAAACAAATTAATTAAAAAAATTAAAGAAATAAAATCCAAAAATCAAAGAATCACTACGACTTTTGACGACTGGACATCCACCCGAGGTCTTTAAATTTAAGCATTTACAATAAATATATAGAACAAAGCAAGTACAAAAATTTGAGGTTTTGAGAATAAAAGGTTTAATGACAGCTGATATAGCTCAATTGTTAGACCAGCATTTGACTGCGCTTGAGCTCAATATTGACGGTATAATTCCTTTCTCTAGAGGTGGAGCTTGTGTGAAGACAAAATAACTAAGAATTTTGATGGTCGCCATCAATTGTGTTTTGCCCATGAAATACAAGTTGAGGTGATTGATACATTCCACAAAACCGAGAAAACTTCAGATCTGTAATCCAAACGTGAACCTGAAGATACTGATGCTGAAGAAAACAATTAAGAAATTGATGATGGATTTTTTATAGATGAACCTACATTTCCAGAGCCAGAATTTATGTGTAAAAATATAATTTTAAAAGGAATTCCATAAATTGGTCACGAATAATAACATATTACAAAGAAAAAACATTTTATAAGGGTATGGCAAACATCTGGATTGGATACTAGACTGTGAAACAAGGTGAATGGCTTCTCAGATATGGATGGTGGATTTCTGAATTTAAAAACATTTGGAATGAAGGCGTTATTAGATTTAAAATTCAAAGTGTTTACAGATAGAGAAATTGATCATGTTTTTAACATTCATCGTAGATTATATGTAATAAAAAAAAGAGTGATGTCTTTGTGTCATCATTATTCTAGTATATTAAAAGCGAACGCCGTATTACGATTTATACTTAATAATTACATGTTTCTTAAAAGGTGCTCAGTAAAAAACTAGCTTTATGTTTCAGAAAAGAATGAAATCAAGACAAGCAATTCGCTGTAATCGTAAAACAACACCGCATCTGCAATTTACCAACTTTACAGCAGAGCGTATTAAAATTTTGAAATGAGTTTTTGGTGAATTTTAGAAAACGGCCAATACTTTCGACTTGAAAGTGAGATGTTCTTAAATTTCAGATTGTTTTTATATGATTTATTGAACAATTACCTAAAATGCCTCTTTTCTTCAAAAAGTACACAAGTCATTATTTTGTGAATAATTGGGCATCGTATATGATAATCTGAAGTTATTTTACGAATATTTGTTTGCCTAATATATGGCCTATGCCAGTTTATTTATAAAAGTGAGTAAAGTACTTTTAGTGTATTTAGTAAAACAATAAAATATTCTTACAATATGAAAATTAGCAATTTAAGTAGGCAAAATAATAAATTTACAAAATCCAAAAACAATTTATAAATAATAATAAAAATAAATAGTATTTTAATAAGTACTGTTTATTTTTTATCTCTAAAAGATTGAAGTGAAATAGTTAAAAATCCCTCTGTATCGTTCTCTATGTAGATCAAATAATAACCCTTAAATTTTAAACAATATCTCTGAAATAGTCACAATTATTGCCATGAACAAATATGCTGAAACTCTAATATGCAGTCTTTAATATATACAATTTCATGTTATTTATTAGTTTAACTCAAATAAATTCGAAACATCTCCAAAAAATTAGATTTACATAAGTATTAAAGAACAATCGCACAGAAACCAAAATTAATCTAAAAGATCAGTAAGTACTTAATTAAAAAGTTTGCTTTATTGTCCATTAGTCCGACTAAAAAACTTTGCTATCTAAAAGATCAGTAAGTACTTAATTAAAAAGTTTGCTTTATTGTCCATTAGTCCGACTAAAAAATTTTGCTATCTAAAAGATCAGTAAGTACTTAATTAAAAAGTTTGCTTTATTGTCCATTAGTCCGACTAAAAAACTTTGCTATCTAAAAGATCAGTAAGTACTTAATTAAAAAGTTTGCTTTATTGTCCATTAGTCCGACTAAAAAACTTTGTAACACTCATAATAAACTATAGCGATAATATCTTCTGGAACTAATCATTCTGGAACATTTAGTTGACTCAAAAAAACTTTTAATAAAAATAATTTTAACTCTGATGACAATATCTGTAGAAAACATAACTTCCATTTTCAAACGATTCACTTATAGTTTATTATATTGTTCCAACAAGATTATCAATTTAATCATAATGTTTCGATGACACGTACTATTCAGAATTAGATTCATTGGATGCGGGCCGATCGTGATCAGCGAATGGAAAAAATTCCTATATTTGCTAACTACGACTCCTGTATCTAAAAGATTGTGATATTCCTAAACTAGTCTAATCGAAACAGTAACTAGTTATGGATAAGGATCATTCAGGATAACCACAGTTTTTAGTTTTCTTTCTGATTACCAATGTCATAGAATCATCTAATATCATTGAATCTCACCACACAGAATCACCTCTTACACTTGGATTTGATAACTTTCTTCTACAAATAAGTCTTTCTTTATTCTATTTACTGTATTTTTCCGGTGTCTATGACATAGACGAACACAAACTTTCATACATAAACGTAGACGACATAGACGAACACAGGCTCACATCAATCTTTATACGTTCGATAATTTTTAGTGTCTATGAAAACATCATCCCGAATATCTTGCATTCCCTGAATAATAACAGCCGAGTACGGATAACAGTTAAATGGATCGTATAATTTGTTTATCTACGAAAATAAAAGAATTAAATTACTGATTATTCTAAAGCAGCCATTCATATAAAAGGAGTCTTGACGAATATGCAAAAAATTAGACCGGATATCAAGGATAACTGTTACAGGGTTCACGTTTTAATTCTTGAGCATAGAATCCAAAAAAATAAGCAGTTTAAATACTATTACAGCAACCCAAGTCGACGAGTCGTCGTTATGAAAGTGTATAGACATCAAAAAATAATTTTCGTAAAAAAAACTTGTCAGCTGAAACAAATGAAACGAAACATTATATGAAATGTATAACGCGTATTTTTTTAAGTTTTACGCATATTTTATCAGTTAAATATTATTTTGGTTATGGTTTTCATTTTGAATGTCAGTTTTTCTTTATTATCACAGCATCCAGTATTTCTTTTGACTTGTTGATGTAATTTTAACTTCTTAAAGGGAACACTATGTAAATAATAACACCGTTTTCTATTTTCAATCAAAACGCTCAAGAACCAATACGAACAAGACCCGTCACGCAGAGAGGGATTATGGGGATAAAGTTCAGTTTTAGTACAATAACGCTAGACCACACACGACGTAGTGCTACATTAAAAAATCAGAATCGCTACCATTGAACTTCCCAACTTGATTGTTTTTAATAAATTCCATTTTTTTCTCCTAATATAGGCCATTTTTTTAAATAGTTTTATACAATAAGACGAATTTGGCATAAAATCGGACCCGTAGTTGTACTACGATTGCGCGGAATTACTACGAAAACACTTTAATTCGAAAACCGTCATTAATTGAAATCGGAATATATTTTGGATAATTATAAGAAATGATGACGTTTAAGAAGCAACAAAAGAGTCCAAGATGACATTTACGACAACTCCAAATAAAAGTTGCAGCCATAATTATCGATGATTGGGACGAGGAGATAACCATCGCACGATAGTTGGAAAGAGGTACACAAAGGTACGACGGGAAACAAAGAGTCCTTGACTGAAAACAGAGATCCAAAATGTATTATTCATATTGAAATGTGCATTAATAATAGTTCTGCTAGCAGCTGATGCACAATTTACCCAAGAGTTGCGTAGAAACATTTATTTTCTATACCGCTTACCATTGTTGAAGCAAAAAAAATACTGGGCTGATAAACTCTGAACGCCTTAAAATGTATGCGATTATATTTTCAGGACCGAAAAACAGAAATAATTTACTATTTTTCATTTGTTTCTTTCGTTATGCTTATTCTTGTTTGTTTCATAAATATTATTTGTTTCTTATTAAAAATACAAATATACCTAAATATTATAATTTAATTTTTCGTTTGCTTGTTGAAGTACGAATACATTTTTTTTTATAATACGAAGTAATTACCTAATTTAAACCCAAAAATTTATTATTAGATTCGTAATTGACATGTATGTCATTTTGGAACCCCTGCTTCGTATCGATTGATCGAGTAGTTGGAAATCCTACCTAGTACCAATTGACAGATGCCCTAAAATTTTATCGCAATAAATACATCTTTTCTCGTACGATTAAATGTAAGTATTTTTTGTTTGCCATAATGTACCAAAAAATTCCATTGTCGTAATTTTGGAATATTCATACTCTCCAACTTAATATATTTATCGGTCATCTGGGAACGAATAAACTGCCAAGTATTATAAACCTATTTCTGCGTTGTTTGTTTATTGTTTTCAGTTGACTAATATTGCTTTTATTTTATTTTTTTCTCAGATTACAAAAAAAAAATTAAATACATTTATTTTACTTTGCAAATATTACAATAAAAATCAAAATACGTTACGAGTTACGTGATGCTTAATTTAAAATGGTTTATAAGAAGAATTTGTTCTGTTTCATGTAATTTTAAGTCCAACTAAATTATATTTAATTCATAGGTAAGAAAAGGTATAATGCATGAAGTGACTAAAAATTAGTACGTAGATAGGTAGGTAAGTATGTACCGGTATATGCAAAGACATGTAGCAAAAGCGATTCCATATAATTCACGAATAAGAATCCAATTGAAAAGTATAAAATAATGAGAATAAAACGAAAAAACGAGTAATTAATTTAAAACTTTTTGCGGTACAATATCGTTTCCGAACCTAAATAAATCTATAAAATACTGCCACCAAAGATGATTTTTGGTGCCGGTGCTAGGTAAAATATGGCACTAATTTATGTGTGTGTGGGTTTTCATTTACGTGAGAGAGAAGAGAAGCATCGACTTGTACTAATTCCAAAAATGTGTAGCAGTATTGGTTTTTGAAAATTAATTTATATCCAGAAACCATATTTTACGCCGAAAGTCCCAACTTAAGACGCATTTATTTAGTTTTTTATATTTTTCCGTGCGCTACTTATTCGATGGTTATTCCAATCCCGTTAATTTTTTTTTTAAATTTTATCTCAACAATATGCGCTTTTTGTTTATTATTTATTTGCTTATTTATCTACTTTAATGTTTGATACCTATAGCGGATTTATTGTTACGAGAGCAATCTCTTACAGCCAGGCATAACATCAGTCCGGACTGGACTGACAATCGAATCCGGGTCCCCGCGGTGCGCCACGTCATCAAAGGCCGTATGCACAGCAACACACGACGGTTTTTTACCCTACATCGAAAATAATTAAAAACTGGCATATTCAAGAGAAATTTAGAAAGTTACTAAAAAGCGATAGGGAGGGAAATGCAAATATTAAGTAAATATCTTTTGAATACTTTAACCTAACAGCAAGAAATTGGTACCTATTAATACCACCTTCTTTTCGAGGAACGTGAAAAAGAAAAGCTTTAGATTCATATCCAGGCCTATATGTATCATCTTTTAAACAAAAATTTTGGCGAAATGCGAAAACAAAAACGTAAAAATTGATCAAATATATCTATAATTCTAATATGGTTTTACATCTGATCCACAAAAAGTGCATAATCAAATGATTACAGACATAGATGCCCACTGCACTTTTTATGTCGCTCATCACATCCTCTATAAGTCGAATATATATTAAAATGAAAATATCACATTTTCTTAGAGGATACAATTTATCATCCCAAGCGGAAGACGTCTTAAATATATACCTATGTATACCATATCGTATATTGGATTCATGTCACATATTAGTGGGTATTAATTGCCTATAAGGACGATGTAAGTAATGTATTCTTTTAATACAGGTTAAAATTTTGATACGTGGATTGAACAATTAAATAAATCTGTATTAGTGTAGTATTTTTTATACTTGATGACAATACTTCAAAAGGGTATTTTGATAATATAAGTTTTACAAGTAAGCAAAGTAGCGTGAATTAAGTAGAGGTGAATAGATTGATCTGATTTTATGAAAAAAAATTGAAAATTTTTTAAATAAAATCACATCAAAATAACTAAATATTTCAACATATACTTGTAAAGCAATACGTTATTTTTGACATGAATTTTAATGTGAAAGTTTGATTGATATGTGTATATATATATATAAATATATATATATATATATATATATATATATATATTTATACATGTCCGACAAACAGAAGTGGAAGGTAGTTGGGATCATTTCGAACATATTTACCTTAGAAACTATTAGTCTAAGTATCACCGCTTTTTTAAATTTTTTTTTTAACTTTTTCAAAAATTTTTCGGTTTTGACTTCATAACTTTTTTAATGTAATATCTTTAAGTCCAAGTTAGGTTTTCTCTAATCTGTTATATATTCATAAAACAAACCTATAAATCTCAAATAACATCAAAAAAAACGAGATGCTCTTTTAAAATTATCAAATTATATAAAAAAAAATCTAACACCTTAACTAAGAAAAACAAAAACCATTCAGAAATTTCTAATACTTAAAAAAACTGCGCCATTTAATCTTCTTTTCAACAGTGTATCACATGTCACATAAAACTTTACATTGTCTAACAGAATCGTCGATAAACTAAAAAAGTACTTGCACGAGTCTTGAGTCTTTTGTTTGGTTGGTCAGGCGAGACGTCACTTTCTTTGCGTTTTGTCATGTTTCGAACGTATTATTGATCTTGATTTTGAAGTTTTACATCTCGTTAAGTTATGAAAAGTAGTGGTTGTATTCTTATCCTACCAAACAGAGCAATAATTGCTGAATGGATCCAATATAGTAATGGAGAATACGCCGATATGGTATTGGTGTACGACAGACGGACGCAGGGCACGACGAATTTACCAAGAGCTGTAACCTACGAGAAGATTACCTAGTCATGATAACTTTGAAAATTTGTAATACATAAAACCAAGAGTCAGCGGAAGACCACATAATTTCGCTGTGTACTACACACCAGTGCAAGGTAATTATGAGATCTAGTCTTCTCTTATAAATCTAAAAGATAATAGTTTTTAGAGATACGGTTTCATGTAGCACGCTTATTAAAAGTCAAACCTTATACAATGCCATATTTAATAGATGTAGTTGAATTTGTAGTTTAACAAGAGTTTTGATTCCATACGTCCCAAAAAATTTAGGTTTGTTATTGTGTTGCTTTATGACTAGGACTTATGGAAGGAGATGAAGAACGTCATCTACAATTTTGCCGCTTCTTGCTTCACGCGGATATTGAAGACGGTCAGTTTCTTAAGAGCATTTTATGGACGGACGAGTCAAAATTTACAGATGAAGGGATTAATAATCAACACAACATACATTATTGGGAATAAAAAGACCAGAATACACACAAAATCAGACCAACATCACATCACAGGTGGTTTGGTGTTAACATTTGAGCAGGTGTGGTCCGTCGGCACTTGATTGGCCTACATTATTTGCCCGACAATCTTAATGGAGAGAATTATTTGGATTTTTTGCAAAATGACCTCCCGGAACTCATGACTGATGGAGATAGGCCGATTGTTTATCAAAATTATGGCTGCACACTACCGAACAATAGTGAGAGAACATCTCGATAACGTATTCCCTAATCCGTGGATAGGAAGACTTGGACCAATCGTATGGTTCACGAGGTCCCCAGACCTCACACCTCTTGATTTTGATGTGTGGGGACGAGTTAAAGAGCTTTTGTATCAAAATGGGTTTACACCAAAAAAACAATTAATTGAAAAAGTTAATGCGGCATTTGATGTGCGGCTTTATGTAACCACGGTTGAAATACGACGAAGAAGTCGGACGTGCATAAGAAATAGGGGTGCACATTTTAAACAAAATTGAGGCTAATAATTTATAATGGCTTACAACTTTTAACTTATTTTATAATTTTACCTTATTTGTAATAAAAAAGTTTGGCAATATGTTATTAGATATTTTTTTACAATTACATACTGTATTCTTCTTCACAGCTAAGTACTGTTCTTGGTACTTAGAGAGGTGCCAAGATAAATTAGTATTCGCATCAATACATATTACTGAATAAGTCATGCTCCAAAATTTCTGATATTAAGTGACGTTAGCCTGTGTAGCCTTTCAAAATTAATACTGAGTTATAAAGACATGGTAAACAATGAAACTAGTTAAGGCACTTTCCAGCGTTTTTAATGCAAAATTAGCAATAAAACACAATTCATGTTAATTTCCTTGCAATATTAATATCATGCCCTAACGACAGTTTATGGACAATTTTGTTAAAAATGTAAAGATTTATGTGACATATGATACACCGTTGTAAATAAAATTGAATGCTGCAGTTTTTGCAACCATTAGAAATTTTTAAATGCTTTTAATTTTTTTTAATTGTGTGTGGAAAGTCAAGATGTTAGATTTTTTCAGCTAATTTCATAAATTTAAAAGATTATTACTTTCTTGTTTGATGTTATTTGAGACATATAAGTTAGTTTTTAGAACAGGAATGCATTACAGAGTAAATAAAACTTACCTTGGATTTCAAAAATAATACATAAAACAAGTTATAAAGTCAAAACCATTGATTTTTGGTAATTTTTGAAAAAAAGTTAAAAAATATGATATAAAAAAACCGGTGAGACTTAGACTAATTTCTAAGGCAAATATATTCCAAATGATCCCAACTACCTCCCATTTTTGTTTGTCGGATCACCCACCTAACACCCTGTAAACATATATATATATATATATATGTATATATATATATATATATATATATATATATATATGTAAATTTATATATATATATATATATTTATATGTATATATATATATAAATATATATATATATATATACATATATATATATATATATATATTTTATAACTTCTGATATAATTTGTTTAACAGGAATAGTAATAATATTTGAAAAGATTTGCTTATAATGAATTACCTGTGAAAGAATATTAAATTTTCCATATCCATTCCTTGAAGATTATATATGTTATGATGTTGGTTATAAGTTATTTACGGAAAAAGGTAATAACTTAATTAGAATCTTTTTACATATTAACATACTATCACTATTTCTGTACATCATATTCTTTAATTTTATAATATAGTTTGGACAATGAACTACTTTTCATGTACACTTATTACAATAATGTGTTGAACTCAGTAAAAGTTTGTTTTAGTCTATCCAGAAATTGTGTATTAGCGACTACATAAAAATAAATAAATCAATGGTTTGCAATTAATAGGGTTTTTACCCCACAGAGGTAAAAAACTCCATTAACTTTAATCCCTGTAGAGGAAATAACATTTAATGTAATTCATTTCTTATGACTGATATATATATATATATATATATATATATATAGTGGTTTAGGTAATTAAGTAGTAAGGTTGTGTCTACACGAAGGCGAGGGTTTGAGTTCGATAAGTAGAGAGTCGTGTGTACACATTCTACAAGCTAGTTTAGCTTTAAATACCAGTACGCAAACAGTCATTAAATATGTAACCGAAAATCTAAGATGGACGAAGGAATTCTTTATCAAATATGCAAACTTATTAGAGAAATAATACGTCTTCTTTTCAGAGAGATTGACATGTGCAGTAATATTCTAGAGCGATCGAAAGTGAAATTAAAAACAAAATATGCCATTTTCTATCATTCACGCACTCTACTAAACTCGCCCGTCAACACGAGCGTTGAGTTGAGTTGTCGGGGGTACGGGAGGCTATTTGAGTTGTCGGGGTGCGAACAGGCTTCACTTAACGTGCCAAAAAAAATAGAACGGGATTCTATTTTCTCTACTATATCGTCAATTTACTACTTAACTACTGAATTACTGGCCAGACGATGATAAAGACCTAACTCAAAAGATTCATAAATTAATTAGTTACTTATATAAGTCAGCTTTTATGGTTAAATTAAAATAATGTTAAAAATAAATTAAAAATATATTCTATACAAATTTCAATCTTTTACTATAATAACTTCCGTTTACTCAAAACATCAACATTATAATACATTATATAATATAAAACATGAATATTATAAAACATTAATCCACAAATATAAAAAAATATTACTGAATATTAGACCACCCGTTTCCTTTCACTTTGACTCGTTAAATTAACGGCTTAGGTTTACCCGAATTTCTCCTACTCGTAATTCACGGCAGCGTAAATTTATGTGATTTGTCGATAACAATGTGATTCAACGAGGTTATTTTATCAACGGTGCAAAACAAAATTCGTTCACCCGATTTAAAAGGCATTTAAATATGTATTGAACCTTTAAACTATTTTCTTTGAATACAAACATTAGCACTATTACGTAATCGGAATCTTATTTGCACGATGTTAAAAAGTTATTTTTATTATTTTTTTTCATAAAGAGAGATTGAAAACGTTTACATAAAACCTGCAATAGGACTGCTCATTTTATATAGGTGGGCCATTAGCCATAAGAGGAGTTAATGAAAATATTGAAATATTTGATATTAATAAGAATTAAATTAAATCAACACCAAGGTGTCATAACAAACTTTACTCTTCTTTTTTATTGTATACAAAAGAAAACCTGTGTATGTAGGTTACGTTAACTTTCAAATTTTAATATTAATTGTTTTTTTTATAGAGACTAATTACTGAAATAAATGTCTGGAAATATTTGAATGTTTTACGTCTTTAGAGCCAACTAAGAAAATTATGAACGTGCATGTGGATTTTATTTTGGTTTGTTAAATTAAGTTAATTTATTGAAATTTAACATATTATTATAATAGAAGAAATAAAATTTACACTATGTAGCAAAAAACTAAAATTTCCACTATTTAGTCAAATTCATTAATAGTACTCTTTATATCCGTATTCTGTATTGGTTTGAGAAAATAAAAGTTTAATTGAAAAAGTGTAAGGTGCATTTGTGATAAAACTAATATTTTTAAATTTCTGCAAAATCATAAACATACGTTTGCGTTGATAAATATTTAACTAAATGTTTAAAAGTTCTGCGATCTTTATTTGAAACGCACTTGGTCTAGTAATATTCAAATTATTTATTTAATTTAACTTATCATAGTTTTAAAGGTTTTGAAATATTTTTCCACCGATATTCTTTAGGTTAATAAATTATAATATCGTAGCAAAGTAATAAAAATTTATAAATACAAAACTTAATTTCCCACAAATTGAAGAAATAAAGTAACGAATATGTACGTTATCGATAAAACTTATGTGTTGAAAACGACCGATAATGATGTCTGCCCTCATACGTCTGCCCACATTCATGTTGCTCGCTTAAGCATTTACAATTCGGCAATTCACTTCTGATGACGCAATTTACGCCAAATGTGAAATATTTCAATGCACGATTTAAAATATTCGCAGTGCTATAAATAGATAAAGTATATATTTGTGCAAGTAATACCCATCCGATAATTAACTATTTTTTTATACTGATGCAGCATAATGGCATTTTTAAAAATATTAAATTCATATATCTTCTGATAGAATGTACCAATAACTTCTAGTTAATTCCTATATTCTTAAAAACACAATCCAAATGGATTTAGTAGGTTTTACATGATGCATGCATAAACATAAAAACCAATAAATATACTAAGAGACAAAAGTTACAAAAGAACATTGCTTTATTTTATCACCTTGATGTCCCCCTACATAGCTTTTTTCACAATAGACAAGCTTATTATACAGTTTTATTATATTTACGGACAAAAAAATGAGTATTAGTCAAATTTATACAACCCCATAATATACGTACCAAAGTAATTAGATTACGAATATTAACAATATATCCAAATTTTCAGCCACTTAGGAAACAGAGTAAGCATTTGTATGCATAACGAATGCACACAAAATTGCATAAATTTATGTGCTATATCACATCAATCAACAACATCATCTGCTCTCATGCAACTGCTCGAATTAGGTTGCTTATTACGCGGCACACCACACTTCATCATTGGCTGTGCCCATTTTGCTAATATAAATATGTTCGGATAGAAAATTTTATTAAAAATTCAGCGTGTTCTACATGTATTTTGATATGTTACTACATGAATATGCACAATAAAATTTTTGAACGTAGTAATCAGATACAATATAAATTTGTGTAATTGCTACGCACTGTACTGTAGTTAGGTGTTTTTTTATTATTGCACTAACCCGATGCAAATTATTTTTTTTTAATATTAAATTTGCACGTCTTTTCGTGGAAATAACCGCTTCCGATAAAATAAAAACTAAATGTTACTTCAAGTATATCACTTCGTTTTTCGAAAAAAACTATATGTGGATTAAGTCAGGAGTTTTTACGTGACAGATGTGCAAAAATACGCACAGTATGTAAATGGAGAAAAATCCGTAAATAATAGTTTCGTGTTCTAATTGATAATAATTAAAAAAATAATATTGAATATATTTGGCGGTAATTTTGTAGAAATTCATAATTCACAATTAAATGAAACTACATGATGTAGTATTATTTCTACTTTCTTTAATTTCTTTACCACGACCTAGGTTTCGTTGTATTACAACATCTTCAGATGGGATATTAGCAAAGATATTTCTATCCCACCTGAAGATGTTGTAATACAACGAAACCTAGGTCGTGGTAAAGAAATTAAAGAAAGTAGAAATAATACTACATCACGTAGTTTCATTTAATTGTGAAAAAAATAATATTATGTATAAAATTAATATCAATATGTTATCCATTCAAGATTCAAATCCACATTCTGAAACAATGCGTTGCACATATTCTAAATAAATCATTATTGGAATACTAACAGTATTCATAATTTATTTTATTATCATAATTTAATTAGAATACTATTCTTTTGACATAAAGCATAGGCAGAATGTTTATAATCTCAATTCTAGGTTATCTTTCAATTACTGTATATTTCATAATATTTTAACAGATTAGAAATTCATATTTATAAACAATACATTTGTTTAAAACAGGTTTTACAAAAAATTTAACCGACTTCAAATAACCACCGAATGAGAAGGACCCTGGAAAGTATATAATGATGAAAAGATGAATACATCTTTTAAACTTTTGCGGTATAATAATGTTTTCGGACGTAAATAAATTTGCAAAGTACTGCTATTGCTAATAACTCTTATTTTGAATCGGTGCCAAGTTGCTGCTTCTGTACTCTCTCAGCTACACCCACACACATGTGTGTGCACGCGCGAATGTGCGCACGCGGTCGAGCTCTTTCCCGCGCCTCTGTACGCGCGAAAGCACGCAGGTACGAATACGCGCGAGCGCACACGCGCACGTACATGCACGCATAAATACACAGCATGTGTGTGTGTGTGTATGTGGATAAATGAGTGCTAAATTTTATTTGGCATTGACTTTAAAAATATACAGCATTTTGTCAACATATTAAGGTTCAGGGAGCATACCTTACGGCCAAAAACTAAGCGCACGTATCTTCATTATTTATTACTTTTCAGCGTGCTATTTTTTCAATATGTATTTGAAGTTAGTTCAGTTTTCTTGTAAAAAGTTTTATTTTTCCATATATAATATCACAGGCACTTTATGTTATTGCAAGTATCAATAACTTAGAAAAAATTCAATATCAATAGTGCCTCATTTATAGAAATCGGAACAGACATTTGGGACATTTAATGTACATTAATGTATATCCACATACATAAATTGTTTTGTAAACGCACATACATACATATAGGTATATAAATTACATTCCTTCTTTTTGCTCCACCGTAATCGTGCCTGTATTATAATTCAAGCCTGTACATATCTTTATGTAATATATATATGAATACTAATTGCCAAGTCACTTCATATTTTTATACATCTCTAAATTTATTCAAGTATAAATTGCCTAATAATATTCTCGTTGTTATACCTGTTTTTTATATAATTACTTACCTACCTATCTACGTACTAATATTTAATAAGTTCATACATTAGTTATATTACAATAATATTACTGCAGTACTTACCTACTTATCTCCCTACCAACTAATATCTTAGTTGTTATAGGCTTTGTAAGTTTCTGTATATGCTTACCTATCTAGTTACTTCGTTGATTTTTTGCTTACTTCACACCGAATAAAACGAGCCCAAACTCGATGAATTTACACCATATTAAAGATTTGCTGATACCAATTTCTGTCTTTAAAACGGTACATTAATTTTGCTAAAGTACAAGTTTATATCAACCTTAGTGATGTCTTATTAGATTATCACTAGATCTATATCTTCCAAACTCGATTACGGCATCTGTGCTCGTCATTGTTGAAGAATTTCATGGTATATTTTACAATTTATTACGACAGGCGGCGCGCAGTGTTACGCGCCTATTTTGGACCCTTTCAGGTGCGTGTTGTAAATAAAATACTTCAATATTGATATTCATATTTTCGATCAAATTACAAATTTTCATATGGTTCTCCAAATTGTTCACTTAGGTTAGCTTCAGTTTGATACAGAGTATCGCCTGTGTGAATAATAGACAGGGTATTTTTTTTCTGCATATATAAATATATATATATATATATATATATATATATATATATATGTATATATATATATATATATATATATATATATATATATATATATATATATATATATATATATATATATATATATATATATATAGTATGTGCTATTACTATAATAACGCCATTCAATTGCAATAAATTGACATACGTCATTAACATCCAAATGTCCTTCTTAAGTATCGATGGTGAATTTTACTTTTCTTGCTAACCCTTTCGTTTGCATAGTTTTATAAAAGAAGTTCGAAAAGAAGAAAAGGATAACAAAATTCAATATGTAATTACCATTTGCAATTCGTAAATAATAATTATTTTCATTTGAAAATCTTTATCAACGCATTCGCCCAAATATCTAAGGCTATAGAAAAACGATAATCGATTTGCAATATAAACTTGTTTCAATAATAATAATACGATATTTTTTAATTTACCATTTAGATAAAATGTTATAATTAGTAGTAACAACATTAGCCTAATTTTAATTCATATTTCAAAATTAATCAGCATTGTTTATTTATCATTTAACACAGCAATGTTCACAAATGTCTTTTAAACTTGTCAGAATATTCGAACATTTTTGAAAAGATAATTATTGTTTGAAAAATGTGGATTCGTATTTAAAATTTGTAAAACATGGATTTGTGACAAGTGATTTTTGTTTAATTTTTGCAATATGTAGAATTAGGGAACGTAATTTTTTAATGCAAGCAAATATTAAGGCATGATTATGATACTGTGGAAGCAATATTAAGGCATGATTATGATACTGTGGAAGCAATATTAAGGCATGATTATGATACTGTGGAAGTAAGCTGTACGATGCCCGAGTTGAACTTAAAAGTTAAGTAATCACAATATACTCTGAAACAAAATAATTTTAATTTGAATTATCGTATAGGCGTAGGTACCTATCAAATGAATAAATGAAAAAAAGAAAATGCATAGAGTTAAGCGTATTATTTCGTTAATTTACTACTTATTATCATTAAAATATTTAAGTGAAGTATGCTAAATTAATTAAGAACGAAAACTATACTTTTTTCAAATTTTTTTTAAATATATAAATGGTAATTCATTTTGACGGTTTATAATTTGGGATACATTACAAATATTTTCACATATTGCTAATTAGACATAACTATAACTTACAAAATTTAAACTTTAATTGTTTTATGTTTTATGAGATTTTATGAAACAGGAAATTTAGAAAGAAATAAATATTTACGATCTAATCCGATTATATTTCCATTAAACCGACCTATTTTCGAAAAAAACTACAACCGTCTCTGAGCGTAGACTCGGTTACCACAGACGGTTGTTTTGTGTTAAATAAAGAATCCTGTCTACAGTACACAGATGGGTACTTTTAAAAAATAATTATAACTAATAAATAGTTTTGGCAGGTATAGAGACCAAAATACCTAGAACAAGGAGCGGTATGAATCAGTTCGCTTTGCGTATTAGTCAAGCCTGTATCTTGTTGTCCTCCTGGTAACCAAGTATTCGTTGCCGCAAGTAAGTCTCCGAATATAAGTATCTTGTATATTTAATTATCACGCAAATTTGTTAATCTTATATTAGTTATCAGATTCTGTGTGAACTTTTATATTTCTTGTGTAATTATTTAACCATTAACATTAAAATACAAAAGTGTATTTTATACTCGTCATTATCGTTTCTCACCCATTGCTCCCACCCACGAATAAATTTGAGAATTTACTGTTATTGCGCAGTGACTTTTGTATTGTATTATTAAGTAGTCGCAAGATCTATCTTTGTAAGATTAAATTAGTCTTATATATATACGTATACGTTGATCGTACATATAAATGCCAATAGCTTAGTTGAGAAGAAACAAGAGTGTATGTGCTCAAATTTTAATTTAATATCAGAAAGCAGAGTCTAAACTGCTGGTTTAATATCAAGAGCTTTGTTGATTGTGATTTCCTTTCGAAGGGATTTTCGGCGAGTGCAGATATTTACTATTAAAAATTAGATCAATTTTCAAACAAATTAGATAGTTAATAAGATATAATTTATTATTTTCATGATAATGTTAGATTATACAGGGTAAAATATGATCAATCAATATTTTAGGATTTGAGCTGGCTTTGCATGTTTTAATGTAAATTTTAATCTTTAAATTAAAATATTAAACATTTTGCAAATTTTGAAATCATATATATTGCATAACAAAATATAGAAATGCTGATTTATTAATTTAAAATACCTAACATCAAATGTTATCGCGAAGATAAATGCACTCATTTAGACGACTCACCTCATTTCTGAACACTTTTAACATATTCCTTGCAAAATTCTTGCCTTGCCTTCTACAAAAATGTGCCTCACAATTTTGTTGATATCCGGGAAGTGTGTAGTGTAACGCCATCTCGCTGAAACTACGTGCACCACTGCCGCACCTTTCTGAATCATCGTTTACTCACCCATTGATCTGTATATGAGGTTCCAAAAACTTTTCCAGGATAGACGAATAAATTTTGGAATTTACTGTTATTTTTAGGTGTCTCCTATCCACATAAAATAAGGCCTGATAATTCTTTCTAGGCTTATTTTACTCCTAATTATTGTGTATTGAGCTATTTTGCTCTACTGTAATTACTCCGGTCCAAAAACGACTTTTCAATAATTTTGGGCACAGTTATATTTTTAAGTTTAATAACACAGAATGAATTTTAAGCAAGGGAAGTGGATTTACAATCACATCAAATCGAACCGCTGCAATTGTTCCATTTCTTACTATTTGCATTGCACCTGGCCAGTGTCATATTGCAGTTCTTTGTTCACGAAAACATCACATCCAATAATTTTTGTACATGGACAACCCCTCTTTCCGAATACAAAAATTACTTGCAAACACCCTATGTGCTGCAATGGAATCATTATGTTGAAAAATCCTCTGCAACAGACGTACAATGCTTCGATAACCAGTTTCTATGGCTATGGAAATCTAGAGCATGTGTGTGCCAAATTAACACCATTCACGGCAACCTGGCCACCCTTGCGAAAGACCTTCGGAAAGATTATGTAAAATTGTTTAAAGCCAAGTGTAGAAATATTTCTGTTCATTATATATTATCACTATCTACCAGACGACAGCAATTGATAGATAAAAACAGTGCACAGACAATTTAATTTCTTTGTGATATTGAAAGTTTTGTTAACGAGAATAAATAATTTGCTGGAAATCATATTATAACTTTTTATTTCATGTTGTAAATTTTAGAATCAAAACTTAGTATGCCTTGGGTGTAAAATTATTTCCTAAAGTAGTTATTTTTGTGTAAATATACATACAATACTCGGATATTTTTCTGTGAAATTTTCTCTTTAGGTTTTTTTTGCCTTTGCGAATGTGATATACCGGTGAGTGATGCAAGTGTTTTCTGCTTGGTTGGAATTGATTGTCTCCTTTTTTCGGCCAGATATTCGGGCTAGTATTATGTAACGTGAAAATTATATCACAGACAAATTATATTTTATGTTTTTATATTAGATGGTTGATCAATAATAAAGTAAATCGAGAGAGATCGAATTGAGAATGTAATAATTTATTTTAGGTTAGATGCCATTTTTAATCCACATGAGGTAGTAAAGCTGCTTCATTTGTTACTATTAAAAAATACGGGAACTGTAAAATCTTTTACATTTTAAGACAGGGAAAATTTAGCAATGAAATTTAGTACTTTTGTGTGCAAAGATATGAGGAATTGAGAATCTGTCTCTTCTAATTATCAAAATACCAAAAAGCTTGGATGATATCGGTTTTTTTAGCCCATTAACTGAAGAACTTGAACAAAGTGATGAAGGTGTGGAAAAAATATGATATTTATGGAAAATTGAAGAGCTTTCAAAGTTATAACTAATATAAACCACATAAAACTAATGTTGCCGCGTGCCTAGTATCACGTCAACTAAATTGCAGCTAGTGGACCAAGGTGCCACTAGCTACTATTTAATGATTTTTTAATGGTATAAGTTTTTTGTGACATAAACAATACCAATGTATTGTTTATATCTACTTTTTTTGCTAATTATGATATATAAACAATTTCTACATAACATACAGGCTAAATAGGATACTCATTTAAGTAATAATAAAATTGCAGTCTTTTAAAATTTTAATTATCCAGATTTCACTGTATAATACTAAGAATAAGATCTCTTATTGATTACAAAAACAAGTAGTTAAACATAGGAGAAGTAGATATATATATATATATATATATATATATATATATATATATATATACACACATATATATTGATGCGTGGTATATATGATTAACATGTAACTTGTGAAGATATTATCTCATCTTTATGTGCTCCAAGTATATAAGTTTTGCTAAGTTTTTATTCGGTTCGGAAAACTATCATGCTGATTTTCGAATAATTAAATGTATAGTAGATACTAAGTTAACTGCAAAAGATTCAATAAAACAATAAATTTTAAATAAATTGTAGGTGAGCTACATATTTTCTCATACCGTATTCTAATGTTTCTTTTAGGGAAAATGTTACTATATAAGGAATATTTTGCATCACAGTAAAGTAATTCCCGTTCTTAACAGCCTCTTAGTGCAATCTTAAATCAACTGAAATCAAATTGGTAAAAGTAGATTAACAATGTATTATTATATATCTTTTCTTTTTTTTTCTTGTTTAGTAAATTTTTATCAACTTTTAAAAATTTTTAAACACTTAAAAATGCATACGACAAAATCGAACTTACCCATTTTCAGCAAGATTACGTCTGGATACATTATTTAAGCGACCAAGTCTTGAAATGGAATTATTCCGTAAAAACACACATTAACATTTATAATGAAGACTTAGAAAACCTCCATCTGTTTCACATTATTTACAATCTGTTATACTTCTATTGATCACTTTGGAAACTCTCTATTTGTTTTATTATGAATTGTAAACACATTAAATATTCTTAACAATTTAAATATTCTTTATGTCAGGGATGAATCCAATACCATTACATTTTTACTTCAAATAACATAAATGCGTTCAAAAAATTAGCAAGCACAGACAAATGAAAAATAAAAATATATAATCAAACAGTTATAAGAATTCGACCTCCTAGGATAACTTGGACAAAAGTTTATATTCTGTAAAACAATACAGGGAATATGTTACATTTACCAAAATAAATTTATTTCTAAATTACATAGTAGGAAATTCCGCTTTTGATTCTATTTAAATATTTATAAATTCTATTAAAGTCCTTTGGATTCAGCTGCTTCATATGCTAAGTAAAAATTTGGAAAATTTAAAAAAATTTTCGACTATTTTTAATTAAAATTATTAGTAAATTGTTAATTTAAATTTATGCAATATCTTTAAGAAAAACATATTATTTAAACTCTTATTCTTATCCAAGACATATATAGTACAAAAAATTACATTAAATCTTAATTTAGTTGTCCCGATTAAATTTTATCCCCTAAAACATACTCATGATTCCATGTTATTATCAATATTAACTCTTCATAGTAATAAATTATACAGGCCAAATGTGGTTTATAAACAAGTAGAATATAACGCATACATTTATTTAATGTACGCTCAAATGTATGTATTTTTATGGCGCTAGCGAAATCTATCCCGCATAAAAATTTTCCAGCTGAATATTTCAAATCTGTACTTGAGATGTTCTAACTTCGAGTTGAAACACACAACTGCTTGAATGTGTGTCATTACTTATACTAAGTCTTAAGAGGTGGTATAATAATTTGGTTCCAGTCCGCTCATTAGCTTCCATTAAGCTAACGATTCGATATAAATATATGCTCCTACCTTTGCGAGCCCCAATCAATTCCTCTCCCCTAAATGCTTCTCACTAGTTTTCACTTACCTTTGTTTTCGATAGATGGAGTTCTTAATTTATCGTTATCGTTCATTCAGTAATCAAGGAAATAAGCTGTATAACACTTCCGTGTAATTTTATTTCTTATTTCCTTGATTTCTGCTATCTTTTAAATATCAATTTACAAGAACCTGATACGTTTAAAATCAGCTACATACACTTTCCTTATGTCAGCTACTTGTAGATTTTCAAGATCTACTCGGCCGATGCATAACCAACAACGTGAGGACGTGGCTGTTAATTATAATTTCGTCACTATTTACCTTCTACATTCACAGTATTAGAAACTCATTTGGAATTGGAGAATAGGAAAAATTGATCATCAACACTAATTCCACCCCTAGATTTAAGAAAAATAAAATTATGGATGACTTTAAAATATACAAATATCTTGAAAATATCAATGGGGTTGATAAATATTATTGTACAGATATTGAAGAGAAGTTATTATACTCGATCTACACATTGTTTTCAAGAAAAATTGTCTAACAGTTTCCTTTCAAAGGCTGCGTTTTTCATGATGTTATTTAAATGAAAAACTGAAAAGTTCAATGCAAAACTAAGCGTGATGTTTTACAAATAATAAGGAAAGTTGGTATCTCTTTCGTGCTTGTAGTGTTTTGGCTACTGATAAATTGTCACATTGTCTTGTCACATTCCACGCATTTATATTAAGGTACGAAATATGTTTGGAATAAGGCAGGTAAAACATTATTTTTTGGTATGAAACATTGGGAAAATGTTGCGCACTAAAGTTATCAAGAAGTTTTATGTTCACGATTATCATAATAAGACATAATTTATTCAACGACCAATAATACGGTATCAGAAAAAACCATAATTATGGATAGAACAGGATTTATTTGTAAATGTTATACAACAATGCTATATGTTTAGTCTGACAGTGACAGCGGTAAGTGAAATGTAAGCATACAGTCCTTTTAAAGTTAGACTCAGTATTGAATAGGTGCAAGCTTCGTACACTTAAATATACCTACATACGTTTATATATGTATATGCGTATATATATATATATATATATATATATATATATATATATATATATCATTTATTTGCTGATACCCAAATACTATCTGGCCAAAAACTGACTTAGACTTATAAGAATGTGACAATTTATTGGTAGGATTTCCTACGTCAGAAGAAAAAAAAGGAACCCTTGTTAATAAGAACGCCGCCTATCCACCGATTCATCCGTCTATCGAAGTAGTTTTCCTCAGAAATTGATGTGAAATTGACTATAAATATCATATTTTTCAATATATACACGATATTTTTAACATTGTGAAAGCATACTAGGTGATATATTTATATAGAGATAAAATATTATTAATATTTGTGAATAGTTTTATACAAATACATGCCATTGTGTGTGCCGACTCCCTATTGCGATTTCTATAAAGACTTAGCAGGTTTTATGTTCATATTATTTTAACGTTTATTTTATTGTTTATTTAGTGTTAATGCCAATATGAGGTAAATTATCAAAGAGTTGTGAAATTGTCTATCATTTCAATTAATAAAACAATTGATTAAAATAATATTTACTTTTGAAAAATATCTCACAAATGTCTTTTCGCGGAATTTTTCCATTAGTTTTCGGTTAATTAATGAGCCGACACCAAATATGCAAGGACAGCTGTTCAATATTTACTCTAAGTAAGAAAAAAAATGTATATTGTTTTAAAGTCCTATTAAATGACGGTCTTTATTTTTCTTTTATGGGCTTTTATTTTTCTTTTATAAACTGGGTTTTCTCAAGTTAAAAAATCAGATATTTTATGTGATTCGTTACCTATGATGTATACCTATGATTGAGTGTTATTCTAATATAATTTTTTTTAATGCTTTGTTCTTTTAATAGATAGATTAAATATGATATCAAAGAAATACATTATAATCGAAAAAAAGAATCGATAATGTTACAAACATAATATATATTACGTAGGGACATAATGGAGTTAAAAAGCCAAATATTTAAGAAAATCATAAAATTTGACATTAAAAATTTATCAAATTATATGGGTAATAAAAATATTTACAACATATTAAATATATAATCACAATCACAACTGAACATGCATTTCATAAATTCTACACATGTTTATTAATGGTTAATATATTATTTAATGTTTACGAAAAAAAAAATATCCATAAATATAGTTTACATTTTTTGAATTAGGTTTGCAACTAAAAAGTAAACTTGGCTGAGATAAAAGTATATTATACCCTACCTGGAATGTTAAGCTGATAGACTGCGATAATCTCAACAATTTCTTTTACATCTTTTCTTGAATCCGCGAACTCGGTTTTTATGGCGAAAGTTCCAATAATTGAATTTCATGTTTCTCAGATTATATTCCGTCGAAGCGAAAAGAACCTAAAGTATAAGCTCCATGTATTATCACAGTAAACCAATAAAGTGGCCGGGAAAAAAGTCTGAGAATAATTCTCTATGGACAAAAAATATTTTAATTGAAATCTAAATACAATGTTAGTCGATTTTTCTGGCTGCTCTAATAAATTTACAAATTAGGAAAATATTATAAAAATAATTTTATGACAAATATTTTTATGAAAAAATGTTTTTTCTGCTCATCCCGAAACATGTCAATGGTATAAAATTTTACAAAAATATATTCAATAAATATTACCTTTACTGAATGATTCTGTATAAATAGAAAATAAAATAGTTAAATTGTAGTATGATTTAACTACCTGTTCTTATTCCTATTTGTGTATCAAACATATCCTAATATAATGAAAACAAATCTTTACCGCCATACAAAGCGGAAATGTTTTTTTGTACCTTCGCACTAATATCTGGAACTATACGTCTGATTTCTCTCAGAAAGTTAAAATTATTGAGAAAGGTAGGCTATATATCATCGTATTATTTTTGCGATAGTAAATTTCTGTTTGTTTGCATTTATATTTGTAATTAAAAACACTTCTTAAAAAAATTATCTGTATTGAAAAGCCATTGTAATAAGAAATATTATAAGGAATATATTGTTTTACAAGATATTATAAAAGCAGATAAAAAACAAGAAATATACAAAATTAGGAACGCTGGTATTACACAGTGAGACTGGCTCATTTATTACCTGATTGGTTGGAATTTTCTTACCAATATTCAACTGATCTCACCAAAAGACCTCGCTTGGAGAACAGAGTAAAGATGTTTAGTAACAGCTGGCAGGATAGCTGCATAATTAAGGCAACTTTACGTAGGTGTAACCGCAAGGCAAATCGAATTAGAGAGCACACATAACTAAGGTTTCGTACGCACATAAGTACGTAGTGAAGCTGCCGCCAATGGTTAGTGTGTGTGTGTCTATATATATATATGTATATATATATATATATATATATATATATACGTACACACACACTCACACACACCACATGTGAATTTTACTTTTCTGACTATCCCTCTCATTTGCATAATTTACAAAAGAAAGTTATAAAAAAGAAAAATATATATAAACGATCGAATGATGTGGTCAATTTTATGGTCACACTTGTTTACGGTTCGTAAACAAACATTATTCCCATCCGAAAAATGTTTAAATTCATAACTTGCCCAAATATGTCAGATCATAAAAAAATAAGTAATCGATTTTTAGAATAAACTTGTTCAAATAACAATTAATACGATATTACTTAATTTACAATTTAGAAAAATTATTATTTGCTTCTTAATAATAGTACTATTTTATTTTTCATTAAAATTTTGAGATAAATCTGCATTGTGTATTTATTATTTAATGTGGCAATATTCATGTATATATATTTTCAACCAGAACCTTTGAATATTTTTGAAAATATAGTTATTGTTTTCAAAATGGCAGCACGCATTGTGTGTATCAATTAAAGTTATTTTCTGTTAAATTTTTGTAATACGTTCTCGAGTGAGTGGAATTACAAAATATATTGTTTTTTGGACATATTAGTCAGTGACTATTTGGACAGGATTTTAGCATGTGCTAAATGTAATAATAATAAAAAGACAAAGCGTGTGCTAATACAAAGTGTGTGCTAAATGCAATAATAATACAAAGGCAAAGCCCTTATACTGTACTCTAAGCGGTAACCGAATTGAAATTGGGTAAGTACGTAACTACATTCTAAAATAAAATAATTTTCGCAATTAAATGAAACTACGTGATGTAATATTATTTCTACTTTCTTTAATTTCTTTACCACGACCTAGATTTCGTTGTTTTACAACATCTTCAGGTGGGCTATTAGCAAAGACTACTACATCACGTAGTTTTATTTAATTGTGAATAATGAATTTCTACAAAATTAACGCCAAATAAATTGAAAATAAATTTCGTTTAATTATTACGTACGCGTGCATGAACTAATTATCAAATAGAAATAGGAATGTCATAAAATGAAACGCGTATTTAGTAATATAATTAATTATAAAAGGAACCAAATATATCGAATTTAGCACATATCTCTTTACTTTATTTAGTTGATTTACTAATTATTACCACTTGTCATTTTTAAGTGAAGTATACTAAGTTAATTAAGAAAAAAATCTATGTATAGTTGTTTAATTAGACAACAGATAAATGACCATTCAATTCGATATTTGACAATTAATTTGTGTTACATATTGCCAAACCAACAATTGATTCTATGTACATAAATTGCTAATTTGCAGATATAAGCCAGGCGATTGATTAAAAAAAAATTAAATTTTGCCGAGTGGCACATAAATAATAGCACAAGATGTTGAATGTTATTTTTTATTATTGACCATAAATACTATTGTATACACTTTCACACAATAAAAATAAGGCAAACAAATTCCAACACTGAGAATTAATAAGACAATTAATGGTGCACTTATATTTTATTTGTCCTACACGTAAATTATTATTGTAATAATTACTGTCTGATTTAAATTATATTATATATGAAATTATAGACGTAATATAACATGGATATAATGAAAAAGCACAAGTTACCTGATCGAGAAATATTTACAAAACACATTCCTATTTTTCCTTTTTACAAAAATGTGTTGAAAATTTATTGAAGAATACTGGATAATATGATAAAGTTCAGCTCTGATGCAACGTTATAATAATTGATTGGACAAATACTGTAATAATGCCAATATTAATTAAGAACCTTATTTTTCTCCCATTCAAACTCACTGTAATTTAGAAAATTAGCAATAAGAGAATCCTAAGTATCAATATCTATAAAAATAAGTTTACATTTATATTATTTATATAAAGAAACTATTACTAGAAATTATAACTTATGTAAAGAAATTATTACTATGTAAAGAAATTAGCCAGTTGCCAGAAAATTTATATAACAGAAAAATAACAAGCAGTTTAAATAAAATCCGGATTTTATGTTAGGATTATCTCGTGTTATAAACACACTCCCATGTACGGAAAATGTTAGAATAATGTCTGTCGCCCTTTTTATTTTTCTCGACAATAAATTTTCATCTAAAGATTTCATGTGATCGAGTTATCAAGGAAGAGACACAAGTCAAAGGAATACAGAAATGAGCAAAGTTATCTTTTATACATCAATGTTAGCGTTTGTAAGGGAACGGGTCCACAATAAATTTGTTGAGATATTCGTAATTTGTCGTATTGTCATAGACATTTGGTTTTGTAATCTGGTTTCCTGGCTACATGATATATTTCTTTTGATATCTTAATGGAGTAAAACATATTTATTTCGATTTTATGTCGGTTCATTAAATTTTTGGCATGTAAAATCATTCCTAAATATATTAATTAAAAAGGCGCTGTTTTATTTGCCATGTGTATTTTTTCAATTATATATTAGGTACTGCATATTTAAGTTGTTTTAAATATAAGGTGATCTTTTTTATTTCTGGTACCTACTAGAAATTAATTTGTTCCATGCTAGCGCTATAAATATATATATATATATATATATATATATATATATATATATATATATATATATATATATATATAGTAAGTTCTATGTTATCAATAATTTGTTCTGTATAGTAAAATTTTGATATTTAATTATATATTATGTATAATTGTGTTCATTTCATTCATATTTAATTGCAGTAGTGCAATACTTACTAATACTCACATAAAGTAATGACTTACTTTTAGCAGGAATTAGAAATAAGATCAGAGAACATACAATAAATATTTTCTACAGAGTAGTGAACAAATTTTTAAATAAATCATCGCAAGGTAAAAATGTATAACTAACTGTTTTTCAATTTCAGAAAAATGTTTCCGACTTTTTGTGTGAGCAAAATTTAAACTCTATAAATATTTACATGTTTTTTAAATGTTAATACACGAAAATGAATAAATCTGCTTAAAAATCAATTGAATTAATTTGCTTTGTGTCATTTCCAATTCTGTCACTATGTTTACATTTTTTTTTCAGTGACCTGACGCAATTACGAAGAAAATTACATAGAAGTAAATTTTCTTTAATCGTACCATAAAAGTGAAATAATAATTTAAACGCTATTGAGTAAAAAAAATTATGGGAAAAAAGAAACATATACATATATATATATATATATATACATATATATATATATATATATATATATATGTATATATATATATGTGTGTGTGTGTGTATATATATATATATATTACATAAAGATTTTTTTCTTATTTTTCTCCTTTAGTAAAGAATAGTAATTCATTTGAACAAAATGAAACTAAAAATTATAGTCAGTTTTTAAAATTTACTATCAAAATGTCCGGTATTTAGATTAAATCCTACTCTCATAAATATAATTCAGCAATATATAAATGTCACATATAAGTTCCCGAATTATAAACCCACAATCTAAGTTCATTTTTGTTAGCTCATATGGTAACCAAAGAGAATGATTCCACATTTTCACCAAGAGATGAAGATATTTTTCTATCATATTATGAGAGCATGAGAGTAGCTCTGTCAGTAAATGAACTTAGCCTCGAATGTTTTCATTGAACCTTTCAAACCTTTCAATATTTGAGAGAGAAATTTGTCCTGCATGAGAAAAAAGGGAGAAAATTTTTTTTCTCTCTCAATCTTTGAAACTAATCTTTTACTGTGTTATAAGACAATACAGGTGTTCTGTCCACTTCGTGTACTTCCAGTCTTATGCAAATATTGCGTGTTGATTTGCTCACCTATTTCTTTAAACGGGATTTATTCAGAATCGGAAACACACTTTCGTCGCGAAGTTTCCGTATTTTCTGTCTTTTACCTCCCGAAACTCAGTTCTAACTGAACAGAACATCGATAGTACCACTATTTATTTATTCCAATAGAGATGTACAAGGAACTCCATCGTTTTCATGAGCTGAAATTTTACTTTCTTATAAACACGGATAAGAGTTTGGAACCTTGAAAAAAAAAAGGAAGCCGATGAACTCTTATCGTCCGAACTTGACTCACATGTGATTGCATTTCTTTTTCTAAGAAATTCCTTCAATGATGATCATTCAGCAAATCAATTAAACGAATATCATTCAGCAAATTCATTTATTTTGCTAGTATGCGCAAGAAAAATAAATGGAAAATCCCTAGAAAAATTATGATGATGGGACGTGATTCCAATTGACTATGGGGTATAATCATTTTCTCATTGTTATAAGACACATGATGTTGATATATCTATATAACTTATTTGGCTTATGCCACGAGCAAAACAGAAATCAACAATATAATGGTATTTAAATGCCAAGAAGCTCATGACAATATTTATATCAGGATCATTTTCAGAAAGGGAATGTCGTGTGAGGATAATTATCGATAAAATTAAATGAAAAGTCGATATATGCCTCACAATTTCTTATCACTGTATTGTTATTTCGATTTATTGAGCACATCATTATTAACAGCCCGCAGGCTATTGTCTTATGTTTAGCTGTATGTAAGATATATTAATACATGTGAAACCTTTATGATATTTTTCATCAAGTTTAATTAACACTATTACATTAAAAACTTCTTATTTCAAGCGATGGTCACTACTTAAATTAGTAATTACCTATATTCGAAATTTATGTTTGGATTAGATTTTAGGTGAAATTATAATTGCGCTGAAATCTTAGTAATGGTTTGAAAAGTAATAATCTTGTATTGGCATTACTTTTTCTACCATGTATAATTCCCTTATTTTTTGATATTCAGTTACATATTGTTTAATACATTTTATTGTAATTTGTCTCACTTATGATATAATATGTTAATATACTATGGATGAGAGTAAGAACCCAAAACTAATCTGATTAATAATGGAATGGAGAGTTTAATAATGGCAACTATCTGATATTGAGAAAGGTAATAAATTTATTACGCTACAGTTACGCTCAATTAAAAGTCTCAACAATAGCGAAAAGGTCATCTCCCGTCGTACCATATATATTTATTAGAAGACGTCTCTTTCGTTAATGTGGCCATAAGTTTAGTAAATGACGCCCCCTTCATATTAGAGTACTTTAACGATAAAAATAAAAAAAAAGCAAATTAGCGTGCGTCATGGTGCGTCGTTTCAAATTCTAATGATCAGTAAGTTTTCTGTATCGTCTGTATGTCTTATTTCTTAATAGTGAGTTCAGGCATAATATAGAGCACTGATAAAAATGCTGTATTCTCGTGATGACTTCATAATGTGAAATGAGTGGAATATATTTTATATTTTAGTTTAGGTAACCTTCAGTTTTGTTTACTTCTATTATGTTATATAATCCGGAACATTAATTTAGTTAGAAGGTCGAGATTAGAAAATATTATCACAGTTCTTCCACGGATAAGGAATGTGTCCAATGCTTGAACGGAGGTGCATAAAAGATCCTTAGGTGAACTGTATATTTATGTACACAAATGAACCAATTTTGTACAAATAAACGACCTATCGAGTTCCAAAAAAAAATATCCTATGAAATATATAATAATGATTTTTGAAAGAAAGAAAGAAGGCTTTTGTATTGGAACTCAGAACTATACATATTTAGATCCACTATGCCAATATGAAGATTTTATCTCTTGCATAATCGTTTCACGTTTGATGATGAAAATAGATGGAACAATAGAAAAAATTGAAAAACAGAGTACCTATAAAGATTCATTTGATAAATTTCCGTTCGTTGACCGTTGATGAAATGTTCTTAACATTTCATATTTCCGTCGCGTGAATATCTCTAACAAGTCAACTAAACACCAAATAAAAATATACGAAATTTTGGTACTAATACATTTTATATTCAGGAGTTGGAATTATATACTGGGAAACTACTTATTGGACCATACCGAAATGGTCTTTTCATTGTGGAGAAATTGTGTAGGCAATCTGCAATTTATTAAAATTTTTCAACTAATGTATCGCTGTTACATTTTATATACTCTAACGATTCAAAATGGGTATAATTTCTTTTATGAAATTACTTTTGTGATATTCAGAAAGTAAATAACGCCAAAGCTATAAAAAATTGTTTTTTTTTCAACTTATAGAAGAGTTGAAAAGATAGATTTTATATATTTTAACCTAATTTTAAATGCTTTATATAATAAAATAAAAATCAATTTATTTGAAATATACTTATATGGGGCTATAACATTCTAAAAAGTAATTTAATTAATTTACAAATAAATTGTTCATTTTTGACTTCAGACGGTGGATACATTCTTTCAGGTTATTGATGAATTTATTTACCAATGACGTGAAGGAACGTATGCTTACTCAAAAATATTGTTGTATTTCTATAAATACTCCTCCTGTATATTTGACGCGCAGTTACGAAATTAGTTAGATTCCAAAGCAAAAAATTATTTGTCAATGAAAAGATTTGGATAATGAAAACTGCTGTAATTTCGCTCGTATTATCCCTGTTTATTTCATGTCAAACTTTTTTCCTTTCACTTCCTGTTGCATGAACAAAATTGTGTCAATAATTATTTTCTTTTAGTTTAGGCGCACGTTACTTTCTACTAAGTCTGATGAAAATAATTAATCCAATCACTTGAAAATATATTTTTTGATGTAAAATTAGCAGTGATGAAAAAACCATACAATACAATGTAAAGGACAATTTTTTTAGATACCTTTCTTCAAAATTATGCTTGGTATGCAATATATTTACACATCCGGTCACAGCCACTAATAAATATTAAAAAAGCTGATTTTGTTGCAAAGAAAAGGAATCGTCCGTAATATTTTAGATACTTATTAACCTTTTTGTGTAAAAAACGACCTTTTCGTTGTATTTCAACAGAATAAATTTCAAAAATGGAGTATATATATATATATATATATATATACATATAAAATATCTTTCTGAAGTTTACATAGTCTATATAATTATATTGTCTCACATTTCAAGTAAGTTAAACTTGTGGCTACGATATACAAAATTTATAAAACGAACTTTAGGAAAATGTTCACTATAGAGATACGCTAATATGCTAAGATCACGATACAATCGATTGTTCACGTCTAAAATTATATAGTGTTCGGAGACAAGAATGGTTGGGAACACGAATCACAACTGCCGCATATAAACATTCTTATTATCGGAATACAGCACTATTCTTTCTATTCTTCTAATCAGAGTTTCTTATTTCAAGCGACTAAGGGAAACAATATTAATTCTCCAGTCTTTTCTGTGTCCTAGTAATTTCAGATTATTTGGATTAGAGCACCATAGATGCCACTTAAGACACAAGGAAACAATATGTACCTTTTAAAACTAGGTGCCGAGGGACTTTAAAACATTTATTTAATAAAAAAACACATAAATCAACATTCTCGTACGAATTATATTTAATTTTTTTAAATTGTCATAATTTTTCCTTCTTTATTAAGTTTCTTGTTTCATTACTCACTGCTAAATACAAGAATAAACATCTATATAGAACACATTCAATAAAAAAGTTTGTCCAAAATCATACGTAAAAAGTTTGTCTAAAATCATATGCAAAGCCCAAGGTATAAACGTGATAACAGCAGAGTTGCTCACATACTTCCTTGTTTGTAACCACCTGGGAAGTAGAACAACTCCCAGTCCACCTTAATAAAAGGTTTATAACTACCATTATCTACTGGTAATTATATATAATGATGGTTTCGTAGATTTACTAATAATTATCTCTTTTGATGACCTAAAATATTCACGCATGTTGTACGTTGATAATGACGTATGGTTCATATCAGTATGTTATATTTCATTAAAATTTTAGTAAGATTTTTTTTTCTGTTACGCAAACCAAAACAATAAAATTGTGTATGTTATTGAGCGAGTTAAAAGTTATACATCTTTGATATAATATAAGAAAAACTTTATTAAAAACGAAGATAATTAATGGAAATAAAATAATAAAAGGAGCAGCGTGCTTATAAGTACGGTTGCTAAAATTTATATTCAATAAAATAGTGATTGAAATAGTATTTGAAAAATTATAAAATAATTATATTTAATTTTTATAATTATATTTATGATTTGTCAAACCATTCCAAATTTTTGTGTTTCAATTTTATTATTTTCTTATACAGAGTAGTAAAGAACTGATCTTATTTTAAAATTAATTAATATAAATTATTAAAAACTTATACTCACGATTCAATACTCACGATGAATACTCATCATGAATACTCACGATCCAATTTAATATTAACCCATGTATATAATTAACGGCCAATTATCCTAAAACAATCTAAATAAAGTTTAATGAATAATGAAAAAAAAATGGAGAGGCTGGACATTTATTTTAATTTATTAATTTTAAGGATGACGATTGGCGTACAGCAGAAAGCCAGCATAAAATGAAATGGTGGTCTACTTAGCTGTCAATTAAACTACGTAAATATAGGTTGCAAACTCAGAGTGTTGATTTTTGCTGCATCATGCCAACTTCAATTGTATTTTTAAAATTTAAAAAATTCAACAATTTTTTTAGTTTTTGTTGGAGACAGCCTATAACAATAATATCTTCTAAGCAATTCAGTATTTAAACACAGCCTCGGTGAAATTTTATTGAATGTATATCGCAAAGATGAATTAATTTCGTGTCAATTACAAATTTATTTTGTCCATTTATATATTTTCTTTTTTTTTTAAACATTTCATTCAATGTAATTTTCCAAATTCATTACGGAATAAAAGAGGTTTTATTTTGTAAATACTTCTATTACTTCGTAAGGACAGGCCCATAACAACCGAAAAATGCTTCACTAGGAACGGTGCTAAATGGAAAAATTATTTCGATTCTCGTGGTTATTTTTATCTCGAAAACACTTAAAAATGCCGAATTGTGTAGTAAAAATATGTTTAAATTATAGTTCGAGAATTTCAAAAAAGATTGACGTATGTTATGTTACCTTCGATTAATAATCGTTTCTTATACATGTTTCTTGTAATTTGTTAAAAAAATAATTTTGTATTTTCAGTAACTATCTGAATTCCAACATTGTGACCTTGTAAGGACATGTTTTCTCACATTATTTTTTTAAATATGAATTTTTCTTTGATTTAATTTTTGAAAATCTACCAATGAGTATGATGCTGGAAAAACAGGAAACGTTAGAAGCAATATTAATTAGTATTTGTCCTTCAATCTATCACTTCAATAGCTTAAAACCTTCTAAATCGATAAACTTAAAACTGGAAATGTAAGTATAAATTGTTTGAGTCACTTAGTGATTAAGTATAGTCAACGCGTATAATTTTTGACAAAGTCTATACATGAAAAACACACATGCTTACACACACAATTAGAAATTATTGAGAGCATTGTCTAGAGTATTGCAGATTAATAAATTCCTTTTCCAGTTCGTTAAGTATAAGTAATCTAAAAATAATTCAAGAGACTAAATAAAACGGCAGCATCTTGTCGGTTGAAAATTTTAAGTATGTAAATGTGCGTGCGTGTGTGGGCCGCCCTCGAAGAGTGTTAATTTAACTAATTTTTTAAATTACTGTTTTTCGTTAGAACAGCAGTAATTTATATGGCAAATAATTAACTTTCAAAATAATATACATCTACGCATATATTAATATTGTAACAGAGTGAATTCTGTGAATGGAAAATATTTTAAAAAGAGTGTTGATATAGTCTCTTGTGAAAAAGGAATTCAACATTGCCTTATTGCTCTCTCAAATCAATTTAAATTGATTGTGTCAAATGTTTGATTAATTTTTAAAGCAGGGAAAAGGAATAAAAAAGAGAATTTTTTTGTAAAGGTAAATAAGAGAGGAAAGCATAACGTAATTGAAGATGATTTAAATGTATTGTGACAGAGTTGTCGAAAATTCGCCTTTTCTTAAGTGTTCATATAGAATTGAAATGGATCCTGAATGAGTTGGTATTTTTTTGTATATCTTGCCTGTTATTGATTATATACTAAACTAGCAAACAAATATTTATTTAACTAAAATAATATAAAATATGAGAACTTTTGTTTATCATGAATTTTACAAATTTATAAAATATTTGAAAAACATTTTTTAATGCAAATTAAGGGGTTTTTCTGGTTTATTGATTGAATTTATATTTTTACTTTTTGTGATTGTGCGCTTACGTTCTACTTTCTTTTTGTTACGTTTAATGACAACAAAATATATGGAAAGGGCTTGACTGTGAGTTAAAGAACTTCGGGAATCAAGCTAAAATAGCCTAAGTGAAAGAAAAAAGGAAAAGGTTAAGATATAGAAATAGAGACCTAAGAGATGGAGAAATAGAAAAAATGTAAATATGGAGAAAATATTTAAAAGACAGAGCAAGAGAAAAAGGTGGAGGAAAAGACATAAGAGAAAATGGAAAAGGGGATTAAGAAGCGGGTTGAAACACAAAATTCAGGTGCATTAGCAGGATTTACAAAATCTGCTAGTGAAACCGAATTTGAGGAAAAGAAAATTCAGCCACCTTTACTAAGAGATTCCGATGCAAACAAACAACACGTTCGATGCCATTCTTATAATTATTTTGTGGGTTAAAAGTAACAAGATAATATTTGCTAATTACACACAAATTGAATTTTTTATTTCTTTGAATAATAATTATCTTATTTATCGGAATATTTGCTTGGAGTTTATAAGTTTAAATATATTCTAACAAAATGATCCTCTTTTCTTGTCAATTCTATGAGACTTATTTTGAAAGACTAAACGACATACCTTAGTTTTGTTTATTTTCAAGACATTACATGTTTGAAAAAATTTACCGATAAAAGTAATTTTTGCCGTGCTGATATGCATAATTTTTTTTATTCTTTCTAAACATACGTAAATATAGGTTAAGGAATAGAGCTCTTCGGAAAGGAGAATGAGTTTTAGTTATTTCACTCGCCGTGTTTTTTTTTTACTTATTTTTGGTACTGTAAAAAAATAAAAGGTGAAAAAAAGAAAACATGAAAATATTTAATAATGCATACAAATTTACCTAAACATATTAGTCCATACGCACAGTACTAGCGCACAATGAAAATAAATATATTATATATTTAAGAATGAAATGGCCGGTAACATATAAAGAATCTTGTGTTCCTAAAATATTATGCTTCGATTTATTTATTGTAAATTATAGTAGTGATAATATGGTGGCATTCGCATTCGCTATACTATCTTTCAAGCAAGCATTTCGCTATACCAGCTTTCCAGCCTCAAATCTGGTTTAAAACACCAAATTGAAAAGAAGATAACGCTGTTTTTTAGAGGTAAGCAACTTTAAAATGAAAAATAAAAGTAAATAGATAAAAATTGTTATTATGACCATGATATTAGCTTTTTGATAAGATAATTTTATGCCTATAGTGGTTAAATACAATTTTAGCCAAATATCTGCCACGGTTGGCTCGAATGAAGCGCAGTTTTGAAGTCTAATTCTCAACCACTTTTTTGAGGAATTGGGGTCTTATATTCACAATAAAGCAACAAATGGTATCTTATAAGTGGTCCAACGTCTGTGGTTTACCATAAAATAGTAACAACTTTACATATTCTCACAGAAAAGGATCATAGGTATGATAACACACGATCGTGAAGGCCAATCTCGAAAGGCATGTAAAGATGCCTCTGTAATAGTACATAGTTTTCTTCGCTCCAAATCCGACAATTTTTGTTATTAGCGACAGCAATTTTGATTATTTAGCCAAAAGTAAGCCTCAATGCTGCACAAATTATTGCTCGAAAAAATGGTTGAGAATTGGACTTCAAGATTGCCTTTCATTCAGGCCCGCCGCGGCGCCCATATGCCTGATATCGTATTTAAACACAAATGGCATATAATTACCTTTTCAATGCAGGTGATACCATGGCTATTATTAGGATTTTTATCTATATTTTTTCATTTTAAAGTTGAACAACCCTGAAAAATATTCCAAATAATAGTAAAGAGAGTTTATTTGTCACCAGTAAGTCTCAATTAAATGAATTTAAAAAAAATAAACTTTCTGAGAGTTTAATGATATAGGCATATAGCAGAAGGTGTGTCATTCACAGAATTCTTATATTTATAAGACAATTTTATTAGTATACTGCACCGTAGTAGAAGGTGAATAATATGAGATATTTATTATATGGGTCAGAACTGGTGTTGTAGTATGCATGCCTGTTGTTACTATACGATTTTTAATCATGAATCGAAGCAAAAATATTTTATTTTCAAAACTTATTCCCTAAGGGAAAAGCACGCAAAAATTCGAAACTTCATATAGTTCCATTCATTTATAATTCGACAATTTAACAATAATTAAGGAATAACATAAAATTATTTGCCATATTTCTCCCGCTGGATGCAAGTGCCTATTACGCATGTTTTTTGATATATAATTTTTTTTTATTTATGATATTGTGTCTCCACATGTGTTATATATCAATTCAAAGCTAGTTAATTGAGAAGCTTATAACACATAATTAATTTGTGAAATATGATAAATTTCTGCATTAATAATTTGAAACCTATTTTCATCTTATTAATTTTATCGCATGGACCAAAAAGAGCTTAACAAAATTATAAGTTACAGCCAGTATTTCATTATTTTAAGAGACATAAAAACATTTGAAACCGATGATAAAAATATATATTAGCGTACAATTTTTAATATATTTTAATTTATTACAATTGTTGTCTTGTCGGAGGATTGATATAATAATAGCATCGATTTTTTTTTAAATATGTATATTTCCATTTTTTGTCGATCATAGAATTTCTGCTATTCGTACGAATATATAATACAGTTTATTTCCTGGTATAAATCTCTTTGACCTTCAATCAATATTCAAAACTAATTTAATCTATTAAAAACTCAAAATATTCGGAATTATTACAAAATTCGAAATTCACAACTCAAAATATTCGAAGCTCCAAGACATTAAAATTCACGCAAATAATATCAAATTCGTGAATTTTAATGTCCACCAATTTTAATGTATACCAGGAAATAAACTGTATTATATATTCGTACGAATAGCAGAAATTCTATGATCGACAAAAAATGGAAATATACATATTTAAAAAAAAATCGATGCTATTATTATATCAATCCTCCGACAAGACAACAATTGTAATAAATTAAAATATATTAAAAATTGTACGCTAATATATATTTTTATCATTGGTTTCAAATGTTTTTATGTCTCTTAAAATAATGAAATACTGGCTGTAACTTATAATTTTGTTAAGCTCTTTTTGGTCCATGCGATAAAATTAATAAGATGAAAATAGGTTTCAAATTATTAATGCAGAAATTTATCATATTTCACAAATTAATTATGTGTTATAAGCTTCTCAATTAACTAGCTTTGAATTGATATATAACACATGTGGAGACACAATATCGTAAATAAAAAAAAAAATTATATATCAAAAAACATGCGTAATAGGCACTTGCATCCAGCGGGAGAAATATGGCAAATAATTTTATGTTATTCCTTAATTATTGTTAAATTGTCGAATTATAAATGAATGGAACTATTTGAAGTTTCGAATTTTTGCGTGCTTTTCCCTTAGGGAATAAGTTTTGAAAATAAAATATTTTTGCTTCGATTCATGATTAAAAATCGTATAGTAACAACAGGCATGCATACTACAACACCAGTTCTGACCCATATAATAAATATCTCATATTATTCACCTTCTACTACGGTGCAGTATACTAATAAAATTGTCTTATAAATATAAGAATTATGTGAATGACACACCTTCCGCTATATGCCTATATCATTAAACTCTCAGAAAGATTTTTTTTTTAAATTCATTTAATTGAGACTTGCTGGTGACAAATAAACTCTCTTTACTATAATTTGGAATATTTTTCAGGGTTGTTCAACTTTAAAATGAAAAAATATAGATAAAAATCCTGATAATAGCCATGGTATCACCTGCATTGAAAAGGTAATTATATGCCATTTGTACTTAAGTACGATATCAGTCATATGGGCGCCGCGGCGGGCCTGATTGAAAGGCAATCTTAAAGTCCAATTCTCAACCAAAGATAAGAAATTACTACACAAATGGTAAAAGAAAGTAATAATTTCATTGATACAGCACTTGAAATTTACATAAAAAATATAACGAAATCTATTTAAGTAATCAGGAAACGTTCGTATTATATTTTAAAATCCTCCAGCAAAGTAAATCATTACATAATACATTTAATTGAATCATTTATTTTATATCAATTCTATTTCCGAATTTTAATCAATACTTTAGAACGCTACAAATAAATATCTCATTTTCAAACATATGTAGGTATGAATGACGTTTGTAATATGCCTTTTGAAATTGAAAACTATTTTAGTGTTTTGAAAATTATGTGAAAACTAAGTGCCAGTCGATGAATATAAAAACCTTAACGATACAATAACCTAAATATGTCCCTATGCTGATGGGAAAAGTTAATATTTTTGTAAGTTAACATTATTTTATTATACGCAAAGCATTAATATAAATTTGTGTTTGATATTATAATTACTGCTTACTAAAGTTATAGTTTTTATAATTTATTTGAATTTCCCTGATATTTTTTTTTTAATTTCTATAATATATAAATTTTTACCGTTATTGCTTTACCCAAGGTACAAATTATTGTTGAAACATTCTTTACTGAAAATATTGACTAGTAATTGAACTTTTTCGTCTTTGTATTATACTTTTAGGTTATTTTCATTATTAATACTGTTCGTGCTGATTTCTGCGAAATTAAAATATTACCAGTACAGCCTTTGCGATACGAAACTCTCTTGGTACGGTAAACCATTATATAATTCTGTAAATTGTGTCATTAACTTGATTTAATAAATTATTATGGACTCCTCGTTTTGGTTTCCCTTTTTAAATGAAGCCGCAAATGGATCGAGTATGCAGATGACATGGATCATTAGGTCCATGCCATTAGGCCTATGGAGATAGAGACAAAATTTAAAAAATATCCGTAGGATTATTTTACAACGGAGAGCTATTTGAGACATCCTTAACAAAAAAAAAGCCATGCACAGTTGTTTTTTAAGACGCTCCTTTAAAAACTTTAAAAACTAGGGGTGGTTTTTAAAGAGGAGGACACCCTTAATACCACCCTTAAATTTAGGATAATAATTTCGCCTTTTGTCTTTTTGTTTCAGTTGCCCTAAAAATTGCTGTACAAAATTTAACATACTGCTTCGTATATTCCAGGAATCTTTTTTTGAAATATAGAGATTTTTCTAAAATTTCAACACTTTAACCCAAGTTTTGTGATTTCCAACAGTAAAACAACTGCAAGTGCATGATCCCTCTCATAAAACGCCAGGTAAAATATATGATATTTTAAAAAGCAGCGTATTTTCTGTCAACAAATGAAAAATTATTTAAAATCGGTTTACCCAACAGATTTAATAATTCTTAAATTTACCTGAAAATTACAAATGTAACACGAAATTTCAATTAGATTGTATTACATTTTTATTATAAATTCTCAATTAAATGAAACTACGGGATGTAGTATTATAAGCAAAGATCTTTGCTAATATCCCACCTGAATATATTGTAATACAACGACACCTAGGTCGTGGTAGAGACATTAAAGAAAGTAGAAATAATACTACATCACGTAGTTTCATTTAATTATGAATTTCTACAAAATTAACGCCAAATATATTCAATATTATAAATTCTTTAAATTCCATCATCATTTAAATTGCATGCTTCAGAAAGAGACTTAATTATATCTTAGGTTTACTTTTATTAAAGTTTTTTTCATAAACTCTTACAATAAAACAACATTATTAACCAAAGTACCATATAATTGCTAAGGTTTGCGACTCCCTTCTAATCAATAGTTTTAAATAATATTTACTGGTAAAGGTTCTAGCAAAGAAGACATCATTTATTCATAAATGTAATTTACTAATAAATCGAATAAATGAAGACACAATTTTTTTTTTCTGAAACCGTAACTTTGACAGTAATTCTTTCGGAAACAATTGAAAATTCTCATACAATTCTTTAACATTCTCTTCTCAGTTTGATGTACAGAATCATCTGTATAAATAATAGATAGGTTCATTTCACAACCCGTACATAAAGATCCATGGAAAATGCTGGAATATAAACGTTACATAACAGCGAATCGCTTAAAGGCATATTCTTCAGCAATAGAATCCTTTTGATAATCCGGAAATGGAAATGGCTTGGGCGCTTCTACTGCCTCTATACTACTTGAGGATTTATTCACGAGGCGGATAACAGTTTGCTCTGTTTATTTATGAATGTATAATTAAATTGTATTGTATATGGTTAAACTGTTTGTCTTGCAGAATAAACTGATTCCAATTCGAATAGATTTTTACAAATTATCCACAGTTTGAATTATATAATTAATGGTCGACATTATTAGTTTAAAGGAAAAATGCGAATATTTTCCGATTGGCTCTCATAGAGCTTGTCTAGATAATATAATTATTTTCTCTTTATTACCTTAACTTGACTACACAAATGGCTATTTCCTGTAATATTAACAAGTAAATATTAAAATAGTTTGTCTCCAATTTACTTTTGTATCGAATAGTTGAATTTAAAAAAAATATAGTTAAAAAAAATTACATTTCTTTACTTTGCTTCGATTGTTGCCGATGATTCGATATTACCAAGGCTACCTTAACATTCTTTATGCTAAACCTACATATAACATGAAGAATGTTAAAGAAGTTTTTTTTTTCAAACTAGTCCTACACGTATACATAGAAACTTATTTTTATTTTTTTCTATAGCTTAAAAGGAAAAACGAAATTCTTATAAGATCGCTTATGTGTCCGTCTGCCTGTTTTTTTCAGAAACCACTTGATGTAGAAACTTGAAATTTATTATACTAATTAAGCATACAAACCTTCATATATTTCAATAAATAAAATTTAAAAATATTTTTATAAGAATATGGGGATGGCTCGAAAGGCAAATGAGACACTCAATATTTTTTTTTTAAATTCGAAGTACTTTGTCCCATGTTTAAAAGAGGAAATTAAAAGAGTTTTAAAACTTCTTATCATAATATTACTAAAAAATGTAAGTCAGAAAATCTTCAGTGTTGACACTGAAAATAAGCAAAATATTTATTCCTCCCTTATTTCCAAAACTGATGAAATAAAAGTAGTGTTGTTCTTCTCTAGTATTTCTATTAACAGTTGATAACTTCATTATAAAACATAAAATAAATATTTTTAAATATATGATTATTTGAATATTGAATATATTTGGCGTTAATTTTGTAGAAATTCATTATTCACAATTAAATGAAACTACGTGATGTAGTATTATTTCTACTTTCTTTAATTGCTTTACCACGACCTAAGTTTCCTTGTATTACAACATTTTCAGGTGGGATATTAGCAAAGATCTTTGCTAATATCCCAGTAGAAATAATACTACATAACGTAGTTTCATTTAATTGTTTATATAGTTATTATTAAGACATATGGATTAAATTTTTATTATGTAAATATATTGTCTAGTGTTTCTCTGATAGGCGTCAAAATATAGTGAATTTCTTAAAAACTATGAAATTTAGAATCACCACTCTTATTTTTCAATAAACTTTATATAAGCTTCCAATAACCCTTTTCAGTAAATTCAAGCAATTTTTTTTGCAATTTTGACTTAAGTATTTCTGGTGGGGAAGAGGAAAGACTCATTTTTAATGGACGTTTTCAACCATATCTTTGCAAATCGTTCAAAATAAATTATGAAAAATATAAAAAATTTAATGCTTAAAACTTGCTCATTTAATTCTTTTCCATATATATTAGTATTTTTTCCCTTTTCAAAATTTCCATAAAATATTTTCGAGTGTTACCAACTTAACCAGCCTGTATGAAGCGGGTTTAAGTTTTATATGTACACAATTTTTTCTTTCTACGGCATTTCAATGTCCACGAATATTTTCTTAGAAACAGTTTGACCGTTTGTAAGAAAATATTACTGGACATTTTTGGAAATATCTCTACAAGTATCTATTTTATACCAAATACGGCCAAAAAGGGGTTTGGATGGTTATTATTTTTTCTTTTTATTGATATTACAAACCCTTTTTAAGTTTTCATATAAGTTTTATGATATATGTACTTCTGACATATGAATACAAGAATGCTTTTCCAAGTGGTTATTATGTTTATATGCTATCCAAGTGGTTTTGACTTCAAGCAGTTTGGTGCATGAACAATTTTTCTCTTTTGCTGTTAGATATGTAATTTCTTTATAAAATAAAACGCAAATACTGTTTATGTAATAAGTAGTAAGAGATGATATAGACTTTGTTATGAACTCTAACGTTCTCATTCGATTGACACTCAATTTAAATTCTGGCAAATTTTAATACTTTTTAAATTTTCCTTATTAATAACTTGTTAATAATTATTACTAAATATTAATAAGGTAATTATTTTATTAGTATTTATTAACAGAAGGTCTTTCGATTATTTTCAATTGAAATTAAAATTATCTCCATCAATTTTATATAATAGATTTCCCAATGCAAATTTTCGTGTTTTTTATCTCTAAAAGTTACTTTAGCAGCATAAATGTTAAATTATGTTTAGGAATTTACTTGGACTACCTCGTTGAATGGCCTAAGAAGTTATGTGCATCTCAGCTTAGGTCAGTACATACTTCCGCGACTGACACTTTGAAGAATGAAATCATGGATAAATGAATTACGTTTATCACGCCTTATTGTAATTAATATATAAATATATACCAACCCATATAGAAATATACAGAATTATAATATTTCTTCAAAGAGCAATCCTAGAAATCTCTTGGAAAGTCTCACTTCATGATTCGACCTGCATGACAGTTCAACATTGAAATGATGAATGTGCTTTTGAATACATTGAATTAAATGCTTTCATATACAACCGTAATAATCTGAATATTTGAAACCATTTAATGTAATATTTATATGAATATTTCTGTTTTTATCCAAAATTTATGGTTTAATACTTAGAAATTTGTATATAATGTTATTATCTTTTTTTAATGGAACGGGAAACGTCTATTGATTAAAGAAAACGTCTATTGATAAATTCAATAATTTTTTAATAAAATTTTGTTGACTATTATGGGGATATTTAATTTCTAATTAGAAATTATTCATTTATAAAATTAAATTATTACATTTTTATTCATTCATTACTTCGATATTTTTTTCATTTTCAGTTTTGAGAAAAGAGCAAAAAACATTGTTTAGTGGCACGGTTTAATGCATACTATTCTTCCAAATGCTACATGGTAATATATACCCATTTAATTTCCTATTTTCTGCCTTGAAATACTCTGATATACATTGTATTATAATTAAAATTAATTTTATGTTAAAATTAATAAAACAATTTTTTTTATATTAAATTAGGAAAATAATCCATAACAGTTCTTTTAATATTCATTGAAGTTAAAAATTAATTTTGGGCGAAGAATTAATTGTGTGTGGCTCATTAAATTTAGGGCTCAGCAGATAAAAGGCCGAAAATTAATACTAAGTATGATATGCTTTCTTGATATAATATTTGATATTGTTAATATTTCGATGTAATGTGTCCAAAGAGCGAGGATAATATATAAGGCGACCTATGAACAATTTGAATTTAATTTCATTAAAAAATTACATAGTTTCAAACATGCTGATTGTCATGGTAATATAAAACCTTCTTCGAGTTTATAAAATTGGGTTATTGCCTCTTAGAGTGTAATTTTTTTTTGTTTTTATATCTGGGGACAATTTCTTCGTCTTCGAGTAATTAAATCCAGATCACCTAATGAAAACATTACTGTGAAAAATTCATTCACATAATTGCAGAAACAGTAATCCGTCCTAAATATAATTTCAAAATTCTACAAAAACGTTGTTTTTTAGGTAAAATGTTCAACTAAATTTCGAACTTACCTGTTCATTAAATAGTTTCCAATGTTGGAATAGATTTTCCAAAAAAAAATATAAATTTGAAAACAAAAACCCTTAATACAAAACAATGAAAGTTTAATATAGAATAATAGAAGTATCAAATCTAGGTTCAATAAATTTCATTCGACCGGGTATCACCGCATATGCAAAAATTTATATGAAATATACATGTAAGATATGAATCAAAACCAATTATTTAAATTGTTAGTATGAATATATTTGTTTTTTGTAGAAATTCATTATTCACAATTAAATGAAACTACGTGATGTAGTATTATTTCTACTTTCTTTCATTTTTTTACCACAACCTAGGTTTTGTTGTATTACAACATCTTAGCATCTTTGCTAATATCCCACCTGATAAGATGTAACACAATGAAACCTAGGTCGTGGTAAAGAAATTAAAGAAAGTAGAAATAATACTACATCACGTAGTTTCATTTAATTGTGAATATTAAATTGTAAGAGTACGCTTTTCTAATATGTAATATAAATATACTGATTTATAAATATGCTTTATTGATGAAAAAGATATGTAAATTATACATTCAAATTGCTTGTTTATGTGACCATTTAGAAGATGTAATAAATTAATTAATTGTAAGTTGGAAAATAATCTTCAAAAAATTATGAAAATCGAAGATGGTTTACCAAACGGAATAATGTTTTATTTGATTACCTTGAGCGGACGTTAATTTAAAAAAAAACTTGATTAGGCACATATTTAAATGTATTACCGAAGCAATATAAAACGAAAACATAATCTGCAATGGCAGTAATTTTATTTTTATTTGTTATATTCATCGTAAATTTCAAAATAAGTTACAACTACTAGTTGTAACAATAGATGTAATCTCTTTTATATTACTTCAGCGTGGAACATTAATACTCTTTCCCGTATACGGAAAATTAATATTTTATACCTTGATAGTAACCAGAAATTATATAATGCTAAAACTTCTTCGAGTTAGAACCAAAAAAATTTTGTGAAAAATTTACAAATTGTAAAAAGACAATAAATTTTCTTCGTGGGTTATGTGGTTTTGTTGGAACCGGGAGATTTCTTTTATATAGTGTTTTATATTCCACAATATATTTTCATTCATTTATAAATCGTATTTACGCCCGCGTTAATGGCCTATAAAATTAAAAATGATATCTATCAAATTGCTAAACTCTCACAAAAACTCTCCTAACGTTTATAAGAAAATTAATTACGCAAAAACTGTATTTTAAGTCTCAATAAGGTAAACAGTGTAGTAATATCTTGGTTATTGTCATCAAAATATTACTGCATTGAGGAAATTCCTAAAATATTAGCAAAGTATCAGGGCAAAATACAATATGAGATAAGAAGCAGAGTTCATAATTGAAGCCACTAAGAGTAAAGGAAATAACCACTAATTATGAGTGGGCTGTGAACCACTTTAACTTTTACAATCTTACTTTGAAAACAGTAAGCCAAAAAACAGAGCAAGATGAAATACAATAGCCTTTCCAATATCGTACTAAAGAAAGTCAGTGTGCAAACTATCGACAATTGCAAATAAAATATTTACACAGGTGCAACTTTCGTCTCATTTCTAGTGTAATTATATTTTCTTTTCATACATAAAAGTAAAGTGTAAAGTCTTAAAATTTTAAGTTTGAGATATCCTATGAATTCCCATATCCTCTCTAATATAAAGCTGCTATTTGCGTCAGATAGGCATCACATTACAAAGTTCATTTTCAATTTAATAGAGAGAAGAAAATTAACACATTTTATATCGTCTGAGACTTACAGCTTTATATAATATCATCATTAAATAAGACTCAGTTCATCACCACAACCGAATCTAATTGTGTTAAAAAATAGCTAACTGCAAGCCGTACTTTTTATTCGACGCAATTACCGCAGTTGCGTAATTAATGTTCGATACGATCGTTTCCTTTCGAAAATAGATTACATGGTGTATAATGGAAAACATCCTTATTAGTCGGAAAATCTCTGAGTAAACAAAATTAAATTATAATTTTCATTTTCAAAGCTGTAATATTATTAATTTATTTACTATATTATAAGACAGAGATAGGACTGCAATTGCTTCCAATGTTAGTTATTAGCTCAGAAAACTACATTTCTACCATAACAAAAAGAAATATTTTTTTTTATATTCAATGAAATCGGGTATTTTTATTGATATATCAGAAGGTATGTCGTAAAATAATGGATGAATAATTTAAATTTGATTCTATAGCTGATGCGGTTTGTCTGAAAATGGCATAAAACCGCAAAATGACGGTCGTCTTAATTTTCTTTCTTAAAAAAGGTATGAAATGTAACCCAAATCTCATAAAATTCTTTTAATCTATACTTCAATCCGAATGTACATTATTTTTTTTCACTGAGTTATAATTTTGGAGATATTGTAGGAATAGTAATTTTTGAGGATTCCTTTGGAAAAATGTTTAAAGGAAATTTAAAGAGAAAAACAAACTATGTACTTTTAAATTTGTGCTTCAATAGGCTTCCATTTGATTACTCGTACGTTTTTTTTTGTACTATTTTACCTCCCTTAACCAAAATCAAAATGTTCTTATTTCTTGAAAAAATTCGGAGAAAAATGTTCAGATCAAACGGATGAACATACAACGAAGTATTTCCATAAGTGATCCGTTTTAATACGGAACAACAAAGAAGAAAAATGCTACGGAACAAAGAAGAAAAAAATAGATAGATGTACTATGTAATACACACACATATACACTCACACACATACACTGAGTGTGCACGCACGCAAGCACATGCACACACACGTACGTGCACGGGCCCGCAGGTACGCACGCACACACGCAATCACGCACGAACGCACGCACGCCTATTGTTCATATATCAACATAGAAATTATGTGTGTGTTTATAGTTTTGACATACTTGGAATCACTCGCTAAACTCACAAACACCCTAACTGGAATCTTTTGTCTATATTTATATGGCAACATTTATGTCTGGTATTAATATTTGTGTGTAAATTAATATTGCTCATTTAAAATTTGATACGAGAATGTGGAAAATGAGCACCATAATTATCTCGGCACGCTCGCTCCGCGTATCTGCGTATAAAATCGGATGTCGGAATTTGAATACGTGACGTGTGATTACTGTATAAAAGGGTCGGATAATATTTTAGACGATCCACATTGCACTGTGATATTTACAATTTCCAAAATATCCGAGAAATTTTTACTACTTTTGATTAGATTCTACCCATTGATTTCGTTACGAAGTGGAAGTTGTTTTTTTTTCAGTTAGTATAAAAAAAATTAATTTCGTCGATTTACAACAATTTTAATATTGGTTATTTAAATGACTTTCCTTGCTTTTCCATTTAATGATTCGTTTATTTCTTTAGTGGCAATATTGTTTTGTAGGGTTCCATACGTGTCCATCTGTCCATTTCTTAGAGCCATTTTCCTCACAAATCGCTTGATATTGAAATATAAAATTTGGCCTTCTAAAAAAGCTACATTCAATGTTAATCCCCACATATCTTCAATATGAATACTCCTACATAAATAATACTAAAATATTTACAAATATATTTTAAGGGACACAGGTAAAGGGACCAATTAATCATCGGAAGTAAATTTGAAAATTCTATGTATTATACAGTAAGAGGTACATTTTGAAAGCACTGCTTCAAGGGGTCTTAATTTTTTTTATAATTATAGTTAAAACTATGGAAAACAGGATTTTTAAGTTTGTGCAAAGTTGTAAGAAAATTATAATGGTGATTCTAAGTATCATAGTTTTTGGTATACTATTAATAATAAATATGTCCCTATATTAAGTTATATAATGAATACAATAATTAAGGTAATTTCACATCAAATGAGGTACAATATTCTCCACGTACCAGATAAAGTCGCACTTGTGCGGTTTTTTGAGATGCGTCTTTGAAGCTACCCTCAGTTCAGCAACTGATGGTTGCGTTAAATCATTTAAATGCACTCTGCCCTCTGTCACTGTAATAGTGGAAATTTTCTGGTAAATTAATTTAATAATATTTTTGGAAGTTTCTTTATTTCTTAATTTTGCATTTGTAAGTAAAATATTTGTACAAGGATCGAGAATAACGCCCGCTCACCTGAATCACAGCGAACATAAAAATCGTTTCTCAATCAAACATATTTACAGGAATTATTGATAAAAAATTAAAACGTGTGTTCAATACAAATAGAACACATATTATGGGACTTCTGCACAACTTAGACGTGTATAAATACTTAATATTTTATGGTATTTCTGTTATACTATTGACAAAAATTAATATTATATTTGACGATGTAAATTTATTGCCTTGATTTTTCATAGGTGTAAAGATATATTGAACACCTAAAAATTATGAATTGTGATACCTGCCCTTAATGTTATGATAATTTTTAGATAAACTTCTAGTAAACCAATTATTTTATCATGATTTTGTGTAAGAGTTTTGAGGGGGGAGGTGGTTTAAATTTTTTGAGGATATTTTAAAAATATCTCTAGAACCCTCTTACACAAAATTATGAAACATGAATCGTTTTCAAATATTTTTAAATTGCTATTTTAATTAATATATTACAATAAAATACACGGAAAATTAAATAGAAAAAATTTACTATTTTCGATGTTTTTTCATGTTAACTCTTGACATATGGAATATAATATTTAGAAAGCGCTCCACTCAAATCTGTAATGATGCATCATGAGTGGGTGGCCATAAACATATTTTTTATTTAGAAAATTGTTATATATCGTTAACAAGTAAAAATAACAATTTGTATCTTTTTTTATCAACATGAAAAATGTGGCAATCTTGCATAAATAGCATTCTTAGCGATGCGACCATGAACTTGACTTTTTTAACAATCCCTATAGTGCATGATTACATAAAAGAATTGAACGGGGTGTTTTTAAAATTTTTAACAGTAATGGAACTTCACGATATTATGATTTAGTAGAGAAAAAAAATGTATTGAGACGTTTTAAATTGTCTATCTGCAGTAACATCGAAAACGATCGAAAAACATCGTTAAGAATATTCACAAATAATTCCACTTTTTTAATAAAACTTCACCCACATTTAAAATTTTGTTTTGATTAACTTATAAAGTAAATTTTTTACTTGATAACGTAACGCTATTAAAATTATATCATAATGATGTTCTAAAGGATTTTCAACACAATGACTGAAATAGTGACTAATAAATGAGAAAAATCTAAAGAGAGCTGAGAGGCCATATTGCTGCAGTTAAACTAGAGACAAGTTTCATAATAATTATTTCTCATTAGTAAAAATACCTACATTCAATATTTCAACAAAGTTTTACCGCCATTGGTCTTAAAAAAATGTAATTAAACCGTCGTTTAAACTCCGTCGGTGATTTGAACTGTGATAGATCTTACGAGCCCAAGAATGAAAGCTACCTTTTCATTTGATATTTTCCTCAACATTTAAATGCAAATTAATCTATAATAATAATTCGAACAGGATGTTACATATTGCTAAACCGATAATTGGTGCCACTTACTGATCGATCAAAACTTCAGCCAGCATCATTCAATGAATACTGATCGCCGTATTATTAGCAAAATTAGGCGAATCGTATGTTTAAATACAGTCTGTTTTAAAATTAGCAAATAAAGCAACTTTAGAACAAACACTAAATTCCCGCATATAAATTCCCAATAAATGATTCAATAAAGTAAAAAGTAAGAAAAAATATTTCTATCACACTGAAAACTTACAAACACGAAAAAAATATCAAAACAATACAGTTGGTTTTTGTTAAGGCGATAAGCATCTTAACAATACAAAACAAAAGCTTCAAGCGGAATTATCCGGAAGAAGCTTTAAAAGCTTTTTCGTGATCCCCATCAACGTTGACAGCATTTATTTCGATTTGCGAATTGGACATTGATCGATTAAGGAATATGTAATGCCTTAGCGGAAGTTATAAATTAAGAAAAAGATATAACATAATGGTTAAAATTAAATTAATGGGATACACTGAAGGCTTTATTATCTCACCACAAAATATATGATTAAAATATTTATTGATACTTTCCTAAAATTTCTGTTCTTTTTTCTTGTAAGCATTTTGAACAGATAACATCTAAAAAATAATGGCACAATTGTTTCATTTACTTGTATTTTGGACGGAAGGACTAGTCTCAAATTTACTAATACCTCTTCTTATTCACAACTGAAAAATGATATAAAAGATTAATTACTAGGTTATCTATCAATTTAAATGCAACGACTGTAATAGCGTATATATAAGTCAAACAGGATATTTTACTACCAGATACAAAGAACGCATTGCTAGCTGGCGGAATAACAAATCAGATACAACCCACTTTGCAAAAGGCAATAAACTGAACATCCTAGAAACATTAGAAATAAACAGATACAAAAAAGACAGAAGGTTAATATATTAAATGAAAAACTCAATACAATATCATCGCCCATACTAATTATCTTCTAAACATAACGTAGTTGGACAACATTGATACTGCAGTACACTTCAAATTGTTTCAGTCCGGCAACACATCTAAGGAGATACGTCACAAAAGAAAACAAAAAATGAGAGATATGTATAATTAGTTGTAAAACTTTGTTCCAAAAATCGGATGCCCTTGCTATTGTATAAATATATTACTCAGAATAACGTCCATTTAATTTATTACATACACCGGAATATCTGCATTGAATAACCTCATAGAACAATATCAATTTAATTTATTACCCTCCTTAAATATAAGTAAATTGTATAACTTTCGAAAATATAACAAAAATTATATCGTTTCCTACCATAAACTCACTAACGCAAATAGTGGGAAAACCCGCGCAAACCTCACTTCGGCTATTGTTTTGTATAATTTTTAAATGCTGTTGGAAGTTTCTAAGAGTAAATTTTTACAAATTACCTACCTGAAGACGTTGTCATAAAACGAGATCTAGGTCGTGGTAATAAAGTTAAATAAAGTAGAAAGAATACCAACATTACGTAGTTTTGTTTAGATGTGAAAAATTAAATAAAAAAACGTTGAATTTTAAAAAATTGTTTTAACAAAAGTTCGGATATTGAAAATAATAATTCACAATAAATATATAAAAAATATTTATAATTGCGTATCGTAATATTAAAATAAAAAAGGCTGTCGAATTCAATATATAATGGCGAATACATTGCAATAAATATTATGCGAGCACATCTTATCTGTAATGTGACTTGAAATATCATTTGAAGTAAAAGTTACCGTCCACGATACTTAATATAATATCAATATGCAATAAAAACTTATTCTTACCTTAGAATTAAAAAGTTAATTAATCTATTAATTTGGAAGGAAAAATGATTTCCATGTTACGTACGGACGATAAAAAATCGTACTCCTTATTAGTACAGGTACCCTAAGGAAAATATAAAATTTTCACCTGATTCAAAAGTATAGAAATATTGTCTAATTAAATTAGCAACTCAAATATTATACTAATAAAATCTTGTATTTGTAATGGATTGAATTGTGGCTAATTAGTTTTTAACAACGATTTCGACTTATCTGGAAAGGCTGTCAAAAGTTTGTACAAATATACATATTAATATATATATATATATGTGTGTGTGTGTGTGTGTGTGTGTGTGTGTGTGTGTGTGTGTGTGTGTGTGTGTGTGTGCGCGTGCGTGTGTGTGTGTGTATATGTGTGTGTAGTATAAAAATATGGATTAGCTGAAGCAACACCTTCAATTAAACTACATCAATATAAATAGATTTAAATGAACGTAAAATCCGATACTTTTATTTCATGAGTTAATATTTGTCAAGATTTATTGATATTGAAATTGAATTCGACTGACTTAAACAGTAATTAGTTGATAATTAGAAATAAATCACGCACGTTAATAATACATGTAAATGCCAAAAGCCTAGTGCGGGTGAAACAAAACTTTCGGTACTTAAATCTGAACTGAATACAAGAAACTTGATGCTGAGATGATGTTTATTATTGAGAGCTTTATTCATTAGTAGTTTCTTTCAGAGGAGTCTACGGTGAACTCAAAGAAAAACTGTCAGAAATTAGATCAAAAAGCAAACAAACTAAGTAGGAAAAAAGGTGGAGTCAAAAAAAATATTGAATAAAGTATTCATCAGTTTAAATCAATTTCATCGGATACAACCTAACATTTAATTACGTTGTATTATTGTAGGGAATTGGAAACATATTTATTGGAATTATGTTATTTGAAATTTAGTTTGTGATCGCTAAACCTTTAATTAAAAAGTCAAACCTGGACGTAATGCTATATCTTAGCTGAACAATTATTTGCCAAGGAGTTAAAAGGTATTAGACACTTAAAGTGATTTTTATATGTATTTAGTACAATACGAGTATATTTATTTTATCAAATGGTCACTAGACCCTCTTCGTTCGTTTGCTTAATTTATTTTTTTAAACTGGGCTGTTTTCTTATTCAGATTGATTAATGGGTACCTTATAAGTATAAAATAAAAATGGCGCCTTTGGAACAGGGGGCGAGGTTTATACCACACTCACCACTTTATAAATTTTAGTGAGCTAATATTTTAGAACGAGTGATTTATAAAGGAAAAGAAAATACAACAGATTTTTTATTTACAGAAAGGACGATTGTTTGTTTTCAACCCAGTAATTTTTTCAGGAAAAATCAATATTTACATAGTAAAAGCGCTATAAACTTTCTCGAAAAAGTGAATTTTTTTGTGCTTTTAGTCTAAAAATATTTATCGAAAAAAATATCTCTTCTGTTGTCTAGATACAAATAATTGAATCGTTCTTGAGATATTCACAAAAAGGTATTTATTAACATTGCCACTCCGTACCGTGCACTTGTTATTCCTACTCATAAGGGAATTTCTAATAAACGACAATTAAGAAATGACTGTAAGATTTCATTTCTTTTGGATCCCTACTTTTTCCTTACCCACTGGGTTAATATTTTATAGCGTTAAAAGAAATTGCAGCGCGAACGTATTATATTATCTCTCCTTAAATTCTAGGGTTACATTTAAAAAAAAATAGAAAAGGAAAATAACATTAGAATAAAATGACGTCTAGTGAATAATATGCTATATAGTACGTGGTAAAATAGAAGGAAAGCGACATATCTACATATTTGAAAACGCGAATGAGAGGAAACTAAGCGTGTTCTATAAAATAATTGAAATGAATGAATCATGTCATGTTTCCTATTTAAAACTGATACAATTCCAAGGGATTATTAAATGAGTTGTTTATGTATAACAAGAAATAATATTTTTTTATTTCCATTTTAATTAAACATTCGTCAATAAGATTGTTAAATAATCACTGTAGCGATACTTTTACTTATAATTTGAATCCAATTAGCTTCAGAAGCATGATGAATTATTACTACTATTCATATAATTCTCAGTAGATTTGTGAAAATATCTCATTATAAATCTATTAAAATCGTATTATTGTGCATATTTCATAAACTATGGATTATATAATCACCATAGTTTGTTATGATTGATAACATAAAAAAATTGCCTGTATGTAAGTACCTAACAAAAGACTACATAATAATTGTAGATGATTATTTTATTAAGATTAAATAGTTATTAAATAATTTAGCATTTGCAAAATTACATAGTCGTCACTGAAAATTTTATTTGAACTCGAATATGGTTATCAATATATTTTTCTTGTGATATAACAAAATTTTAAGTGAGAACCCTTAATGACTACGAACCATTCTGAGGCATTTTTACATCAAATATCTCAATTATCGAAACTTATAAACCTTTTCGGCTCAGGTATGTTTTTTGTAAATTTTCTAGATAAATGTCTCTGTAATCGATACAGTGAGGATTAATTACTTCTATAACTGAGACTACAGGCTAGTTATATTTCTGTTTGTAAAGGTTTTGCCCTCTTGGTTTACAATCTAATTCTCCATCCCATGTTCTGCATTTGAACACCTCAAGGTTTAATTCGGTTTTATTTATTTGAAACCTGTCGGAACTAAAGTCGTTAAAAAACTAAAATCATTATCTATTCGCAAATAACTAAGGTTATCGTCAGTTAATGAAAGTAGAAAGTCAGGTGTTGAACTTGGAAGCCATTTCAATGTACCGAAAACTGCTTTATACAGTATCATCCAAAAGAAAGACCAAATACAGGGTCAGTGCAAGGATAATAAAACTAAAATGTAGACACTCATTACAATATCCAGGATTTGAAAAGTGTTTGGCAACATGGATGAACTGCAATAGAATTATAAAATATTTATAAAATAGGCAAAGGCTCGGTTACGATACACTTAGGAAAGGGTGACATTATTTCATCGGCTATAAACCAAGAACAGTGGTCAAGCAAAGTTCATCTAAATTAATTTTGCCCACATCATTATTGGAATAAAATCTGAGTAGTCAAATGGAAAAAGTTTGATATTTCATAAGAAACTAATGAGAGTTTGTGTCTTTTTGAAGCATGAAACGTTTTAATACTGTTATTTTATCCACTCGTTTACTCTAATATTACTTAAATAGGTTCATAATAATTTTGCGAGATATACATAATTGCAAATTATCTTCGGAACAAAGTCCATAAAACATTTTTTTCTGATGAACTTCACTGACAAATTGTTGAACATTGGGGTTAGCATAAAGTTGATTTTCAAAATTATTACAATAAATAAATGACTTTTTTAACTATCATTAGTCCAGTAAAATATCATATTAGAATATGACGCTGGATATATTTCCATATTTTACTCGCTTTGAATTGGTATTTGTGTGACTAATGGCGTATATTTAATTTGGCAGTGAAAATAGGACATGAAATATAAGCACACAGTTGTTCACAACTTAAACTAATCTAAACAATCAATAGCAGCCATCTATATATACATACTGACATGAGCTTCTAGTCAATTCGCGTGTTTATAAGTGTATGTGCATGAGTGAGTGTCGATGTTAGTGTATATATATGTAACATAACATTAATTAATTCTAATATTTATAATAAGTTTCAGTCGTCCAGATTTTTTCATATTTCACAAAGAAAAATTGTTTGTTAGAATCTGACTGATCGATAAATTTGTAATTGGTCAGAATCGTAAAGTATGTAACCTTTATGGCAAACACATAAAATTATTCGCATAACTTATGCATTCCAAGAGCAAACACACAAATATTTTGCTATGGAAAGCAGACCGACTAAAATGGGTCCGATGTTAAAGAACTACAATTTGCGACCGTAATAGAAAACAAAGAAAGCTTCCTTCATAATTGCTCATACATTATATTTTTAAAACACGAGTATCACGAATCGTTAAAGAAATATAAAAATAACAAAGAAAGTCTAATGTAACACATAATAACTTTTTATAAAGGATTACATAATATAATTAATGCCGCGTTGTTCCTTAAATTTGTAGCCATTGTTGAAATGAATTAAAAATATATAGGTAATTAACGTTGACAATGGTTATATTGTTGACAAATAGAATGTTTCTTCGCTCTTATTGTGGTTTACGTAAATTTGTTTTGACGATCCTGTCGAGACTGTGAGTATCCTGGATTAATATGCTACATCTGTGAATAATGGATAAAACGAGACGCAATCTGCACTTTGTTTTATTTAACTAGCGCAAAGAATTCCATAGAACTAATAAAACTGGGCCCAACACCTTATACCATCCTTGCTAATTGTCCACCTGAAAGAAACACCATCTTTGCTAATTGCCCACCTCAAGATGCTGTAATATAACAAAATCTAGGTTGTCGTAAAGAAAAAAAATATAAAATGGTAGTATCAAAAATATTAAGAAGAGAAAAGTAGATAATTTATTATTATTAAATAACCAAAATATAACAAATACGTTAATATTTACTATTCATCTCCAAGTTTACAAAAAGGGGGACATTATGGAATGTGCCAACTATAGGGGAATCAGTCTCCTTTGGGCTTCTCACAAACTATTTTCCAATATATTTTTTAACAGAATAGTGACCTGTACAGACAACATTGTACCACCAATGTGGTTTTCGTAGGGGAAGGTCCACAACAGAACAGATCTTTAACATTAGGCAAATTATGGAAAATACTAATAATTTCGGCATAATAACACATCTCTTTGTTGATTTCAAGGCTGCATACGATTCAGTAAACAGAAAACTGTTCATTGAAGCCATGGGAGAGTTTGAAATACCTGAAAAACTTATACATTTGACAACTATTACTCTAACTGAAACAAAACTTAGGGTTCAGAATAATCTCTAAGAGCTTGTTGTTTCAAATGGGCTCAAACAAGGGGATGCACTGGTATGTTTGCTATTTCATATTTCCCTCCAAAGGATTGTGGTATATTCGAGCATAAATACCCTTGGTACAGTCTTTAACAAATCTGTTCAGATTTTCGCATTCGCTGACGACACTGATATTATCGCACGAACTCCTTAGTTACTTAGTGAGCTCTTTACATCACTAGAGCAAATGCTTGCAAATGCATCTTGCTATCAACGAAAATAAAACTAAATATATGACCTGTGCCAATTGTAGCAGCCCTTATTTTGAAATTGGGGATTATACATTTAAAATCGTTTGCAACTTTAAATACTTAGGATCAGATGTTAATACTGTAAATGATATCATGCCTGAGATCCGTAGTAGGGTCACAGCGGCTAACCGATGTTTTTTTGGTCTTAAAAAATACTTCAAGTCTAGCTTCACCAGTATAAAAATAAAGATTCTGATTTATAAAAGCTTAATTAGACTCATTCTTACCTAATCTGCTGAGACATGAACAATGACAAAAAAATTTAAACATATCACTTCTGTTTTTGGAAGAAAGATTTTAAGAAGTATTTTTGGTGGTCTAAAATGGACCATCTGGAGAAGGAGTACTGACTCTGAACTTTATGAATTATTTAAAGAACCGGATGTAGTCAAATAAATCGTATTTCAGAGAATGAAATGGGCAGGGCATTTGAGCAGAACAAACGACAGTCAGGCATCAAAAAAGATCTTCTCAGCCAGACCCCAATACTCCAAAAGACCCCAATGTTCCTGAAAAAGAGGAAGACCTAAATTTAGGAGGCTCGACTGCCTGGAAAAGAATTTTAAAATCCTAAGTGTAACGAACTGAATGTCTCTGGTCATGAACAGGAGAACTTGGGAATTGATTCTGCGGAAGGCAGGGAGCCATCCTGGGCTGTCAAGCCATTAAAGAAGAAGAAGAGCATTCATCTTCAAGTTGTTTCGTCTGAATATAAATTGATATTCAAAATGTTATTAATAAAAAAAAATAATTACGATCGAAAACGTAATTTATTCAAGAAGTATAAAATAATATTAAGGATATTGGTCAGTCAAAATTTGAGAATACACATAAACTGCTTTAGAAAAATTCTAAATTAAGTATGAATGTGTATTAGTTACATTATCCTCCGAGTAATTTATCATAATGTAAATATCACATTTAAAACAAAGCTAACATATGTATAGGAAAAAGGTGCGATGAAAAAAATTAAACGGATTAATTGTTTTGCATGGACAATATGAATTTAGGAAATACCATGAAATACTTTAACTATTAGAAAATATTTAAAAACACTTTTAACGGAAAGGCACTCCTACAACTTCGTACTGTTGGGAAAATTGATAATAAATCACTATAAAAGTGTTATATATTTTAACCAAACTACATTTCACATTAACCAGCCTCTCTCCACGTCTATTGTTATATGGAACGCTATGAATTGCATTGAAGTATTATGCACCTTTTTGTAAGAATACAAAACATTTTGGTAAATATACGTACAGGTAAAAATAATTAGTTCCCTTGATGTATAATTACATATTTCTTTTTTTTTAAACTATCAATCCCGTTATTTTTGTTTTTCTAACATAACTGGATATTTTTATATTTGCCTAATTATTTTACGAATATTTCCAAATAAAGTAAAAAATGTTGTCGGAGGAAAACCTTCGTAATGTTTTTTTTAAAAATTAGTAACTGTAGAAGGAAAAAATAGCAATATGAAGGTAATAAAAAATAAAAAGGGTAGACAATATAGTTGATGCGAAAAGATTTAAGATCGTTTTATTCGTATTTGATTATTCTATTAATACGGTTTAAAAAATAATTATAAATCAAATTGTAAAATCAATAAAATAATACATATAAACGCATATATATTATATGACGACAGCCATATATAAAAACACACATAGTAAATTTATACACCTGTACATAAAATGACGGTAAAGATATTGCTTAATAATTTGAATAGAAATAAACTATCCGTGACTGGAATAAAATTAACTTACGTTTTTATTCGATTTCAGTTTGTATCTCAGAAAGAAACTTGAGTAAAATAAAAATGTTTTATATCTCAGCTTGAACTTTTATCTGAATAGACTGTGACAATTCCGACAATTTTATTTATCATTTCGTAAGCCTGCGCACTCGGTTGTCATGGCGAGAGCGATTGTAATTGAATTCTTTATTTGAACGAAGCAAAGAATAACCTGCAAACTCTAAGCGCTACATTATACGTAAAAAATGTTTTGAGATAATTTTTAACTGAATTTGGGCGTAAGTCCTTGTAATATTACACTTTTTCCCTTTAAAATATAAAAAATAACTTTATTGTTAAAGATCAAAACGTAAGCGTAAAACGTACAAAAATGTAAACGTAAAAATATACAAAAAACGGATAAATTGATTTACCTCATTTATGAAAGGTAACAGTACAGTGCAGGTAAGACATTCCTTATTATACACATGCAAAACGCGGTTTTGTCCAACATCCAACAACAAGTCAAAGGGGTGTAAACTAAATTTTAAATCAATGAAGTGGGAAAATAAAGAAATTCGGACGTCGTTATAGTATATGCAAATTCGAGCTAAGCTAATATTTGTTACAAATTATATAATATAAATAAAAATAATCCAAAATACAAGTAGAATTTCATATTGCAATTGGTTTGGAAAATTTAAGGTCGAAATAAATAAACTTTTTTTTTAATTAGGAGATGAGCTTTAAAAAAAAATTAATTAAGTTTCATTTACAACGCGATATGTAAATTATTAATTTATTTAATGTAATAGAATAGTATTAAGATTACCTCTCAACATTTCAAAACGATTTAAATGACGTAATATTTTTAATACATATGGTTTATAATGTAAGGAAATTCTAGAAAAATTGTAGAAAAGTGTTACTTTTATACAATGATTTTGCAACTTTGCGTATCTAGGAATGAAACTTACCTGGTTCATTGGTTTTTATTTAAGTAATGTAGAAATAATACTGTGGGAAACACGACAGTACTTCAAAACCTTAAAATGGTAGCTGAATTTGAAGATGTATCTCTGAAATATAATAGACAATTTGGATTTTAGTATCCTCCATCGTTTAGCGAATAACAAAAGTATCGACTGAGTAGTTCTCTCTTTTTTTGAAAAGCCTAAAACCTTTAATGAATAAAAATGAATATGTTTACTCGATAAATAGGATTTTATTTATTACCCAAAATTTTAATAAGAAGGAAACCAATTTTTTGGATCAATTGGAAAATATGAAAACCATACATGAGTATAGCGTAAGTCCGAGCGTTTTTTTATAAATTATCTTTCCGAAAGGATTTTTACTGAAAATAAATTTTTTGCACGAAATACTCAATTATTAATTAAAAAAATGAATTCATTCTCTGAAATTTTAAAGAATATTCAAGGAAATATACGGGTTGGAATCGCTGTCGTATAAAATTTATTATTTTCGGACAAATAAGTTAAAAGTATATCAAGTTAAACAGTCATCAATATAATATCTTTGGCGTTAACATCGAAATGCATTGTTTTGCAACTATTTTGCTCCATGATTCCGCTACTTTATATTAATTTAATTCTTCATTTAATTTAAGTTACGTTTTTAAAGTTTAAAAATAATAATGATTCAAAGTGGTTTTTGGGTGTAAATATTGACACTTAACTTGAGGAAAAATATTGAATATATTTGGCATTAATTTTGTAGAAATTCATTGTTCACAATTAAATGAAACTACGTGATGTAGTATTATTTCTACTTTAGGTTTTATTGTATTACAACATCAACAACAAAAATCTTTGCAATAGCCCACCTTAATATATTGTAATACAACGAAACCTAGATCGTGGTAAAGAAATTAAAGAAAATAGAAATGATACTACATCACGTAGTTTCATTTAATTCTGTTCAGGAAAAATGTAACATAAAGGTTTATTCTAATTTTTGAGTTTACCTCGTAACTTACAAAAAGGGTTATTTAAAAAAAATATGAACATATGACTTAATTACCTGGAAAAAATTAGAAATTCTTAAAATACCTCATAGTTAGTTTTCATTTAGTTTTAAATTAATTTTTTTCTCCGTGATTTTGCTTAAATTAATTTTCATAATTTTGAGATGTATTAACATTATCTTACACGTTTCGGCATAAAATGATATTTATCCAAATTACTGTTTATTTGTTTTTCAATTGCTTGGAATTGCTCTGCAAGTATGGTGTCCTATTCGTCATCGTTTTATAACTATTTTAATATGTTCTTCTACAAGCTCAGCGCTTTGAGTAATACTGCAATTTGTACATGTGCTTTCAAAGCAATAAATAAATAAAATTTGATAGTTGGAGCAAAAACTGTAATTTTTTTAATCTATCCCAAATGTATTATTATCTAACTATTTAAATTTCCTCATCTTAAGGAATCTTATCGAAGAAAATGCCCCTCTCTAAATGCTACTCTTATAATAAATAATTAAAAGTACATGATAAGACCAAAAATAATTATCGGAATCATCTCCGACGGATAATACCGGAGTCAGCTGATAATTTGGACTAATATTCTCTGATGATGAAAAAGTTATTATAGCTCACAGGTTTTTAGCTACATACATTTGAGCGTAAATTGAATCATAAATTATTTGTAAAAATGTAAATGAATTGCCAGTGGAAAAAATTAAAATATGGAAACATAACCCACAATAAAATATCTGATAAAAATCTTAGGATAATATTAGAAACTTAAGGTAAGTTTCTAATAATGTAAAAAAAAATTGTTTTAAATATAATAATTCGAATTCGAAATAGTTAAATCGACAATATATTTCGAGTAGTTTCTACGTTTTATGATCACAAAATGTGGAATTTATTTTATATCATTAAAGTTTGCAAGAATTCGATGTTAATATGTAGAAAAAAATATTCCCAGGCTTAAACGTACTAACTTATCAATACTCTAAATGAAATTTAAGTGAATATTTTATATGATCAGTATTCTAATAGAGTGAATTCTTTTTTGATATGTTTTACTTCAACAAATCTTTAGCATTGATATTATCGGTAACATAATTACAACTATGAAAGCAAATACTCTCACATTTTTTACCATTTCTCAGCTTCTAATACTTTCAAGCGACAAATAGGGACAATTGGCGGTACATGATGAGATATTGGATCATTGGGCTGAACATTTTAATACTTTTCTCAACCCAGCTATTCACGGAGTAGACCCCGTTCATATTAGGTATTTTCTAACTCTAAGAATCTTGGTAAGCTACCTTCTTTGAATAATTTTTTCGAGCTATTAATCGTCCTCAAAACGGTAAAGCTTCGGGATAAGGCAGTTTTTAAGTTAAACTGTACAAATACTTTATGGTAAAGTCAGTCTGAAATCGGTTTGCAAGTATGAGAGTCTGAAGTAATACCTGATGGACCGGAAAGACGCCTTTATTGAAACTTTATAAAGGCAAAAGCGACAACTCGGCACTATAGGTTTTATAGAGGTATCGCTTTGCTGAGGGTGGCAGGTAACATCTTGCTTCATATAATAAATCGGTCGGCTAAGAAAGTTAGCTGATTGGATCATTGCCGAAAATCAGTGTGACTTTCGACCGAGAAAGGATACACCCGATGCTATATTTGTTTTAAAATAATTACAAGAAAAATGTATCAAACAATATTACATTCTACAGATGTCTTTTATGAAACTTGCGAAAGCTTTCGTCCGTGTACCGAAATCTGGCCTTTGGATTGTCCTTGAGAAATTGGGATTGGCTGTGAAATTTACAAATCTTGTATGAATTTTATGGTGGCATAGTGGCTAGAATAAAGCACGAAAATGGCTTTGCATCCCTCTTATTTTTAGTCACCGGCACCACTTAGTGACTTGTATAACGTCTGCACTATTTAAGGACTGATAAGATCGATTCGAAAGATTGGCAAATGCACGCTAAGATTGCTGTGTACAATGCAATAATTTTATCCATAGTTTTATCCATCATGTTGCTGAAATTTGTTTCTATAGGCATGATATTAAACATCTCGATTCCTTCATTATACAATGGTTATACACAATGCTGTATATGAGGAAACAGTACATATTACTAAACTCGAGAGCTTTACTGCAAACCGAAGTGAATGGCATAGGGATTATGATTATTGAGGGTTAATTTAGGTGAAAAGGTAACCAAAAAACCTTGTCACCCATGGATCACCTTAGGCTTCCTAAATCTGTGTTTTTCTCAAAAATGAAGGAGAGGAAGCATAGGCTTTGAGGATTTTATACACTACACGGATGTATTTAAAGGTCATCTGATCGCACGTGACTTTCAACAGATTGGTGGGAAAAGCTTGCGTAACAGAGAAAAAATACGTTCTTGCAAAGAACCGCTCAAAACGATTCTACCATTACATTTGCAATACACCATATCACTTTACATCGGTCGGCACGCAACAAGATTTTCAAAACAGATGTGGCTTACAAGTTATCTTCTCTCTCATTTCCAGAGAGTTCACCGTCGATGTATTAGTCAAGAAGGACATCATTAGCATTGGTGTCGTTACAGTTAAAATTAATTAGAGTAAAATAATTAATCAAACGTATTAAAACCATGTAAAACTAAATCTAATAAAACGTATGTTAAAGAAATATATTTAAAAAGTTCTATATGAATATTTGGCAAAAGTTTATTAAAAAATTAGTTTTAAAAGAAACGTATTAGGAACGTAAACGTCAATGAAAAATGATGCGGTTTTACTGTACGGCAAATTCTATTGGTGAGAATGCATATTCCCCCTATAACGTAACATTTTGTTTCTTTTTTTTTTTCTTTCGTCATTACAGTTGTAATCGTTTCTACTTCCCTTAATTTATATAGTGTGTAAAATTAAAGATATAATAGGATATGAAAACGAAATATCAACACCGCCGCATTGATAAATTTTTAAAAAGAACCAAATTCATAAAAGCAGATTATAAATACAAATATCCATTGGAATATGACCCATCATAAATACAAACTACATGTCGCGGAGAATTTTATCGGGAACTCTTTTCTTTACAAGCGCTAACAAGGATAAAGAAAAGATAAAGCTCAATGCCAAATTCCTTTGATGTATGACTTTTTCTTTATACAAATATACGTATTCAAATGGAAATTGTTTGTTGTGAAAAACGAAGAGGTCGATTGAATATTCATCTAACACTCTACGTATATGTAAATGTGTTTACATTGTAATATAATCTTAAGAAAATCGGATTTAACTAAAATAGCTTTTTTTTTTAATTTTCAATTGAGCATGGAGGTTGCTAATTAATTATTTCCTTAAATTTTTAGGAATCACTTAATTTCCATTTAAGGCAAGGTTGAAAGGAAAAGAAATGATAAAAACGTAATTTCGTGTTAGCTTAATTTGTTTATTGGAATTCCGTTTTCATCAACTTTGTAAATTATAATTAATTTAAATGGAGGAAAAAGGTTCTATTAATTATGTTTTTATTCACGCCATAACATTTTATATTCAATGATTGGCGAAACAATATATATCTTATACCCAAGTTTGCTTCAAATAAATTTGATAAAAATTCAATGGAAAACCTTAGATATTCAACGTAATAGATTTTAACAAAGACTCATATTTAAGGTATAAAATAGCATATATGTAATTTTTCTGCTAAATACTCGTTTATTAAATTTTACCGTAAATTAATATAATTTATATAAGAAAAAAAATCATATGGAGAAAAACACGCATAGTGACTATAAAAGCTTTAAAGAATATATAAAAGACGTTAAAAAGCAGATTAAAAACGCTTCACATTTATGAGGAATAAATTTAAATATTATCGTAATCTTATTTAATTATTTAATCCTTATTAAGCTTGAAACCAATGCGGTCATCGGATTTCCACGTGAAGCAACTTGTACACTGTTGTTCAATGTTGAGGAAAATATTAAAAAAATGTTAATAGATTTTTATATAAAAGAATGTACGAGTACTGTGCTCAACTGGACAGTACCCATACATTTTGTTTTTTTAATTTTCATCTCTCCTCTTATTTTCCTCCATATGTAAAACATGCAATTAAATTATGATGAGGTATATACAATTTATAGCAACTTCCTGCTTTAAATTGAAAAAAATTAAAAATCTCACTGAACGTATCCCCGGTTAAGTTTACATTATTTAGTGGAGCTACGCTCTTGCTCAGATGCTACAACAGAAAAAATAGCTTCACGTTTTGGAAAATAAGTAAAAATATTCCGTTTCGCTTCCACTGAAAAATCATAAACTCAAATTGCTGGCTTATTAATTGCCAACCTAATAATATGTAAAAGCTATACACTGCTGAATTAAATACTGGACATTTTTTGAGTGAAAATAAAAGCTGGTTATTAACTACATTTTATTTATTTAATCGTTTCGATATGGATTAATTTATTTTTAAAAGTTTATTAAGAAATAGTTACATGTTATTTATTCCGTAACAATCTACTTTCTGGTTATATTTGAAACAAATTATGAATTAAAAGAAATCAATTCCAATTCTGCACAGCATTTGAATCGAGCTACAACTAAATATAACAAATTGCAAAAATTTAGTTCTCTAAAATGTCGTCAGAATAACAAAATATCTTTGAAAGTTTTCTCATTAACATTAGTGAAAATAACATAGAAGAGATTAATGTAAATGATTGTTAAAATATTCTCATTTATTTAATTGTTTCAAAATTAATAAACGATGCAAGTAGTTTAACGCTTTAATTAAACGGAGCTATTTAATATGCATACACTGCTCAAGAGTTCTTATTCAGTGTTATCATTAACTTACAGGAAAAGCCGAAAACATATTTCTTTCATTAAAACTAATGAGAATTGTCTTTTTGTCTGGCAGCGGTTTCTTCATAACTCATCTAAACTTGTTCATTTATAAAAATACAATTTGTCATTGTATAAAAAAATTAACTTTGTGTAATATTATTTATATTGAATTGGTATGAAAGTATTGAGGGTTATAATTGCAAACAATTATTTTAGTAAAAGTGCATTAGGAGCTTAGTAAACATCATTTTAATACATAGCACATTGCCAATGTGTAGATAAAGCGTAGATTTCTTCTCCGCAAACCTTCGGGTTTGAGACCCAAAATAATTATTATTGAAATATGACAACTTTGCTTCTTCCACTATTTATCCTGAATGTGATTCTTCAAAGACCAGAATAAAAAAATACCTGTTGGTGCTTAGTCAGGAAAATATGATAGATGTTGTAGAATCTCCCAATCAAAATCTAACATGTTCTGAGATACGAATTTAGCTATTGTGCGGCCGGGCGTTGTTGTGAAGGAAATAAACTTTTCTGTGTTCTTTACGTTTGTTTTGTATCTCTGTACGAAGTCGATGAAGTTAATTGCGGTATATTGTTGAGTCAACTGTGATATTTTCTAGTAATATCTCTCAACACAAGATTCCTTTTTCTTTCCACGACAGCGATAATAAAATTTATTTTGATGGAATTCGTTTCTTGGAATAGGTATTAGCTTTTTGCAGAGGCTTAGCTACGCATCATGGCAATTTTCATACGGTTTACGGTACAGAATCTACCATTTTCAGTTACTAATTTGTTAAACTAGTATTGGATGTGCCTCAGGGAAAAAGGCTCACGCACATATCGGCACGTGGATCTAATTGAGTGGTAGTCAGTGTTTGTGGTATCCAAATCCCAACTTTCACATTTTATCCATTTGATAGAATTATTTTATTACATGCACAGCGATCTCTTCCAAATATTTTTTCAAATAGTATATGTTAATTTCCTCTGGTTGGTAGCTGCGAGGACAATCTTTTAAACCACATTTATCATTTCTATACCTTTGAAATTAACATCACGCTGTTGCATTAGAAATTGCGTCTTCACATTATCAACCCAACTGTTTTTAATAAAAGCGAGGAATTTTAAATTTTTTCGCCTATTAATGAGTTGAAATTGCAAACACGACGTTAAGTAATGATGAAGTGTATAAAATCCAAAGAAATATAATTGGATATTGAAATTATTATATTCATAGTTATTTCTTAAATGCCAAATAGTTTGACAATAGAGGGACTGTATTATTTAGAACTTTAAATTATATATTTAGGATAGAGTAAAACTACCCTTCAAAATTATCGTACATTTCATAGTAAACCTTTAATTGTTTAGCACCGTAGCTGGCGAGGAACGATTGAATTTCTACTGGTTTCTTTTTTGATATAATGTAATTTTTTTGATAATTATGCAGATGAAAAAGACCAGAAAAAAATATATGAAATTTTTAGAAAATATTAAGGATTATAATATAGAAACACACACACACGCACATACACACACATACACGCATGTACGTATACTCGCACGCCCGCACGTCCGACGCACACACACATACACACGCACACACACATACGCACATACTCACACATACAAACACACACAAACACAAACACACATACACACACACATAGTCTCACATACACACTCAATGACATTACAATTAAACATTGCTAACCTTTCCAAAAGTTTAAATGGGTAAAGTTTTAAGATTTGTCAATTTTTTATGTAATTTAACCTGACCTCACCTAACCTCAAATGACCTTGCTTGACCTCCCTTTGCCTCACCTTCGCTTCGCTTCACTCCCCTTCACCTCGTTTCTTCTCTTTTTGCCTGACCTAATCTGACCCGACCTGACTTTACCTAATTCAACCCCCGCCTAGTGCAATTAATTCCAGGGCAGGTGAGCCCCTCGCCTCGCTTCGCCTGATCAGACCTGACCTGATCAGACCTGACCTGAGGCGGGTGTTCCTATGAAATAAGGGTTTTCCCACTGCTTATGTTAGTGAGTTTATTGTAGGGGAGCGGTGTATAATTTCTTTCCGAATTTCTTCCTTCAGCCAGGTGGTGACTTGCTGTTGCTTTGTGGGCTGCTCGAGTTGTTCCACTAGTCTTGATGTTCACGTGATTCGGAGTAAGATTACACTTTATGCACTTTTTGTTGAAACAAATTCTTTGTATCTTCTTCCGAAATTTAATTCGGAGTCGAGGGTACAATATCGTCAATGCAGCCAAATCGGCTGTTTTCAAATATTGAATATATTTGGCGTTAATTTCGAAAAAGATATTGGAAGACATTGGAAGACGTATTTGGAACCACCTTCTACTGAAGATGTTGTAATACAACGAAACCTAGGTCATGATAAAGAAATTAAAGAAAGTAGAAATAAAAACTACATCACGTAGTTTTATTTAATTGTGAATAATGTATTTCTACAATATTAACGCCAAATATATTCAATGTCTTTGTTTGCATTGTGACATGAAAGGATCATTCTACTCTTATGTTAAAGATATCTTATATTATCGATAATTTTTGAAGATGGATTCAATTAAAGCAACTGCACTTTCATATTTTTATAACACTAATTTTAGATGTCGGCCCGTTCAAAAGACACTAAACACTAAATTATAAATTTTCAATATTTTTATCGACTGCTTAATTTGCCTCCTCTAAAATAAATATTAGTTTACTATATTTCAAGTTTCTAACTGAAACCGCTTTTGATAGAAACAGCTTTAATAGAAAGTGTGATGGAAGGTGGAAATATGAGTAATTTTCTTAATTTTTTTTCGAGGTATGGATAACTAAGAAACTATAATTACAACCGTTGTAGAAAACATTCTGAATTTGACCTGACAGAAAAAAAATAGAAAGGACGAGAAAGATTAATGCACTTATGATTTTTCAGACATTTTTGAAAACGAACAGGTATAGTTATATTTAAATTTATAGAGCCCGGATTGAACTGATTTCGCTATTTTGCATGATGGCAATATTTTTGAGTAAGCGCGGGCAGGCTTTTTGAACATCAGCGATACGTATATCCATAAATCTGGTACTTGCCTATTTGAAGTAAAAAAATAAACAATATTCTTTATCCATGCTCGCTATTACCGGTAATCCCAATAATTCAGTGAGTTATTAGGATTTTGCAATTTCATTTAAGGTAATATTAAACTTGTGAAGTAAATATATTTCTAATTCTCTTATATTGTAGTTTTTATAAGTAAAATGGGTCAGTAATGGCTGCTGCATTCCTTCAGTTTGTAATAAATTTAATAATAATAATACAACACAATTAAACAATTTTATTTGTAACTCAATAATAATTTATAACTAATTCAACAACTCAATTAACGTGCTGATAATATATATATATACATGCATATATATATATATAAATATATATATATATATATATATATATATATATTTATTTATATACGTATATATATATATATATTTAGATATATATATATATATATATATATATATATATTTATGTTTTTTTTATTTTAACAGCACTATTGGTATTACGGTACGTTTTTTCTTTGGATTTCATCCTGTGATAAAATTTACACCATTAATAATATTCTAACCAATTTTTCTACCTTCAAACGAAGAAGTTAAAAACTAATTTTTGAGGGTAGTGTTTGATTTATCCTATTTGATTTATTGATTATATTTAATTCAGTAAACATTAATAAAACGTTTAAAAATATTTTCATATTTTCCCCCTTTAAAAAAAATTATTTATTAAACAAATTTCCTAGTTCTCTTCAATTATTACCCTTAACAGAATATGTTTCTTTATCCGCATAAAAATAGTTCATTAATGAAAAATAAAATATAATTCTATGATACTTTAAATAACATCAACGATTACAATAATAAACGTGTCACGCCATCCTACACGCATCAATACATATAAAACGAAGTCCTCGTCTCGTCTGTATGCGCGTGATTTTCTCAATAACTACTGAGCAGATTATGTTTCAGTTTGACATATAACTGGTAGTTTGATTTGCAAGGAATGTTTTTAAATATATCGTTATTAACATTTTATTAAAATTACCCGACCTGTGATGAACAATATCGGTGAAGTCGAAAAAAAAGCATTCATCGGAGAGGTTTCGTTGAAGATAATGTATTCCTACGTATGTTTAATTTGACTTGTGCTCCTTAAATAGTCAGAGATACATGAAGACAACATATGACAATATTATTCATTTCAAAACATTGTACAATAAAGCGTAGGACGACATACGTGCATAAATACATAAAATCCATAATAAACATCTATTTAAGGGAAAAAACTAAATTTCTCAATACGACTTGTGAGAGCTTTTTGTGTAAGTTGTCTTAATCCTCAAGAAATAAATTCTGGATGAAACTTTTCTTCCATATTGCAGTATTTTAAAAATATTTTAATCATTTTGGCGGTTTTAATTACATGCGCAAGCTTTCATGCACATCAGGAAGATAGTCTCGATACTGAAGTTCTATATTATTTTTCAACTTGGTATATAAAGAAGGGGTATTTTAAAATATATTTGCCTACCTGTTCGGAGCGGAGGCGGGTCGCTAGTGGTTATTATAAGCTTTGTTTACTTAGCATATAAGAAAGTAAATTCACTCCCAGGAGAGCCCGCAAACATTTTCTCTTCCTTCACATGTTATTACTTCAACGTTTCCTTTGTGTTTTTCCTTGTACTTCATATCAGAAAATTGCCCTTGCGGGATAAATTATGTTCCCAGCATTCTATTTTCATAGAAAAAGCTGTTGGTACTGGTGTTCCTTCTTTAATTTTTCTATTATAATATAACGTAATAATATTCATTTAATGAGTATTGTATTTTCTTCATTAATTTTTACTATGACGGACCACGCTATATTAAAGTTCTGTAGGTATTGCACAAAGAATCAAACTGTATCAATATGCATATATATATATATATATATATATATATATATATTTATACATATACACGAATAAAGATCATTTGCAACTGAATAACGTCCCAACACCCCCATAGTTGTACCTTTTTTAAATTATATGTTGTAAAATTTAGTATTACATTTATCTTACTATTTCATTATAATTTATTATAAGCATATTAGAATGCCAGTCGCCATGTATGTTTCCATTTGCGTTATTTCTGTGCACTTCATTTTTAAAATCTTAATTTTTAAGCGTGTTTACTTAAAATGCTTCCTTTGAAAGTATTTATCAAAATATTTTTCATCATAATTTCGTACTTTTTAAAAGCTCTTAAAATGTTTAACTAACCTTGTTGAAAATGGGAGCGGAAAGCGAAATATTGCAGCATACTTGAACCTTAATATTTCGTAAACTGGGCTAATAAATAAAAGTGTCAAACGGAACCAAAAATGTATTTTATAGAACTTAATAACGATATAGCACAAAATGTGACAAGCTAAAATTGTTTCCATCTTCATTTCTTAATAAGAGGTAGTATCTTAACAAACTGACAATACTTTTTTCAATACGCATACAGCTCTGAAACTGTAAAAACTATGGAAATGTGGCGTTTGAACAGACACAAACACAAGAGCGTGACGAAATTGTAAACGTTCCTCGCTCAAAAAAGAAAGCACTCAGAAAGTTGAGCCTCAAAAAGGAAGCAGATTCTAATTAGGAAGGAGTGTTGATGTAGCTTAAATCCATCAATTTTAATTACACATTTAGAATGTATTGTATGAGTTCAGGTAAAATTAGACGTATGTAAATGATTAACAAATAAATAATATATAACAGTAAATACAGTAATAATAAATAATATTATATAACAATAATAAACAATAATAAATAACAGTAATCCCCACTGCATTACTTTAACAGATATTTAGATTTATCTAGAAAAGGGAACTTACATTGGTCAAGAAGCTTTGGCTTATACAATCCATTCTCGCTGTAAATGACCTAAAATATGTATTGCTGTGCAGGTCACACCCATTATTGACGTGAGGGTTCATATTGCTATGCCGTGCCTTATTGAAATTGATTTAGACATTTTTACATCATAGAAATCAAAATAAGCAATGAAATGAATATGAAAGCTTTCAATAATCTCTTGTTTGATAATTGTTATGGACAGCATACAACTATCATATTTTAGAAACCATTTAATGCCTAAACAGAGCGAGGATGAAACTGTATTATTGAACTAATATTGCAGGAATTGAAAAGACTTTATTTTGAATTTATTGCAAATTTATGCTATATATTTAAATGGATTCTGTTTCTTTTTACTATGCACAATGAGGCAATCATTGTACATAGTTCCCCGAGTTATTTATTTACTTTATTTATTTACGTACTTTAATGTATACATATGATGGACTTATTGCTAAGAAAGTAATACCTATTAGTAACCAGACCTTGCTAACCAGAACCGATCCAGCCATGCTCGATGAGCGGCCGGGAAACGAACCCGGGCCCTTGCAATGTGCTGAGTCGGGAAAGAATAGAAATAATACTACATCACCTAGTTTCATTTAACTGTGTTATATAATTCATATAAAATGTAATATTTACCCATATAGAATGACGTAAATAATATAAAATATGGTTTCTTTCCACTTGTATTTTTCCTCGTATGATTTTCATGGATAATAGCGAGAACTTACTATATTCAGTTTTATTATAATTAATTTATTCTAAGTTGAAAGGTTTTGAAATAATTAATAAGCAGACAACAAGGCCATCCAGCTGGACATTTACATCTCAACACTTTCGGTGGAAGAAGTTTTGTAACAATCCATTCTTTTTCGTGAAATGGAACTTTTTCAAACTTTTGTTTATTTCTGTAAGCTTTTAGTGATTAACTATTGAAGAAAGCAAATCCTTGTCTCGACTCCTTTATTATACCTAACTAATTTTATGAGAACAAAAATCCTTTTTATGACGAAGTAAGTTATAAAATAAATTAAAAAGCCTTGAAAACTTTAAATAAAAATACTTTCACAGAATTTAATATTTGCTTTAATATGTAATTTCTCATTTTTATATTATAACTACATGCTTATACGTAAAATGGAACTGTAGAATTGGCATATCTGTACCTTGAAAGTATTTACGGGAAAATTATTAAATCGTAGATAAGAGACACAACAGGACATGTTAATATATTTATTTTTTTTGGATTTTCATCTGTTTGTGTGTTTGTTGTGCATGCATAAGCAAAAAATACTAATGGTACTCAAAAGCATAGGGTTTTAGTTTAAGTAGCATACAGTTTTTTTTATCGCACTCGGTTCACCCAAATATATATGAATTTAACATTTTCAAAGATTAATTTATGTTGCATAACAATAATAACAAAACGTACCTAGCTCCGCAAAACGTAGTTATAAGCCAAGTATATAATATAAGTATGTACAAAAACAGATCCCACTATTTAAAAAGTGGAATGAAGTTTTTCACCAGAACGTATTTTCATGAAATGAGCGTAGCTAGAAATATAGTGTGGATGGTGCGTGAGGAGGAAAGGTTTTTAAGCAAAAAACCTGAATGCATGAGGGTAAATATCATTGTTTGACTTTTTGTGTACATAAAACTCTTTTATGTTGTATGCATTCCATATTAGCTAACGTCTAATCTCAATTTGTTCTAAATTTTAATCTCTTGTGTATATTTCCAGCAAATCAGCAATATTTACATAGACATATCTTGTGATTCTAGTATTAAATATGTCTATAGGCAAGTTTTGTTTTAGTCGACCTGACTACTATAAGAAAACGACTTTCAATTGAATTTTTATATTATGTTTATTTATTGCGTTTAAAGTATGGGAGAAGGCTAGAAGTGTAATTAAAAAAATTATATCCATACATTTTTCCGTAGTCTACGAATATAAATTCGAGGATACAGTAACTTTAAATATTCTCATATATATTTTTGAATTATTTTTTGTCTCATAAATTTGTTTTAAGTGGGAAATCAAAATATATTGAAGTCAGCAGACGTAGATAATATGATTTGTCAATACTCTATACGTTAATTCGAAGGTAAAGGACCTGATTTTGTGGAGAGCTAAAGTATCTGAAATATTATGTAGAATACAATCCGTAAAGCGATATATATTATACCTCCGATTAGAAAAAGTTTATAACAATGTTTCTGCAAATAATTTTTCATAAACCAATCTTAGAAGTGTAAGATCAGATTTTTTTTCCTAATATTTAAAAGACAACTTCGTGGATTTTATTAAATGTAGGCATTTTATTATTTGATATATTGTGTTAGTAACAAAGAGGAAATTATATTATGGATAAACATCCCTTTAATTTTGCACAATTAGTATTTCGTTATCTACTTTATTTCCTTTAATTTATATATGCGAATCCATTTTATGCAATTACAAAAAAACAAAACACATAACAAAAAAATTAAAAGTCTAAAACTCGGCTATCGAAGCAAATGTCAAACTAGAAAAAAATTTAACAGAAATATAAATTATCCTGTCCATCATTAGTTTTTATTTTAGCTAAATAACTATTATACCTATAGAGTACTACTTCCTAATTGTTGTTTTTATATCATGAGTTCACTTTGTCAGTAGCTAAATTTTGATTGCACAAGTTAACTTAACTACCCTTGCGGGCTCAATGCTATCTACAACATGTAACTGAAATATAACAACTTGTAACATTTCTTATCATCACACCAATGACAAAACTAATAATGTTATCGATAATTACCTTTCAGAGTGGTCATAATTTTCATACGAGTAGTATTTCGAAGAACTTCAAATTTATATCTATCTTGACGGGTTTTGGGTATCCAAAAGCTATTATTTTTAAAATTCCAGCCTAAAAATGAAAGCGGAAATTTTAAAGACCACTCGCTTTCTCTATAATAGCCATTTTTCAGAAATTTACAAGAGCGTAAATAAAGGACTCGAATTTTTTTTGAGTTTCGTTATATTGTAGATATTGTCTGAAAGACTTAAAAGGGTATTATAAATATCTTTTTCCGTAATTTGAAGAATACATTTTCGGGAATGTACCGCAAAATAAGCAAAAAATTTATTTCTCTATTATTTTTTAGTCCATCGAAAATAAAATTATGAAAAAACCGAATGAAAATAAAATAAAAAAAAGGGGTTACAAAAAAGCGGTGGGAAAACTATCAATAATTCTAGTTTACTTCATTTCTGAGATATTTACGATAATATTCATAACGTCCCTACATAATAACATTTATTATTTTTAAATAGTTTTTGCGTAAAATTCAACATTAGTAATGACTTATGAATGATAAACTAATTTAACTTTAACCAAGATACGAAATCCCCAATGTGCGAGCCAAACATGTATTTAGTATCTTTTATTTAGAAATTTGATGACTTATATTATTTCACGTGGTTTAGACAAGCCAAACTACCCATTATTTAGAAAATTTGTTTCGATAGTTTAGAAGTTATGAGGGAGTGTATATCATATATGTTTCCCGATATACATTCCCTCAAAACTTCTAATCTATAAATACTTCTAAATTTCTTTCCTAGGTCTTTTTTTGACTTCGTCTTGATGGAGTAAGTTCCAAAACTACGTTTTTCTTAGTGTGATTTTATTAGTTCAAGACGATATCTAATTTTCTAAGTTTAAACGAAACTACTCTCTCATTATACACATGATTGTATCTGCACAGATACTTTCGAAAGCAATTTATTTATTCAGTTACTATGAAATCTCAGCTGCACCTAACCATCTTCGCTAACTAAAAATAAGTAAACATATTTGAATCGGCTTTATTACCCATTAAAATACAAATGGTTTGTCAACATTACTTTATCCTCTAGTCCTGTATTTAGTGTTCTCCCTTAATCGTGCCATGTTTAATATCGTAGATGCTTTACCATAAGGATTGACAATATTCTGATATTTTAGGTGCGTAGAAATTCATAAATATGAAACTTCGTGAACAATATAACAATAAAGATCAATTTACACTTTTTTGTAATGTGATTAAATTAAAAGAAGAATGTCTGGATTAAATCTGAACCAAAAGTAACTTAACCTAAGTGAAATTTTAAAAATTATAGGTCAGGGGAGAAACATTGTAACCCGAAATTTTTAAAATAGATCTTATAAATTAAAAATGGTGCATCGAACCCCAATTTTAGTTTGAAAAACCTTACCAAAAACATATTGTTCAGGGATGTGCAGAAAAAAATATTGGGTACATTATATTTTTTTTCTTTTGGTACACCTAATTTCGAATTCTGTTTGCAACTGCTGCGAGCTTTCAATGAGTTCTGTCTATTTGTATGCCCGTACAATGATACAAAATTAAAGGCTATTGAATCTTTCCAGAACATACGTATATAAAAATATGACCTGACCAATATTTTTGCAAAATCTTTTCTTCAGCATATTTTCTGGACATTCATCGTTTTATATGAAGAAAATATATTTACCTTGAAGAGATTTTTACAAAAATTTAGTTTGTATTGTTAAAAAAAAGTTTAAAACTTCTCCAGAAAGATTCCATTTGTTTTCGCTGAAAAAAAAGTAATTTAAAAAAATATATCAAGTTCATCTCTACACAATTCAATAAGTTTACTTAAATGATAAAAAGGCTTTTATTTTGCTTTCGAGTACTTATTCAATGAATCCCGTCTATCGTCTAGTTAATATTACTGAAATCCGCAGGTTTTCAACCATTATATTTATCTGATTGAACAAAAATAAATAAAATATGCAAATAGAGAGAAAAAGGCATGTTACATTTATATAAATACGGGTCAAAATCCCCTTTACTACCAACCTCTTTGATTTTGTGCTTCATGTCATTTCGATTGCTGTCATCCAATATATTATCGTTGCCGAGCGCTCAATGAATATCAATCTTACGTGTGTGCGTGTTACGTGGACACTGCACGTAACCCTTAGTTGCGATCAACTATTTTCGATTAGTAGAAAACTTTTAATCATATTTTCATTAAAATTTTCCGAAACGGATAAGAAAAAAATATAGGATGTAAGTATGCACTTAATATTGCTATCTAACGATCACCAGTGATTGAAAATGTGTATAGTGTATGTTATCAAAGTTAAAGATGGTAATTCAGAAAACCGGCCGTGATTCTTGCACGAAGTATTTCATAATGTCAAGCAATATTTCACTTATAAGTTTGTATTTCTCAAATACAGTATAAATTATAAAGTTATTGCTGTGGTCGGTAACGAACTTATCTCATTTCTCAATAAGTATACAATATATCTTATTCAAACCATTTTCATTCACAGCTTATTTCTAGTTTGACTACCTTAATTTTTGCATCATTTTACATATGTTAATTTAAAACCTAAAGGGCATTGGAGGATGAGAGTGGCAAACATTGCAAGATTTTAGAAGTGCACATCTTACCAAATATTGACGTAAATGAAAAAATAATTTTGGACACTTTATATCATATTTAAGCTCCACCTAATAGTATCTTACACGCTTATATGCAATGGATTTTTTCATCCCTCAAATAAATATATGTAGTATCTGCTTAAATATTATTTTTTTCTCCACAATTTCACTATTCCATTGTATAGCGGTTCTATGAACCGCTATACAATGAAATAGGTGAACACCCACCATCCAAATTTCGTCTATTTATTGCCCATAACATACAAGTAAAATGGCTGTAACCTGCAGACAGACGGACTAAAAGAAATTATAATGTTCTAATTTTAGTAATTTGGCTACGGAACCTTAAAAAATCTTACAAACACTACTTTATACCTTCGGTAGATAAAAAAAAATTATTTCTCATAATTTGCCGCCGATGAGCAACCGATCAGTAATGAAGTTTCAATTATAAATTAAACCTTGAAAATGAGAACCCCATAACAAAGAGTTTCTTTCACATTAACCTGGAAAATATTTAAAATTGAATTTACTTAACGTTAATATTTGTTTAATAACTGTTTTAAATTAACACAACGTCAATATTTAAAATGCCAACGTCAAAAAGTATAGAAAAAATATCCATCGAGTACGAATAGGAATCCTACAAACGTGTCCCTGCAACCGGGGTTCTTGAAAATATTTCGTGTTACATAGTTTTTTCATTGAACTATTTAAATATATTAATTTTTCATAACGTAAATAAATTGCCTGCTAAATTTTTCAGAGGAATAAAAACATAGTGCATATTTAAATAATAATATTTCTCACTACATTAATATTAAAATACGCTGCTTATTGTATTCATAATATATAAAATAATTAGACATTTTAAAGTACAAATTAAATTTTGCAATTAATTTAAGTTACTATATGGAGCTCCAGAAGACTAAACTACATCTCATAATTTGGTCGACTATTACTCTTAAAAAAGTAAAGTCTATTTACCTAGCTGTGATCATTTCTCCGTTAAATTCATTACATAACTTATGTAGTGAATAAATTTTAGGTTTTTAAAAATAGTGATTCAAATGTCGGGGGTGAGACACGTTAGGAAACTCTAATATAAATGACCAATGTTATTCTTAACATTTCTCAAGCGGATCCACATATTAAAAAATGTTCTTGAAATACCCGAAAGAATTTTTATAAATTACCATTTCCTATCCTTAACAATGGGTCATGCGAAAAAAACCTCACCACCCTTTGACAGAAAAAGTAGGCTTAAAAATATTTTTCAAAGTTTTTTTTTGTAGGCGTTGCAACTATTTACAAACTTGCTAAATTTATTATTTCACCCATTAATAGACTGAGAGTAAAACGGTTATAACATACAGACGGACATACAGATGAACATGGCGAAAATATAAGGATTCCTAGTTTGGCTATGGAACCTTAAAAAGGTAATCTTATTTCAGGTCAGCCTTATGATTTTTAATTTAGACTTAAAATTTCATTTCAACATAATTTATAAAACTTTCATCAGAGTTTATTGCTTCCACAGATATTTGAACTCTCGACCCCAGGGGTCGTTTAGTTTTAGAAGACCAATTTGTGAAAAACTGTGCTCCTTTTGTATTTAAAAAAATAACGCTTTTTCAATATTGAATGGTTCAGATTAACTGTTTTTTACTCTAAAAAAATATAAAAATCGTGTGGTATTAAGGAAACGGGTTAAAAAGGTGAAGGTTTTTAATTGAACTTTTAAACGAAATTATTATTTTCAAAATATTCAATGATATGTTCAATCGATTAGTTTAGTTTTTTTTTCGGAATTGATGATTAAATTTTTTTGAATAATTAATTTTCTTCCAATAGAATAAAAAATGATCGATCTACAGAAAATATTACTAACAAAAACCGTACTTTATCGCAGCAAAAAACTTAAAGAGATATCTATGAATCTGCTGGTCTGGTAATGAAGATTTGGCTTATAAGCATAGCAATTTTATTGCGTTAATATTATGTTTCGTAGTACATTACATTATCGATATATCATTATTTTGATTTATTACGAAGGGCAAGAGAAACACAATATTGTAAATATTGTATATTATTCTTATGGATGTGTGGTATATAATAGAGACATGTCAGCATCACGCTATTTTATATATCAACGTATTACCCCAACATCTTACTGTATCGTATATACACAGGAACGTAATTGTGTTCAATACACGAAAAAAATATTCCTTAGATATAAATTATATTACCCAGTCCACGTCGCTTTATAGTTTAGTTAGTTATCAAAATTACGATATTAAACTTTTTGTTTTTGGAGTTGTCGTGATTTCGCTATTAAAAGCCGTAATTTAGTATTTTAGACAGCAGCCGTTTCCAATGAATTGTAAATTATATTCTTAAATATTTAGTTGGAACATTTTTGCCCTCGTAATATTAATTTAAAATGCGTGACCTTAAGAGTTATTAGAGCGATCGTTTTTATAACATGCTTGATATTAAAGGTCGTGGTCCTTTAGGTGGTTTTTAATTTGTTTTATCACTGGCGTTTGGAATTATAATATAATTTTAATACATAACATTCAACAAAAAGGTTAATATTCTAGGGAAATGAGGTTTATGTAATATTAATGTAATGGATATGGTGCACGTCTCAAACGCATATACACATGCACACGCTTTGCTCATCCAGGCGCGAGATTCGGAAGTGTGGAAGTGGGGGGAAAATTTTACATTCCGACATAATACATATGCAAGTGACATAATCCGAGAGTAATGGATATATATATATATATATATATATATATATATATATATATATGTGTGTGTGTATATATATATATATATATATATGCATATATATATATATATATATATATATATATATATATGTATATATACATATATCCATGCCGTCTGAATATTTTGATTAGAAACTTTATAAAATATGTTGTTTAATATAATATTTTCTAAAACTTACTAAATATTAAAAAATGATTACTTAAAAAAATGTACCAAAATTTGTATATTAAATTTATTAGATAAAAACATAAAATGGAGAATTTTCGAAGCAACTAAACAATTGCAATAGACAGATTTCAAGTTCTTCATTTTCTGTGCAGTATCAAAAATACTGAATGTACTTAATTTTTCCATAATTTCACATACTTCGTGAATCGTATGATCGTTTTTGCACTTGATGTTAATTATACTTGCTAAAATTATTTTTAATCAGAAAGTTAATTAGCTTCTTATTTTATGCATCTACAAGCAAACAAGGAATTAGTACTCAGTTACCCAATTGGTACCCAATAGTTACTTGCGCTTGAAGGTAATTGTCTGATATATTTTAAGTTCAAAAGTTGATTAGTATCTTATTTAGAAACTCTGTTTATTTCATAATAGGTTCTTGATGAAACATATGTTGTCTCTTAATCATGCCTAAAATGCTAGAGGAACTTTCATACAATTTAAAGCAAATCTAATAATGTTTTTCAATATATAGAAGACCTTTTTTCCCGGGAAATAGCTCATTTCTTGTAATTTGGAACTCGGTGTATTTAACAAATAACAAAATTTAATACCATGCGACAAGGCATAATTTAATTTTTTTGTTGGGTTATTTCCAAGAAACGAAATATGCATCTGAATTCCGGCAATTACAAGTAAATCCGAAAAAAATTGCCATATAATATAAAAATAAAAATCTTTCAATCACGAGTATATCTAGTACTACAAGGGTCCTGTACACATTTTGGGTATTATAAACATTTAAGCACACCAAATGTTTTTTTAACTGCTGGGTCGGGCAGAAAGTTTAAAGATTATGGAACAATTTCCCTCTCATTGTTCAACCTTATTTTAATACATTTTTAACACTGGAATTTGTAACTTTTCTCCAACATTTAGGCAAAAAGAAACATTTACAGATCTTTCACTGTAGCATCTTTTGCACTTAAAATAACTAGATCTAAACAAATTGTAGACAAAGGTTTTAAAGTGTATAGTAATCTAATTCTATGATTTTGCTGTATGTCTTCAAAAATATACATGGTGGAGCGTTGTCACGGAGTATATTATTTTGCATCATTTGCCACGAAGTTTTATAGCAATTATATCTAACTGCGCACAATCATTTGCAGTTTTCATCATACCAACGGGACGTCATGACCTTAACTGGTTAGATTCAGGCATCGAAACTCTGCTTTCTCTGGTCCCACGCCATTGACGCCTATGAGAATGGTCACCAAATGATCGTCGTTTCTGGCATCCAGGCAATAGATGTTCAAGCTTTTACGTGTGATGTCAAGTGAGTCCTAGAGATGTCAAAACGTAATAGTTTCTATGTTTCTTTTAAATCCTGCGCGATCTACAACCCAAGTTTACAAGTGTTACCCATTTCATGAAGGAAAAATAAGACTTGCTTTTTGAGAACAAAGTCGCTCTGCTAAATATAATACTGCCTGGCGCAAATCTTTTTCAATAACAGCCCTAATAGCGTCGATGTCCAATGATCCCCGTCGTCCAGACCATGGAGCGTTTTAAAATTCCATGTGTCCTTACAAAAGCAATTGAAGCATCGAAAAGCCATCGCGTGACAGATGATATTTTCTTCTATCGTTTGGTCAATTTTCATTGCCGTTGTTCGTGCAAAATTCCCAACTCGTGAAGGAGAAGCACCAGCAGTGATTCATGTGAAATATCAATTTTTTCGGACCTGTTTGTCATGCCAGCGACTACAATATACTGATTTAACTAGTGAGCTTATGTTTATTATATGGCCGGGCGATGAAATATTTCGGAACATTCGAGCAACTTTTAGAATAATCACAAAAAAGCGTCTCGGAACTTTCTGTCTGATCCAAAATTTGTGAATATTAATTTTTCACAAGACAGCCTATTATTTATTGTGTCTTTCACAGGCGAAAATATGTGGTGCATATTCAAAAAATCATCTAGGATAATTAATATTTTTCCTATAATCTTTTAGGCAGAATATACGAAACCTGTTTTTTCGTGACTTTTAGCTCAATAGTTTTGGAAATAAAAAGGCGGTATGCTATATTTTTTCAACCATCTGTATGAAAATACCATTAAATATGGAATATGTAATATCTAAAATTATGAAAAAATTTTTTTTAGGATTCTTAAGCTAGTAAACTGTACCGCATAATATATGGAATTGAAAAAAAAAATTTCAATAAATATTTTCCCTCCCTGAGTTTTCTAAATGAGTTTATATTTTAGCTATAGCAATATCTGCGGGTTAATATGTTTTGGGATGACCTTGGTTTTTTTATTTGTTTTCTTCTTCATTTGAAAAAAATATTTTAGAAAACAATCGATGTATTTCTGTTAATGTTAACATTACCGTATAGAAATTTGTCCAATTGAGGTATAGATAAATAAATCCTATTACATACAAGTAGGGAGGTCAGGTTAATACGAGGTTTTTTTATACACTTTGGTAAATATACACATTTCATAATTAAAAGTGTTCCCATTCAAATATTTACCAAACAATAGTAGTATTCTTCACCATAGTATATTGACTAGCATATCTTTCACGGATGTAAATTTATCACGATTATCTGAAATAAAATGAAATTTACAGTCTTTGCTATTTTTTCCGTAAGTTTTATGTCAACTTATGGTAAGGCCGTTTTTTATAATTTTTATTTCAGCAATTTAAGAAATAGAGGAGAAAAATATATTTTGTGGATATTTTCAACAATGGCTCTAAAATCACCTTATACGAATTTCTGAAAATATTACTTTCAAAAATATTATGTCTTCCTTTTTCCAATTACATCCATGAGCGCAGGATACATGAAACTAAAGTACGTTGAGTACTTTATTCGCCTTCTCAATTTTTCCACGTAAAATATGCAACATATCTACGTCAAATGGCGAAGACACCTTAAAAAGAAAAAAAAGTGAAATGTGCGAATAGTTTGTAGTTTTGCAGGAAATTACTTTTGACACCAATCGAGCCAGAGGACCCTAGATGCGTATTTTCTCAGCGTTTTAATATAGTAATAAATTTAACTTTTTTAAAACATTTATAAAAGATAAATAAATTTTTACTATGCTACGAGTATTCTATATTTTAAGTGTCTGAGTCCGCAAAATTAATTTTTATGCATACAATTTTGACATTTAAATACATTTCCACTTTGGTCATATTGCTTATGAAATAAATTTAAATCACTTCTTGCTACGTGCAATAAACCCTTATTGACTCTTCAGTAATTGCATAATCGAACGCAAGTTTTAAACTGTAATAAAAGATAAACTTTTATTATAAAATCCAGTCTAATATGAACCATATTGGAAAACCATTGTTAATAAATCTTAAAAATTATTTTATGAGTCTGGGAAAAGAAACGAGTACAAGTAACATATTTCACTTATAATTTACATCAAGGATAAAATCTGATTTTACGGCATGCATTTGATTTTCGTCGGTTTCCACGCCAAAATAAGTAGGTGACAGAGCTTCGGAAATTTTAATTTTCTTAGGCATTCTTTGTCCGTTGCAGTTTTTTTTCATTTGATTGAACTTAGGCCCGATAGCTAAAAATATTTAATTAAAAATTTATTTCCAAAGCAATCATATTGCAATAGTTAGTAATTCCTGTATTTATATGTAATGATTGAGACATTTGTGTTCTAGCAACAGTAATTTTCTTAATTATAGAACCATTTCAGTTTTTATTGTTTGTCCGTAATTGTTTACAGGATATTCAAAACATCCATTTAATTTTTAACATCCTTTTAAGGACACAAATTTTTTTTGAATTTTAGAATTAGAAATTTACGACAACAGTGTTGGATCAAATATTTCAAAATCAGTCTCGTAATAAAAATGTCAAGGGCGACGTATGTAGCAATGTACAGGAATTGGATACAAGGAAAAGCCGTGAATAAATACTTACGGAGGGCTCAGATAATTTTGTAAAAACTGCCTTCCTTTTTAGAAAGGTAGGTCATTATTTGACAGGTGAAACTGAATATTACAGTGACATTTAGTCCCTCGTTGGTATGACAAATGCTAAGGAGAACAAGTTTATGATTATCCGTGCTAACGTCATAACATTATCGTTGGGTGTAAAATCATGTCTAATAATTTTATTTGTGTTGAGTTGTTATTTCTTATAAAAGGGGGGGGGGGGGCGTTGAATAAAAAAAATTATATTTTTAGTGTATTCAGAAGTTTCTGTATTTTTGTCTTCCCATGTAACTTGTTTCCCACATCTGTTCAAATATAATTTTAAGGATTTTTTTAATTAAAAGAAAATTCCGTGCGTAGATCATTGGAAGATGTTAGCTATTTGGTAAAAAATGATTTAAGATATCTCTCTCAACAACAACACGAAGAAAAAAAAAGAAAAAAAAAAAAAAACCAAGAAAAAAAAAAAAAAACTAATATATTTAATTGGTATACTAGTTTGTAATTATTTTTGGTCATATTAATTACTTCATTTTATTTTCAATTGGCATGATAGAGCTTAATAACTCTAGCACCTTTTTTTTGCAATTGTATATAAATGTGTATTATAACAGAAGTAGGATAATTATTTCTTAAACTTTTCATAATATTTAAGTAAATGTTATTTTTCAACTTATAGGTAGTCTACACATAGAAAGGTAAGAATCTACCTTGCCTCTATAAGTCTACCTCTTTTTATATCATATTTATTGAATACGTTTGGCATTAATTTTGTAGAAATGCATTATTCACAATTAAATTAAACCACGTGTTGTAAAAAGATATTTGCTAATAGCCCACCTGAAGATGTTGTAATTCTACGAAACCTAGGTGGAAGTAAAAAACTTAAATAAAGTGAAAATAGTAGTACATCACGTAGTTTAATTTAATTGTGAATATTACATTTATTAAATTAGAATCAATGAAAAATGTTTATTACTTTCAAGAACTGGTAGCTGTAATGAAATAAATGATATCGTTCATTTTCTTTCCCATATATTGTATAATTTAAGTCCTAATGTACAGAATTTTAAGCTGAGAAAATTTTTATTAAACATATTTTTAAGTCAAAGATCATCGTCGGTCTTTTGACGTTATCGTGTTTATCGGACTGCGTATGAATGTTGGTGTATCCAGACGTTAACTCTTTCAAATTAAAACGAATTATACGATGACTCAAGATGTGGATCAAGTTAAATTGCGCAACTAAAAATATGTAATACCTTGTTTAAATAAATAAGACATTTAAAAAATATTTTTGAGATCTTGCCTTTGCGTTTTTCATAATAATCGAATTAAAAATTTCGTTTTCGACCATAGATTATTAGCATTCCGTAATAAATTTATGGAAAAAATGTTCTCATCAAAAGGAGGTCAAATTTATAGATATAACAAATAAATAAATATATATATATATATATATATATATATATATATAATATGCTGTGTGGAAATATTAAATAATAACCATAATAATAGAAATAAATCTGATTTATCTGAATCGACTAAGAACAACATCAATATAAGGGTTTGAAGTATACATGGGTAAAATATGCTGATCATGCAGATACAAAATAAAAGAATAATGGCAGGTGACAACATTTTTTTTGAATTTGTCATCTAAACTTCTATGTTATCCTAGGTATACGTTTTCTGTTAAGGAGTATAACTTGTCTACAATTGTGAAGCGATAGTTTAATATTTTCGAGCACTAGTCAGATAGAATCGATTTAAATGCATCAGTTTTGGGAAAGTGAAATAAAGGAACGTGGATTATAAAGAACCTCACACTACCAAATAATCTTGTCAGTATATTGACTCTGTGATGGCAACTTATTTAAATAATTATGTATAATAATGAATGAAGAAAAAATACTTTGTTTGAAATAAAATTATACTTTGAAATACTTTGTCATCTGCTGTTTTTGTCACTCAAATTAATTTCATTTTACTTAGCGTTTACGTATTTCCTCATAAAATAAATAAAACCTTCTTGCTTTTTTGTGGATGAATGGAATGATATAACTTCAACTGTAGTATCGTGTCCTATTTCACCACAAATTTGGAACAATTTGTGCACTAGCTTATTTTAATATTTTTTGCCTAATTTGGCCGTTTTGCTTTGGCAATGTTACAAAAATTGCTTAGGACCAATAATTCCACATTTATGTCGAATTCGTTCTGTAATTGAAGTGGTAAAATTTGGGCAATAGTGACAGCTATTCAAAAGTTCTATTAATCATTTTCATCGAAAGGCTTTCTTTATAGATTTTACCATAGCTTGAGATGATTATCCTAGTCAAAGATTAAAATCTGATCGATATAATTTTACTGAGATCCATGGCACATTAAATTGTTCAAGTATATAATGTACATATGAGGGACTTATTACATGAGCAGTTTCTTCCGGTCAATAAAGCATCATGTAATAAAATATATTATCTGTTATGGAAAACTGCAACAAACATGAATACGTTGCTGGCAGAGAATAATTAACAAGAAAGTGCATTAAAAAATTTAAAAGAAATATACATTCTTCTATAAAGCATTCATATTTTATATTTAAAATACTTTTTTCAGACCACATTTGAATGCATTATTTGACGATCAAAAATTAATTCAACAAACATTTTTGAATGTATTCTGTATTTTTTTAATTATTTAATGTATTTTCCTATTGATTAGCCTCGTTCAGCAACTTATTCACGTGCGGTACACTTGTTCATAAAACATAATACATTTAATTATATGATGCTTTAGTTAACCGGAAGAAGCTGCTCTTTTTCTTTCAGTTTATATTTTTTAATGTATTCCTGTCTTCTAAATTTAAAAGGAACTTTATATTTCTTAATAATGATAGACGATATAGATTTGTAATGTAAGATTAAGAAATTACAATGCACACACTCTCTTTCGTAGTGATTAAATTAACTTCAGTTTTAGATTAACAAATTCATCATATGACGTTATCAGTTGAGTGCAGTTACATTTTATATATATATATATATATATATATATATATATATATATATATATATATATATATATATGTATATATTACAATATTGATTCTATAGTCCTATTTATATTCGTAATAACCCAATATCAAAACGACACAAACAAATATTTTATACAGAAATGTAAGCTTACATGGTACATATTTCGATTGTATTGAAAAAAAAATTGCTGTCAATTCAATGTATTTTCTCCAAGGAATTACTAAATTGCCTTCTTATTGTGTGATGTTTTTCTAGATAAACGATTATTTTGACACAGATCAAATACAAATGAATGACAGATATATTGTCGACCTTTTTCTTACAATTTTCTTCATGTGCGTTTTATGAAATTTACTGATACCTTTTTTACAAATATTACAAATGTAATCATGTGGAATATTTGTGAAAAAGATATCAATAAATTCGATAAAACACATAGGGAGAAAAAAGGTAAAGTTAAAAAGCGACAGATTCGTGACTATATCACCATTTTTGAAAAAAGAGAATAGGAATCGCACTTTGTATATTTACTGGACAATTTCTTACAAGACGAGAGAAAACATTGTATAAGTTAGAAACGCACAATGGTTAGAAACCTGAAAATAAAAGAATGGTATTTACTCTTGGTGGCTGAAGATTTTTCTTTATTTTTAATATACGGATGTCGCTCGCTTGGCCAATAGAAAGTCTATGACATTGAGAGTAGTGAATTTATGAAATTCTTTTTTATTATAAGTTCGGCGATAAAATATACAGTTTTTCATTCTATCTTTTTCAATACGAAAAATTTACAATTATATTATACTTACAGATATTCTCAGTATTGTTACTTGGGTATACACCAGGATTTAATGTACTATTGCAGGGCAAGAACTAAGAATAGATATATCAACTAAGAATAGATATATACGTATACGTATACGTATTGCAGCTTGCCATGGCCATCGTGTTTTTTGTACCTGCTCGGATCTTGAAGACGTCATTTTAAAATTAAATGTAACTTTCTTGAAATGAAGATAATTATAATCACTTCTTGTGTTTAGGGTAAAACTATAGAAAGTAAACATAACAGAAAAAATAACCAAAACAACTGGAGTTAACGAAAAAAAGGCAATGCATTAAAAGTGATCGAAATTAGGTATATATGTCTATATTAACATCAGATAAGCAATTACCTGTTTTAAATTTATTAAGTTTGGAGAAAAACTTCATTATTTATAGATATTTAAGTAACATATTGCATGTGATGGACATGAAGAAAGTATTTTTAAAAAATATTATTCAGGAACAAATTTGAGTTATAAAAGATGGAGCAGAATTCCTGGCATAAATTCCATAATCAATAAATGACCGATGGTATCCTATCCTCCTACTTTACATGAATATGGAAGTACATTAGAATATAAAAGCACACAAGAAATGTTATTTTAACATTTCACTGCGGGTTAATTGAAATCCCGTATTACGCATTTTTTGCAAATGTCTAAAACTATGGAAATAACAATGCTTTGATAAATATAGATAGATACATGGACAGACGGACATGACTTCAATACATGAGTTCTCTTTCTACACTTTACTTATTTTCCTAAAATTGAATATTAAATTATTAATAAGTTTAATAATCCTGACACAGTTTTTATAAGTTCTTTAATCCATAATTTTTTAGCTATTTCTTTAGCATGATGTCTAATAAAAAAAACAATAAATAACAAATTTTTTAGAATTTATTGTTTTATTATGGCAACGTGCATTGTATCTAAAATATAGTAGTAATGTGTTTTTAAAAGCGATTCTTTGACTTTAAAACGTTATTCAGAGACAAAAAAAACATTATGTAGACGCCCTTTCGTGTATATTTTACATTCTTGTCAAAATTTATGAATTAATGTGACAAGAATGTAATGCTGCGTTTATTTATTTCTATGTGTCTATGAAAGGAGAAAGTGTTTCGTTTAATCGTCTTGAAAGACTTTTCGCTTCTGTCTTATATTGGCTTAATGAGTGTTTCCAATACATAGTATACTTTTTCTTACGTCTGTCAATTTTTTGTTTTTTATTATATCATTATTTAATGAATTACTGGCTGTATTTTATTATCGTTAAATTCTAGTTTACTTTATTCGATACTTGCCTAGTTTTTCTAATTAAATAATAAATTTCACTAAGGTTATATTATATCTTTAAAATTTCAGACATATTTAAAATTTATTCGAAATTAAGGGAAAAGTGTGTTTTTTATTAAATTACTTTTAATTCGTAGTAGAATCAATAGAATCCCAGAAGAAAACTTAAGGAAATACGAAATTTTTTTGTTAACGTTCCGTGGAAAATTGAAACGCACTTCCGCACTTTTTGTTTCAGAACATATCGTCAAACGTCGAACAAATATTAAAACTTAATGAGTTAATTTTGATAGTAATTAAACGAAAATAAATCTTAATTCATTCAGTGTAATCGCTCAGAATAATTTATTTTGCATTCAGAATAATAAAATTTTATATTCTAAGTTGCATGTAGTGTCCCATAGTCATATATATTAATTTAATGTTTATTTAATTTGCATTTAATATAAATTCTTAAACGGTTTAATAAAAAGCATGAAGTATTGAAAAAACAGCGAAATGCAATTTGTTAGGAAGATCAGGTGGAAAAAAACTGCTGTTAGTTATTACATAAAGAAATTTCGATGGTTCGTAATAAATTATATCGTATTATTGGAATGGATATTCGACATATCCATTTTGATGAGAAGTAAATTTTAAATTTTTATTGATAAAACGTGCATCTAAATAATCGTATATTTGAATGTGCTTCTTGTCTTTTGTACACCAAAGTATATAAATATAGAAATAACTACACATATATATATATATATATATATATATATATATATATATATATATATATATATATATATATATATACATATTATTTTTTTTTGCTCAATATACGGAAATTATAACAAAAGAGTACCCTATGTTCTCGTTGTGAAATTTTCGTATTTTGTTTGTTCTTTCCTCGTCGAAAATCAGTTACTAACTTAATGGAAAATAGAATGCCGTGATCTTTACAAACCATACTTGATATTGAAGAAGTTTCTGAAACATTTCAGAAATCATCCCAAAAATGGCAGATTCATTTTTAGCCAAGCTCTTTGTGGCTCTTGTTGGCTTGTTCTAGTTGGCTCTTTTTCCAAGGCTTCTTTGATAATAATTTTTAAGATATATTTACGTTAATTTGTTTTATGAATTTATCAAATTGCAAGTTCTACATAAAATGGTTTCTGCCGGACGGAGAGATAAGTGAGAGAACTTGTATCGGTTATAGGTTTTTTGTTTTGAGATACAGAACTTAAAAATATATAGTTTTAGAAAATATAATTACAATAAAAGAAATATTTTGGTAAAATTGATAATGAAAATCTTAAATTTCCTTAAAAAAATGCTTTATCTTTCAAGAAATTCATTCGCATTAAAGGACGATCATTTTTCACCAAACGCATAATAAAATGCCAAGTTAGCTTTAATTTTATTCAACGGTAACTTATGACCAGAAATATAGAAAAAATCATGGGTCATTATCTGTAAATTTTCGAAACTGCAAGACATAAAGTGAATCATACTGATAGATCTTATATACTCGTACATATAAATAAATATGTGTGGTGAAGATATTGTGTACATAACAGTAAAATTAAAACGAAGTTCCAGACCTTTAAAGTTTTGAGAATGAAAAATTGAACTTTTAATTTTATTTCTCTCTTGCTCTCCTTGCTTTCTTGATTATGCCCCAGTCGTTATGCATAGATTCATAGAGTAAGTATAAAATAATAATTTGTAAGGCCACGTATCCTGTAAATAAAATCATTATCACAATAATAATTAAAGAGTTACCATCTGTCACTCTACAACTTGTTTACGTACGACACCTGGACGAAACGATCTGTGATGTAACTAATCCCATGTGCAAGGACAAAAATGCTCTACTACATACTAGCAAAAGATGCGACAATATAACAGAATAATCAATCTGAATATGGGAAATCGCTTAGGCACTCTTGTAGATTGTCATGCGCAAATCAATTTTATTGGGTTGCCGCGGCACTTACATTTATGGCTAGCTCATAATTCGGAATATGATCCTTAGCTCTTATTATGGTTCCCAATTTTGAAACACTGTAATTTTGCATTGGAAAAAAATTAAGATAATTCTTTTTTTCTATCGTAATGCTCGTGACGGAGCGGTCATGGTCATCTTGTAGTTCTATCAAGAACTGGGGTTCAATATGTCTATCCATCTCTCTCCGCTTGTCGTCAGTCTGGTAAACACGTGCAAGATACCGCCTAAAAACAGCTTTAATCTAGTTGATTCATCACACGCGAGGCGGTTCGCGTGATCTCGACTTCTACTGCACTCTCCACAACAAAGTGCCTTGCAGAGCTCTAGCTGAGATCTTTAGCTTACTCTGAGAGATGACCAAAAAACTAAGGTAATAATCTTCCTACTAGATTATACTAAAATTAATGTTAATCTACTAGATTGTGAGATATACAAGCATAATGCGCTGAGTACTATTCGCAGCCAAGTTTAATTTATACTGACAATAACTAATTTAAAAAAATAGGATTGTATTTAAACTCATTACAAATAATGGTGTAGAGTGAAAATGACAGAGCAAAGCGTTAAATACGTGTTTTTAAACTTAAATCAGAGAATATTGAATTCAGCGTTTTAAGTTTTGAAATTTAAATCTCTGAAATCAGAATACAGAGTACATTTCACGTATTTGACGCTTTGCTTTGTCAAATTCACTCTACACTATTATTTAATTCCATCTTAAAAAAATACAAATAATATATGAATTAAGCAGAAAAACCAATCAAATCAATTAATTAACCCTATTAATCCGACGTGAGATAAATTATTATATACGTGTAATGTAAGAGAGCGTGCAACTTTTAACATGTGAAATACGTATGAAAGAAATTTTACAAAATTAGAGATGTAACGTAAAATATGAAAGTTGTGACTGTTATTGCATATTGGCATAAATAACCTCACTCCTATTGAAAAAAGAACAAACAGAACTTATACTACGATGGTTCCGTGCAGATTCAGGCACATCTTAATTCTTTAGGGGTGCATACTAGGCAATTTTAATTAAGCTATTTACAAATATTGATTTTTACAAAGTGAATATAAAATCCTCACGTTGTAAAAATCCTCCTAAACCTTTCACAGAAGTAAAAATTAATTCTCTCTTATTGGCAAAAAGAGCGAATAGAACTTACACTACGGTGGTTGTGTATATATTTAGTTAGGCATATATTAATACTTTAGGGGTACGTGGTAGATATTATTAATTAAGCTATTTACAAATATTGATTTCTACAACTTAAATATTTTGCCTACTATACCTTTCACAGAAGTAAAAATAAATTTTATATAAAAATATTTAATTCCACTTTCAATTAAAATTCATTAGTTTTTTGGATGTTTTTATGCCGTATTCTATATAATCGTAAGTTTACGATATCAAGTTAAAATGTAGTATACGATTATATAGTATGCAACATAAAAAATAATAATTAGAAGCCTTGGTTTATAACCTCAACTTGATTTATAGTATGCGATATTAACTTGATATCTCAAGTCGCTACTGTGAAAAGGGCTTTAATTGACAGGCAGTCTGACCGACAAGGAACGCGCAAACGAATGGTCCTATAAGGGTTCTGTTTTTTCCATTTTAAAAGGTGGAACAATAAAAACGGTTGAAATAAATATACGTAATAAAAAATTTATTAAACATTGAAATTAAGTTCAATACTACCTCTAACCAAATTAATTGCTTTCATAATAGACAAAATGAAAATCAAATTCAAGTTAAAAAAAATTGGCCTCAAATTAATTGAAGATTTGATTTATTAGATTAAATATTCATCTTTAATATTTAATATACATTATTACTAATATATAATCAATGAATGGTATATAATCACTTTATATAATCAGCATGTAAACCCCAGGAAATAGAGTCAAATCATACTTAATAATATTACGCAATAAGAATAACGGTCACAATTAAATGAAACTACGTGATGTAGTATTATTTCTACTTTCTTTAATTTCTTTACCACGACCTAGGTTTCGTTGTATTACAACATCTTCAGGTGGGATATTAGTAAAGATTGAAATCTACATCACGTAGTTTCATTTAATTATGAATAATGAATTTCCACAAAATTAACGCCAAATATATTCAATATCAACAAAGAATAACGGTATTATTGACAAAATAATAATAACAATAATTTTATTTATATCATCGTCACACATGCGTGTAATGGTTATATTGATGAAAATAAAAATACAAAGGTAAAAAGTGTATTGCAGGTAATATTTAAGTACAAATTAGTTTTTACATCTTTTGGTTTTCATTGTACATATAAATTAGCCTTACAATCCCCCTTAAGTCCAATGATATGTAAAATAAAAAGCAAAAGACTAAAAAAAATAAGGAAAAGCGAGAGCGTCGCATCATAGTATTAATTTTTTACCGATATTTGTACATATACAAAAAAAAATTAAAAATTATTTTCCAATTCCGGGATATTTATATTATAATTCCAATAAGGTAATTTAAAAAAACAAATATTTATGAGAACACGACAAACCATGAACATATCGACATGTCGATATGAAATTCATTTTGATATTCTTCCTTTAGAAACACAACAAGGATAAAGAAAATATAAATTTCTTTATTGCTTTATTCTTTTGACATGTTTAACTTCTCCTTGATAACTCGGTCGTACGCTATTTTCTATCGATAATTTTTTGTTGCGATTGAAATAAAGAAGGAAACGGATATTAATCTGATATTATGCCTATAAGCGAGTGTGTTCACATCATGAAATAATCTTAACATAAATCCGCGTTTACTTAAACTGCATTTTATTTGGTTTGCAACTGAATAATTAATTAATTCTGTTAATTGTTAACAGACAATCAAATTTCATTTGTGCTTGGGTAACAATACAAAATTTCCTTTATTGTTAGAATAATCTTATTCTTAATTTTCTAAATTAAAGTGAATATGAATGGAGGATAAAGGAGCTTTAAATTAGTATTCGCCTGTATCAGACTTTGTCAAATCATCGATTAATGGAGTCGAATAAAAAGCTGAAATTATTCATATTATACATTATACTACAATGCGGTAAGAGGTATTTCAAGTTTTATGCTTGTCTTTAAAAATTTAATTCATAAGACACAATTAAATATTTATTTTAGAGATAATTAAATTTCAAACTATTAACAGTCACAATTACAGAGTACCTTTTTTTTGTTTCAAAGTGATTCTTCTTTCAATGTATATATATATATATATATATATATATGTATATATGCTCGATATTTTTCACATATCCTATTGAATCTGAATAAAATTAGTTTCTTTTGATTTTATAGCGTGCCATTTATTTGTTTTGACGTAAAGAAAATCATAGATATATTGCCAAAAGCGAGTTGTATATTTCGTAGTCGGTTCGTCAAATATATAAGGCAATGACGTATTTACGTTGTTATTTCGAAAATACTGATAAGATTTGTTTTTCAATATTTACGAAATTACCTATTACTTAATAACCTCCTCAGTTTAAAAATACATATTTATGCTTCCGAGTACAAATGATACATAAAATATATTTCTATATTTCCAATGTCTGAAAAATAATTATGTTTTTTCATGTAAGTAAATAATAAAACTGAATAAGGTTAGTTAAAGCATTTATTGAACTCTGTTAAAATGTTAAACACATTTGCATATTTAAAAAAATTTGGAATCTTTAAATGAGTAATGCTGTTTTAATCATCACTCGGAATCATTTCTCCTCTGCTATTTCCATTGATATTAATGATGCTATTACCAAAGGAATTTTTGTCGTGGTAATTCCTTTCAATAAAAGAAAATCCTTCGTAAATTGTTCCATTAAATTATGGCTCGATTAAAATGCTACTCAGCATCTGAATTTCCTTTCATTTAATTCACAAAATATTTCAAGAATATTCATTCATTTCCATAACTATATTTTGGTATGAAAATTTATTCATGTTTCTTGAAATAATTATATAAACTATAAAAACTAAAATATCAAATAATTTCTTTACTGGCTATTCTTAATTAGCAAATAAAATTAGTTCAAGTGAACAAAATGAAATAAATAGAATTATAGATAAAGGCCAGTTTTGATTATCACTCCCGAAATGGGAATAATCGGAGACGTTCTTGGGAATTAATTACATGAATTGAAATTTATTTTTCATAAAAAATAATAAGAAAAGAGAACCCGTGCAACCTAACTCGACTTCTTTTAATTTTTTTTAGGAAATTTAATTGAAATCTATGAAAAGAAGTTGACAAATTAATTTATTTAGTTTGTTTCCATAAGAGTTCTAAAAGAAAATACCTCAACAATTCCATAACCATGGAACATGTTTCCGATAGACAGATTAGTTCTGACAAGTTTATTCGTATTTGTATGTTTTATAAACATTGTAGATATCATAAGTTAAACACAAATTTGTGCACGATAATATATATTTTAATACAACGAAATGTTATCGTAATAAATGCAAATTTTTACTTCGACCTTAGATGTCAAAGTCGCATAAATGGGTTTATAGGGAAGGGATTCCGTCGATGGCGATAGGATATTGAAAATTATTAAATATTTATCAAATATTTGTTATAAAATATATGGTTACGTATGAATTAAGTTTTTAGAAATTCTGAATTCATAGGTAGTAACTGGTCAATATCGATATACTTTTTAAAGCCTCCTTTTACAGTTTCCCTACACTAGTTGGTTGATATTTTTTTAGTAGCTCCAACGCCATTGGCGCGTTTATATGACCGCTTGTGATGTCAAATACAGCCTGTGTGATTCCATTAATGTTGTAAATAATATTTTATTTTTATCGGTTGTTTGTAAAAATGAGTGGCGCTGAAGAATTTATTCGTATTTTGGAAAGTCTGGTTGACATTCGGTTTGGGTATTCGCTGATGGAAAGGTTAAAAATTATTGTTTATTTAAAACTATATTTATACTTCAAATCTAAACACTAATTCAGTCTTTGTTGTATAATTGATGAGAAAGCGACTTTGATTTACATGCACTTATTTCTAATTCGTACATAAATCATAAACACCAGACTTTGGTACGGCAAACAATTATGATATATATATATATATATATATATATATATATATATATATATATATATATTTCAGAGTTAAAATTCTTAAGTCAAGTACGTAAGGGACTGATGAATATAAATAAATGACGGGGTGTATTATATCATCATTATAAAAAAATCATGAAATGATATTACCATAATTAAAATTATTTGACAGATTAGTATTAATTTAATATGTTGACAAAAGAGGTAAATTTGGAATCCTATCACTTTTTTTATACTAAGATAACTTTAATGTAAGATAACTTTAACTAAAATAGAAATAATATATCTCTACTTTGATACTTTTTTATTATTAAATATATAGAAAAACCCAAAAACCTTCATATCAAAATATTTTGATACAGGAAAAATGATAAATTGTTATAACTTATAACTGCGACTGAAAACCGTTGATTCCGAAATTTTTCCATCATAACATTTTTAACTTATCCGATATTTATAATAATATAAAGACAAATAAATTAACAACTAATGTTGTTTGTATACATTTTAAATTGTATGTGCTTTCTAATGGGTTCTATGTAATGGCGTCTAACAGTATTATGGACAGGTGTTTAATAGGTACTATGCACTGAAGTCTAACTTATTATATATACGATAATATCCTTTACGAAATCGAGTATTATTTGCTGGCATATTTACTTATTCATATTCTATATGGAACAAGCTAATATTCATGTATCTAACTATAATTTTTGAAAGACATTATTACAGTTTATTTTTACAGTTACTAGCAATAAGTTGAAATCAATTGAAGACAATTTTGAACTAAAGTTTCTATATAGATAAATAGGCTTTGTCAGATTTATTCGACTGAAATTCAAAAAAGGTTATGAAAATATGTTTGAGTTATTTTCATTATACATTTTTTTTATTAGTTATTATGATATAGTTGGAGGTTATTTCTTTTCTTCGTAACATATGGAAAACTATGATATATTTTACACAGAGGATATAATATTATAAGAAGTATCGTGCTCTGCGGTTAAATGTTATTTGTTCTAAAATATTGAAAAGGAGCGGCACATATGGGGAGTTTTAAAATTTTTATGCAGGCCTCAAATTTATGCTGTCTATACGAAGATAAATGCTTTTAATACTTGAATCTGTAGATGCAAAATTTATTTGGGACTATGGCGGATATAACACATTTATGCCAGCTATACTATTAAAAGCACGATTATCAAGTTATAAAAAGTGTGATAGTAAATCTGCTACTAAATTAAAAATTTTATTGACAAATATTAACATATTATTTCAATGTCAAATCGATGTATGAAATTAATGAGAAATTTCAATTATATGAGGAAAAATCATGTAATATTTTAATCAAGTCACTTTTTGAAATTTTCCGGCAAAGACGGTTTAATCATGTTTTATAGTAGTGCTCTCTGCCCATATGTTTTAAAATTGTTTTGTTGCCAAGTACATATTTTTAAACATATGCCCAGTTTTGTTATTATGGCATTAAAATAATTCAATAACCAACAGTGATTACGATAAAATACTTCAAGAATTTGGTGTAAAAAAAATTTCACACTGTATATTGCAGTTTCACCCCCGAGTTACCTTTAACCACCTCTAAAATCTTTAATTTGTGCCTACGAATTACATTACTGAAAGATCTATAGCATATATTCATTCTTAAAATGTTCCCTGACATAGGAAAAAGAATAAAAAATAAATAAAAAAAAAACTTTCAAAGGAAAAGGACTTTTGATACAAATGAAACCTTTACAAAAATATGAATAAAAAAAATTATTTAAGTAATTTTTTCTCTTTCGAAAACTGTTACGTAATTTTAAAAACCGTTAGATAAATGAAAATCTATTAAAACAAAAACATTGTAACTGGATAAAGTTATACATAAATTGCAAAGAAACCAAACGGAATAAAAACATATATGGATACTCGTACTAAGCTGAATAATGACCTGAATTTTGGTGCATCGTAAAATTCTCTATAAACTCATATGTAAGGCAACGATATCTACCCTCGCGAGTCTATTTGCTCGGGTAGCCATAACTTCGATTCTCCTTCCGTTTTACCGAACTTTGCGACGCTGATGCTGCGGTGGAGCAAAACCCGCACTGGGCTGATGTTAATTGATATACTTGATTATTGTTACGATAACTACACGTTAATCGTTTAACAGATTTTACTGTTTTATTAAGTGGGCATATATTAATATGCATGGAATTATAAATTAAATAGGACGTTTTTATTATGATGATTTATATATTTTATAAATGCAAGATATGTACAATCATGAACATTGATTTGTGGGTGACGATTGCCATGGTATCTCTCTATTGTCATCAGCTTAGCGGTTAAGCAGTTTAGAATATATCAAGAACAAAAAAATTCTGCTCTTTTGTATATAAAAATAACTTATGATCGTCTTCGGAATGAAAGTCACCTCTTTGCAAAATTTATCGGGACTGGTTTAGCAATTTAAATGTGAGAACGTTATAAACAGATAGACATACTTTTGCATTTATAATATTAGTATGGATAGAATATTACATAAGAGTACTGAGTCAACTAATGATAATTGAAAAAAATTTAATAGGATATTTCCTTCTTCCCGTAATTGTTTCATTAATGTATTTCATTCTTCCTGTAATTAAATTTATACTAACCAATACTTCGATAATAAAAACCTACAGCACTGTTTTACACATATTAATATACATCATAAGAAATCACCTGTTGTGTGTTCATGTATTTTTTTAAAATTAATATTGAAAAATAGTGTTTAGCTCAAGTTTAAAATAATGAATAAATTCAGTCTCGAAGACAGCTTACAGAGGTATAGTTAATAATATGTTTTAAAAATTATCCGATCTATGATGACAATACATCGATGAAGCTGGAAAAAAGCATTCGTTGGTGAAGTATTTTGGCGTACGCTGCTTAAATCATTAGATATATATGTAAAGTATATATGGCAACATAACTCTTGTCAAAATTTCTACAAGAGGATTTGCCGTAGCATGTTTGTATAAATTGCATAAAATCCAAAATAAATATTTTCCTGTTTAAAACAAATAATTTTTTAAATCGATTTTCTGGAGTTTATTTTACGTAACGTTTATAGCTAAAACGTTTACGTTTTATAACTAAAACTTTATTTTTCTCTTGTAGCTTTCCGGCGGATTATTTAAATGTTATGACGATGTTTTAAGTAACAAAAGTATAAACTGTATTGTTTTCACATTGAGTATTATCAAAACAACAAAAACTTAGACGAAGCCGAAATTCAACATGTTTTAACGTACTGTACAAAGAAAAAGAAGTTTAGAAAAAACATAATTGTTTGCCCACCAGTGCGCAGCCAAGCCAGTTCGCTAAACTTATTATATTTTTTGTTTCCTTGGCTATCAGAAAGTAAAAAAGAACTATGGTGAGTTTACTCTCCTGGGAGGAGATAAAAATTCCTCTCTTACACGTGTTACTATCCCAATTTTTTCATTGTTGTTTTTCTTTTTATTCGTCACAGAAAATTTATACTTAATGGATACAATATGTGTTCAGATTGTTATTTTATGGAAAAATAAATATTGTTTCTAAAGTTCTTTTTCTCCCATATTTATCTAACTATGCTCTAATAATATTTATTTACTAAGTACATTGCTTTTCAAGAATATGAAAGGAACAATATAACTAGAGAATTTGTGATATTACACTAATAAAAATACGGTAATAATTAAAAGGCCATAAAATAGATATAATTGTGCGCGGCGGGTGCGCGGATAACCGAGCTTTGATTTTTCCATATTTCAATTAAACATTATTTCTTTATAATTATTCTGTAGGAATAAAAACAGAAATACGAAGCTAACTGACAAGGGGTGTGTCTGGATCATATACCGAAGGAATTTAGCGAGAGACTAGTTTGAGGTAATATTACTTAATTATTTACTAATTAAGTAATTTTACGTCAAACTAGTCTCTCACTAAACCCCTTCGATATACAAGCCAGGGCAATTTGAAAAGATTTACTTTGTTAACAATCTTTACAAATTGCCCACCGGAATATATTATCATACAACGAAACCTAGGCCGTAGTTAGGAATTTAAATAAAGTAGAAATAATACGGCATCACGTAGTTTCAATTAGTTGTGAATAAAAATGAAATGATAATGAATTTCTGAAAAGTTAACGCAAAATATATTTTTTTATTTACTAATACTTGATAAAATTATGCAGCGAAAATTTTGTATTGTCATAAATGTCTCAAATACGATGAAATTCAGAATCAAAATTATAATTTTTTTTATAACTTTACGTAGTTTTAAAAATGAGGGAAATGGAGTGAATTTTTTAGCATATTTTTTATAATACCTTCAAGGATATGTTATCTACAACAATCAAGAAAGCCATCCTGGACCATTGTAACAATATCCCACACTATCTGAGGAATGTCAATATTCTCCATTATCTGTAAAATTTTCTTTCGAGGAATAAAATTGCCCCACAAAATTTCCCTTTAAACACTTTTAAATTTTGGCTATTTCGATATGTGTGAGTTAATATGCTTTATTACTATGTCAGTTTCTACAAGTTAAATTTAAATTTCAAGGAACTAAATCAGTCTTATTACAGTGGGTATATCCACTCAAAAGGATCACACCGTATAGAATCAAAAGTACTGATACTTCACTCTTAAATGTCATTAAAAAATAAGATCTGTAGGATGAAATTATGATACCGTGTCGATAAAATTATGAAATCTATATTATACCTGAATATTATATTTTTATAAGTCAAAGTCCTTAAGAATTTTTTAATGCTTTTATGATTTTATTTACTTCCATCCAACAACAATTTTAGAAATGTACTTGAACCCAATTTATGGTCGTTGTAAATGAGAAATTTAGTGCAAAATGTTTAAAATTGTATATTGCAAAAGAAGGAAAGAAAGATTTAATTGAACAGCGTTTTTATTTAAATGCATTAAATTAAAACCCGAAAAAGGTCATTACACCGATTGGAGATGGGAATTAACCTAAATAAAGTAAACGTCTCACTCTTTTTCTGTATTGTATCTGAAAAATTCTCTAGAAGTTGGGCATTGAAATCCGTTTGAGCAGTAAATTGTTTGAAACGAAACAAACGAATGACGTCTTTTTTCAAATCGCTAACATTGATGTGTCTTCAATATAACAATCCATCAGTAGCATCATATGTTATTATTGTTGTAAGTTAAGATAAGTTTTTATAGTATTATATTGAGAACAGAATTTGAAGAGATTTGTCACTGAGATATATTGATATTTTTTTTGTATCTCAAGTCAATGTAAAATATGAAAGATTTAATCAAATTTTACATGCAATATTGAAAGTACTAAAACGAGCACCATATCAGTGTTATAGAAATCTAGGAAAGTTGTAAGAAAAGAGGTGCAGAAAGAGTCTGTGCATTCAACATAACTCAAGTTAGACAATGATATCTCTGTCGATTTTTAAATCCAAAGCGTGAAAATATATATTTGAAAATTTATATTTTACAGTTTGGTTGCAAATACAGTAAAACATTCTACCTGGAATTCAAATTTATATGAAGGTCGTAACAGAAAATTGTTTTCATATTTAAAATGTAGTTGAAGTCATCAGCAACAATTGCTTATGGCAAAGTTCAAGTCATCAGCAACAATTGCTTATTGCGTATTGTTTTTTATCACTAATATAGACTTTTATATACAATAAATGTAAAATAATGTCTAATAAATTTACATAGGTGTAGAGGGGGCAAATTTATATGTTATCGTGAAGGTCTCAAATACTATGACATTTAAAATCATGAGATTTCCTAAATCTTTTTATAGGCTTCTAGAATCTTTGTTTTTAATGATGTTAAATTCAATAATTTAGGCAAAAAGAGAAGGGAATATATTTTTTGCCATTTTTATTTTAATATTTCTCTCAAGACACGTGACCTAAAATCGTGCAAAAATATTTTAAGATCTGCTTTATAACCTCTTTCAAACAAATTCTACACTAAATAAAGTGTTCATAATTTCTTATTCGAATGTTTAATTTGTATTCTACATTTTAAAATTTCCTTAAAATTATTTATTAAAATTATTGATTATTTTCCTTAAATTATAATATGGTTTATTAATGTGGCAAATTTGAAGTTATTATGTGCTTCTGAATTATTTGCGATAAAAGACGGCTTAATAATCTATGTGATGATATTGTAAGGTTTTCATTTCATCTTTTGAGAAAACGAATTCAGTTGTAAACGCCGGGGTAGCTAAGCTCACCTTACCTAACAAACGGTGGCGTTCACAATTTTTTCAAGCACAGGATTATTTCAAAGAAAGCTCGAGTGTAAAGTCAGCATGCGGTAAAAGATGGCTACAAACCGTGTATCGCAACTCTTAGAGTGTGGTACGAACGATGGAGCCATCATTCAGTGCGCGAGGAGAGATCTGCATACTTCGGCGGTCGCTGGTGAAAAGAAACGCGCGAAACGGTAGGCCTTTTTATTCAGCCAGCGGCGCGGGGCGTGAGGTTTCCGCGATGTATGTTCTTTCGCTCAGCGACTATCCGTCTTTGTCGTGGCGTGCTGTCTCAAATTTTATGTGTAGCCGTCTTTGTTTCATCATCTTATATCGTATTCTACTCTTCAGTTCAAGAAAGTGTTGTATTGGACAGCAATTCGGATAAATCCACTGCCCGGATAAACGCTTCGTGAATTTAGTTGGCAATGAAGGTATAATATTTTATAAATCAAGAAAGAAAGCAGAAATTTAGAAAGAAAAACAAATTAAAAATCATTAAAAAGTCACCGAATATTATTAAAATAATAAAAATTTCGTCTTATAACCAAAAAAAAAGGTAACAATTTTATTTTAATATGCCAATTAAAACATGTGTAAATTTTAATACGTTTTTAACCCCACCAATAACGCTGTGTTAAGTCGAAAACTAATATTATAAAAGGAATAACTAAGAGACAACGATTTGAAGTTCCAATAAGTATAGTGTTTTTTTTTAATGAAACGTCAGGAAAATATGAATTAAATAAAAATCAATCTAAAAAATACTAAAAATTAAAAGAATAAGAGAATGATGAAATTAATGGTGAATATATTATCCTCCCTCATTCAGTTTAAGTGAATTTAGACAGCATTACAGAAAATCACATCAAAATTCAGTATTTGCATCCTTGAAGAAATACTATATCTAAATGTTGAATATATTTGGCGTTAATTTTGTAGTCATTAATTATTCACAATTGAATGAAACTACGTGATTTAGTATTATTTCTACTTTCTTTAAGTTCTTTACCACGAACTAGGTTTCGTTGTATTACATCTTCAGGTGGGCTATTAGCAAAGATATTTTCCAATAATTAAAATTTTTTCCAATAAGTTCTATCAACATTGAATTGGGTCGTTTTCAGTAATCCAATTAATATCATTAACAAAAAAGTTCCGTATTTTTAATAAAATTAAGTCATAATTAAAAAAACTAAATGATAATGAATTTATACGAAATTAACGTCAAATAAATTCAACTTTTAGTAAATTACAACGTTAATATTTGCAATTTAAATATTATTGTATATACCATACAATTTATTGTTTTGGAAAAATAATTAATACTACTAATAAATATTTATATTATCTGTTTCGAAAATAACACAATAACACACTGTCTCACAATTTTATAATAGTTATAATTGTCGAATTTTAGGTCAAAAATTAATTGACGTACCCTATGTCACCCAAAAACATCATTAATTTTAAATGGTAGTGAATAATATGCGAGTAACATATGTTGCAAAAAGTAAATATAAATTCTGATGATAAGTGATATTGTTTTGAGCTCAAATGTCTTCCTGCAATAGTTTTTGCAATTATTAACATATAAATAACTTTTTCCGATCAAAATAAACATATTTTATAAAGAGAAAGTGTCTCAGCCCGACTGACGTTAAGATGTAACTAGATGCAAAGCGTGTTCACATAGAAAAATTATGTCAAAATTGACAGATTTCCTACACGCAAAGTATGGACGTTACACATTCCTTAAATTCTTACCTCCACGATTGTAATTTTGGACTAATATCAGCTGTGATTTCAAAATAATACATTAGAACAGTAAATCGCTAAAGCCATAGCACGTGAACCATGAATGAACGCTAAAATAAAACGTTAGATCTAGGAAAAATGTTAATAAATTACGTGGCAAATATTGAAAATAATGGAAATTTTATTGCACAAAATTAATATTTGAATACTACATTTTTGTACGTCAATTAAAACTTAAAATTTATTGAATGAATATGTCGTTCCTTTCGAATATAATAAAATTAATAAAACAATGAGCAACGTACTAAGTTACTTATAGTTAAATATTAGGCTGACAATATTAAATGATCAAGTAGGGTCTTAACTATCTAAATTATATTTGCTAATAGCCCACCTGAAGATGTAATACGACGAAACCTAGGTCGTGGTAAAGAACTTAAAGAACTTAAAAATAATACTACATTACGTAGTTTCATTTAATTGTGGACTATATCCAAACCCAATTTATTATTTCGCCTTTTAGCTTGTTAAAAAATTTCGTTTACGAATTAAAAGTAATTAGTCCAATATTCTATTAGAAAGAAATAAAGTTCTGAATTGTATAATTATAAATAAAATGTTAAAAACTCTTATTTTAATATTTTAAAGATAACCTCTAATTGTTATATTTATCTTACTTTATCATTTAATACTCTCAGCCTAATATTTAACTAAAAGTAACTTAACACGTTGCTCATTGTTTTATTAATTTTATTATATTCAAAGGAAACGACATATACATTTAATCAATTTTAAGTTTTAATTGATGTACGAAAATGTAGTACTCAAATTTTCATTTTATGCAATAACATTTCAATTATTTCCACGTAATTTATTAACATTGGTCCTAAATCTAACGTTTTCTTTTATTGTTCATTCGTGATTCTCGTGCTATGGCTTTAGCGATTTACTGTTCTAATATATTATTTTGATATCACAGCTGACGTTAGTCCAAAATTACGATCATGGAGGTAAGAATTTAAGGAATGGTAAACGTCCATACTTTTCATGTAGGAAATGTGTAAATTTTGACATAATTTTTATATGCGAACACGCGATGCATCTAGCCACATCTTAACGTCAGTCGGTCTGAGACACTTCCTCTTTATAAAATATATTTATTTTAATTGGAAAACGTTATTTCTATATAAATCATTGCAAAAACTATTGCGGGAAGACATTTGAGCTTAAAACAATATCATTTACCATCGGAAACATTTATTTATTTTTTGTAACTTATGTTACTCATTTATTATTCACTACCATTTGAAATTAATGATGTTTTAGGTAATAAAGGGTATCTCACTTAATTTTTTACCCAAAATTCGACAATTATAACTATAATAAAATTGTGAGAGAGTTTGTTATTGTGTTTTTTTCGAAATAGATAATATAAATGTTTACTAGTATTATTAATTATTTTTTGAAATAATAAATTGTATGGTATATACAATAATATTTAAATTGCTATCATCGATGTTGTAGTTTACTAAAAGTTGAATTTATTTTACGTTAATTTCGTATAAATTCATTATCACTTAGTTTGTCTAATTATGACTTAATTTTGTTAGAAATATTGAACTTTTTCGTCAATTTTTTGTAGAATCTCTGCTAATAGCCCACCTGAAGATGTGATACCACGAAACCTAAGTCATGATAAAGAACTTAAAGAAAATGGAAATAATACTATATCATGTAGTTTCATTTAATTGTAAATTTGTGTTACAATACTAAAATTGACTATTATTCTATGAAACAGTTTTAATAAAATTTTAACAACTTCCGCTCTCCAGATGTTTTCTTCCCATAAAATGAAATGGTACTATTATGAAACTGGGTCGATTCACAAATTACCGTTTAGCCAATTATTTTAATTTATGCAAATCTCACATTTGAACAAAAATTATATATGTATATATATGTATATATATATATATATATGTGTGTGTGTGTGTGTGTGTGTATGTGTGTGTGCATATATGTACGTACGCTTTGTCAAACTTTAAATACGTTCATACGTTACACTCACTTATGAAGAGGATATCAAATTGTTTTGTTACTAACGTATTTTTCAAATTATTATTTGGAAAATGTTACACAGAATACAAATACGAATAAAAATATCAGTCAGCACAGGTTTATTATAATTGCAAGAGATATTGTTCAGTAACATAAATGGCAACAGTAACTATTCCATACTTGGTTAATATTAAGTTATACATTATAAATTTCAAAGGCAGATGCAGCGATTCTTAAAAATGAAAAAAATTTAATTTATTTTGCGTTAATTTTGTAGAAATTCATTATTCACAATTAAATAAAACTGTGTGATGTAGTATTATGTCTACTTTCTTTGTATTACAACATTCTTCGTTGTACACAAAGAAAGTAGACAATATTCCTTGTTGTATTACAACATCTTCAGGTGGAATATCTTTGCTAATAGTACACCAGAAGGTGTTGTAATACAACAAAACCTAGGACGTGGTAAAGAACTTAAAGAGAGAAGAAATAACTCGAAATAAAGTAGAATAACTAGAAATAACTACATCACTTAGTTTTATTTAATTGTGAACTAAAAAAATTTAATACTTTAAAATATTTTGGTCAAAAGGATTTCAATTTCTTGAAGAGAGATTTTTACCGGATATCTTTTTATGAAAAGTAATGTTCATCACATGTTTCAATAATGACTTCATGAAAAACAATTTAAAACTTTTTCATTTTTTTCAACTCTGTAAAGCTTGTGGTCAGGCAAAACATTCCACTGGTATTCTATTCAAATGAAATATTTCATTACCTGTGGAACATGCGCCTGGAATTCTTGATATAATTATAAATACCTTTTGTACTCTCCGTAGCTATGAAAAGCGTCTCAATAATTAATCTTTAAGAAAAAAGGAAAATATTTCGTGGAGAAAAATTTCTTCTATAATATTTTCTAAACTTTTTTATATTAATTGTATTATAAAAATAATTTTATTGATATGTTATAAATTCAAACGTTATATTTGAACCGTTTTAATAGCACTAAGTTCTGCTTCTATTTTTACAATTTTGCTTCCCTCTAGTCATAATTTTTGTGAACGCGATTGGTATAATTAAAACTTATCGTAAATTTTGGGACGATTTAAGCCAAAATCTTTACATTTTTTGAAGTTAATATTGTTCACTCATTAGCACTCAATCGAAATAATAATTAATTATAACATTTGTAGCAAGATATCAATTTTCACATCAATTGTCATAGACTTAGGAAGTTAAAAGTTTCTGTCAAATTTAAGGCAGCAGGTTGTCATTATAATCGTATTAGTTTTGTCGAGTAATTTCCAACGGATTACTCATTTCCATTGTTTGTTTATCTCACGTATATGATGTGTGATCATTATTGAATATTCTTTTTAATAATTTTAACATTATTGAGTATTCTTATTAATAACCTCATAATTTTTCATTTAGTAATGTACTAAACGCTTGATAAAGACAATTTTTTGCTATCGTTGATAATTTCACTTCAAAGAACGACTAATTCACAAATATTTAAATTGAAAACAAAATTTCCTTGATCGATTTGTGGTAATGAGAACGAAATAAAAATCCCATGTCGGCAACATATGTTAGGATAATTAAACTAATACTTTCTGAATTCAAAATTTTTACATTCGTCATACGGTATGATGTCGGACTATAGGTCGGTTATGGTATCAAAACAATCTAGTAGAATTAAATATTGCTAGAGCAACAGATATTTAGATTTTTACTGAATTACTTGGTGAAATTTACATTAAAATTATGTTGCATTACCTGAATTTAATATCCAAAGAATATAGTAATTTCCGAGAGTAATTAAAAAATTAATGCATAATTATAGAAAATGGTCAAAAAACAGTAAATTTTGTGCCTCCATATAAAAAGTAAGAAAAGACAAAACCTACCATAAATATAAAATAAAAATTATTTGTCCCGAAGATAATATTATTTTATATTTTTTAATATTATAAGAGTGTTGAAAATGTTTCTATAAAATTACACCATCAATCTCTTTTGATATGAACTTTATTTTTTTTAACGAGACTTATAATAATTTATATTTGCAGTACTTTCAAGATTACGAGACTATGATTAGAATTTATAATTAAAAATTGAAATAAAGCATAAAATAAGTCACTTTATGACAGAATAACGATTTTGTAATGGAAAACTAAGTTTCTAATAAAATGTTTAGTATGTTTTGCATGAAACTAAAAATAATAAACAACCTATGCACTATTCAGAGAGTATTCTTTAAATTACAATCCACTTAGTATATCTTTGGAAAGATATGAATCCGGTAGTTTGAGATGTAATCCTGCGGTATTAAATGAATATATCCCCTCTATTCCGTTTTCCTATGTATTTGCAAGTCGAATTAGAATTATCAAATGCTTCATGTGCATTTTTATTAAAACCTAATTAAAATGTTCTTTATCTAATTAATCCTGTAAGAATTTAATATAAAATGAGATTATCTTTTAACAGAGTGAGTTTAGTAAATATCAAAAGAGTTTTGTAATATAGTGAACGTATTCTACAACATGTTGACCTCTTTATGTTCACAGGTGTATCAATTAATTTTTAATTTTAATTGAAGTTAAATAACTAAAATATTGAATAAGTGCTGTCGTCAGCGAGACTTCTTGCTATAGTCGGTATAATAGCTCCTTGCTATTTCACCTGAAAAGAAACAGCCAGAAAAAGCCAACAAATTTGGGTACCATTTCTTTTAGGATAAAAATAGTTTATAAAATAAAAATATTTTTTTCAGGAATTAGTCGCGGCAAGGCATTTCTGTCACTCACAAGAAGAATTATACTTTCAATAATAAAAAGGTCAGTATTCAACACAATTAGGAGTTTAAGTGTCATCATCAGTAATGCATTAATAATTTTCTCAGATTTTTAATTAACGTATTTGAATATACCTACTTCCTTTTCCTTCCTACTACCTTATTAGTACAAAAATATATCTTACGCGAACATGTTTTCGTTTATATGATCCCTTCATATTAACATTTTGTCGATTACATTTTGTTTGTTTTAGTAATCCAAAGATTTGTTCTAGGTTTATCTGAGAATTTGTGTTTAGAGTAATATTTTCAATTAAATTTTTTTCCAAAAAAAAAATATTCGAAATTATTATTTTACAACGTTTGATTAAAACGTCTTTTGGAAAATGATTTTATTTCAATTCTTTCACTACTGAGAAAGTTTTTCACTAAACGTAAATAATATTCTTTTCTTTATGCACAGGAAATTGTAATCGAATAATTAATGAATGTACACCTGCTGTTGCGGAATTATAATAAAAAAAGACAATACCTCTGATTAACAACACATTCTGGCATCTAAATAGAAATAAAATCATTTTCAAAGCAAATATAGTTACATTTACTAGATTTTTTATCACTTCTACAATTGGGTCTTTAGTGTTCCCTTTATACGAATAATTCAATTAAAGAAGAGCTACCCTATTTTTATAACGGGAAAAATAACACATGTATAGAATATACTTTTATTAAGAGTCAAAAATATATTCGGTATTCATAGTCTTGCAATCAATATTTCAAAATATCTTATTATATTTTGAAATGTTCCGTAGGAAAATCTTTTTATTGTTTAAAGTTTTGAAAATGAACGTTTTATACAAATGACCATAAATTGGGAGGTTCATTAGTAGATAAATATTCAGAATTGTCTATTGGCATTGATTAAATCTAAATCATTGTCTACACTGTCTGCATAAAGAGAAGTTACGTATCAAACCAGGAGAATATATTTTTAAAATAATATGGGCTCACATAGCATGGGATCATACCTAAATAAATTTTTTGATGAAACTATGGTAAATTTACATTTACTAAATAGTTTATTGGATCAACCTCCAAAAGTCAAAGAAATTGTTATGTACAGGCAACATGATATAAAAAATAGAAACATACACTGATAAATTAAATACAAATTCATTATTTGCGTTCTGCAATTTCTTGTAAAAAGTATTAAGAAAAACACATTTTAATTTTTTACTTCAAAACTGACAAAAATTGCAGGTTAAATCCTCTTGATCAAGTAAGTAATATATCAATTGACTATATAGGTATTCGACGAAGTTATATTTAATTTTTTAAATTTTTTTCAAGTTATCTTACAATAAAAACAAAGAAATTTGTAGAAATTTATATACATAATAATGTTAAAATTCTAGAAACATAACATGAACCATAATTTTCAAGCGCTTTTAGAAGGCAGTGCGTATTAATTAAGCGGTAAGATTAAATTAACCTTTAATTTACACATTTAAAAGATCTAAAAACAAAGAAAACGGCCCTGAAAAACTAAAAGACGGGTTTACACATAAACGATCTTATATGGGTCCCGTATAGTACTTTTGCAGTATCTAGATGCCCAAGCAATTAAAATTAATATGTTTATGTCATATTTTTTTATTAATCCAATATCAACATTAGATAATTAATAAAAAAAAACTTTGCAAAGGACTCAGAAATTTTTCCTTCTATTCCATAAATTAATCGGCTTGACATATCAACGGGGAGCATAAGATGTGAAGGAAGTAATGAAAAGAACATAGGGATTATCCATAGATTCTCACGAAGATGTGTATCCCATCCTTATTGAATCCAGTGGACATCCCGGGATGTTTACCACATAATCTGTCTACTTAGCAGGAGGTCGTCTTGCTTGGGATGTTTCAGTACTTGGTCACATGTCGAGAATCTTTCTTCTCCAATGTATGTTTTAATAGTAGTAGCAAAACCATACATACAACGATTAGGAAAATCAGTTGGTATTGAAGAAAATGACAAACACCATAGGCTGTCGACGATTTTTTGCTAATGTAGTCATGACTAATTTATACACCTTGTGAAATATTCACAATAATATAATTAAATAACATCATTTTGGAAAATGTAAAAGCAGGCACGCTAAAAAAAGAAGGCTGTCTAATCAAAATTGTCATTGGATATAACAATCATATGTAACATTGAATGCAGCTGTTAGCAAAAACGCCACGCTAATCATAATGTTCATTGCTGAGTATAAATTTATAATATTCTATTGGAAAATTTCTATTAGATTATTAAATTAACTACATAAACCAAATTTTATGTATACCTAAATCTCATAAATAAATATAAAAAAAATTTAGCTGAATTAGGTAGAATTTTATTTAATTTTTTCTTAAATAAATAAATTAATTTTTGCCAAATTATGACCATTCTTCCTTACATAACACTACACATGGAAGTAATTTTATGCACTCTCTCCTTATTTGCTGAATCAGTGATGCATTGAAAGCAGCTGTTAGCAAAAGTGCAATGCTACCTAGGGCGTATATCGTTCGTCTGTTGTTTTGGATTGTCTACATGAAGCAAATATTATGCATACCTAAAGCTTATAAATATTTGTCCAAAGTCATTTAGCTAAATTAAGTAGAATTTTATTGAATTTTTTCTAAATTAAATTAAAATAACATGTTGCAAAACTATGGCCTCGCTTCCTTTCACAACAATACAAACGGAAGTGATTTAATGCACCCTCTCATTATTTACTAAAATGAGTTGCTCACAGACTTATCCCCGTTATTTAGCCAATTTCCCGTTATAAACTTCTTTTTATAAACAGAACAAAATAATTTTATGCTCTGTATTGTTTTACATACTATGTGTGATTTATCACTTGTTATCTTTACCCTCGTTACCCGGTGTTTCTTAGAAAGAAAACGATCTTATTTCGAAAAATAAATCGCGTTATTCTTGAATCAGTATTGTTAGTTAATAGCAAGTAAATTTTAGTAGCCACATTTATTTTTATTTATTTTTTGTACGAAATGGTATGAGGTTATCAAAAACAATTAAAAATTAGTTCCTAGTAGAAATTAATCAGCAACCAAACGAAAATATCTAGCTTTTGCTATTTGTATAAACGTGAAATACTTATTTCAAAACACTTAAACCACCATTATTTATGGCTTTTATAAAAAATGTTCAATAATGATTTAAAATACTAGACTTTTCACTATATTTGTTTGCACCCGACAATTTTGTGCTTTATTATCGAGTTTTGCGCCAACCTCGAATAATGACGATTGAAGTTATTGTAACTTTAATATAATAAATAAACTTATAAAATAATATTCTGGCAAGAAAAGATACATCTTCAATATTAGTATCATGTAAAAATTTGTTAAAATTTAAATTTCCTTGAAAAAATTAAATTTTTCCGTAATTTGTGTGTGAGCATATACATATGAGAAAACGCTGCATATTACAATTCTTGACCGATTGGTTAATTATCAGGAAAGAAGCTTATGGATTTTAATAGTTATTTATCAAATTCTTTCACTTTTGCAAACAAACTTCTGCAAAAGCCCCTTTCTCACGTTTGACCTCCGTTTTATGCAAATCTTCTTGCCCCTTTTCTTCGTTAACTAGTATTTCTAAATTTAAACTTTTTTACTTTTCTTACCTTACTTTCTAACTTTTTTTATTAGATCATAGGTGCGGCTGATGATTAAATTTTTCATCGATTTTTGTCCGATTTTCAGTTACAATTAAATAATTGAAACTTATCTTATTACTTACATGTAAACATATAAAAAAACCTTAATCTTTATTTAATAGTATTAGTAAAGAAGAACGATATAATTTTCAACTTTACTGGCAATAACAAAAAAGCAGATACACTTAACATTTCTTCATATACAAGTAACCTGTTCAATATTCTTTTACAAAAAGAAATTTGAAATCCAATTTATCAATATGTGAATAAACCCGTAAGATTTAAAAGTATCTTTAATATTAAAAATATATATATTTTTTTAACGAGAAAGTACTGATATTAAACCAAAAAAATTAGTTTAATAAAATTCCGGATTTTTGATTACGGATCTATAAACAAAAATACAGGGAAAATGAACCATATCAAGATGAGAGACACAGTGCGTTGAAATCATGATTGATGACAGATACAGGTGTGTTGAATAACTGTTTTTGTTCTTCGCAGAACACAAAAATATTGTGAGCTATGATGTTATTTAGTACACATGGATAAGTAAAGATATTAGAAAAGTGGTTATCTTATAATATCGCCATCGATATCTAAATATTTAGCTAAATGTTGCGAATATTCACAGCGTTAGAATTATAATATATTATATTAGAATTATATAATATATTAGAATTATAATTAGAATATTGCTAGCCAGTATATCAAACTGGTAAGCAATATTTATAAAAACTGTTTAATGATGTTTAGGAATATCATTAAACGTTTATTTTTATTGCTTTTTAACATTTTTGTTTTCAATGAATATTTTTAATTTAATTTCTTAATTTTTATTTTGTTTACAAATTTGCTTAATGGGTTGAAACAAATAAACTTCTAACGGGGAAAGAAGTCGATAATTTTAGTATGAAAACGATACTGCCAAGTGATAAAGTGTTGAGCAGTTTCCAGAAAAAAATAAACACTCTGTGTTTATAATTCTCTTACAATTTTTGTAATATAACCGTCGTAAATAGATATGTTTACGACGGTTATAACACTAAAGAATTTTGTTGTTGAAATCAAACCACATCAAGTGTTAACCTGCAATGTAGATCAATGTCGTTATATTTTTCTAAAAAAATAATCTCGTCCGCGGCCTGTAAATTCGTTATGGAAATTATTGCTTTCAGAATCTTTGTATAATAAATTTTCTTCTATTTCAGGAAATACTGACAAGGGGTAAAGAAATATAAAGAATAAACATGAAAGCAGGGCTCGCAATTGTTTTTATTTTTATATTTTACAATAACTGTGGAGTTACAATAGTGAATAATCCCCAAATTAATATTTAAAAAACCTAGCTTTAAATCAAAAGTATCAAATTACACCATGAAATAATTTTTTTTTGTTTATTTACACACCTACGATACGATAACACTGAAATATATAGCAGACTTGTTATGAGAGCAATATATTACAGCCGATAGAATATCTGTTTATCCTCGCGCAAGAGAACGGCCGGGAATCAAACCCGGGAACCCCACGATGCGCCGTGCTGTCAAATTCCGTAAGTCTAGGATAAACTCAACATACAACAGCGCCGTTATATGTCTATTATATTTCTGGGTGTGCATTTAATATACTAACTTATTAATATATACATACCAAAAATAACCAACATATATTTTTTGTATGTGCTGAAAGTTTCAAAAAGTGTGGAAGTTTGCGGTGTTTAAATCTCTTCATTATAAAGTTTGTGTTAAGTCTACCCGCAAACACCGTCTGTTGAAGACTTCATTAAGGCTCTTCACCGCAATCGTAACCGCAATCTGCGAGGTAGCACTCTGTGATAGTACTGTGACTAGTACGTTAACACGCTTGCGTCTTTTTGCTTCAAAGGACCCTCTGAAGGTTTATTTGAACAATCCCCTCAAACTTTTTGATAAAAATGACGCTTTATTATATATATAAATATATATATATATATATATATATATATATATATATACATTTATTATATTTATTTATCATACATACATATGTATATATATACATTTATTTTATTTATTTATCTACTTTAATGTATCTAATTGATACATATGGCGGACTTATTGCTACAAGAGCAATCTCTTACAGCCAACCACAACACCAGTCCAGCCCCGTTCGACGAACGGCCGGGAATCGAACCCGGGTCGCCGCGGTGCGTCGCATCGTCAAAGGCCGTATGCCTTGTGATCAATCCAACACACCACGGCGACGACAAGTCGTATATATACATATATATATATATATATATATATATATATATATATATACATACATATATATATATATATGTATATATATATACATATATGTGTGTGGGTGTGTGTATGTGTGTTATTTGTTCTTTTTCTACATTTATACGTCTTTGTTTTTCGCGGACGGGAGAATGTTATAAGCAATTTGAGTATCTATATTTTATTTAACTTTATTCGTTTTTGCCATTTCCCTTCCCAATATCAATCAAATTGCAACAACCTAGAAAAGATATTTGCGCACCTAAGAGAATTTCAATTAGTCATGAACTGATAAAACTATAAAATTTTAAGCATATTCAGGACATGGGCCTTCGGTTTTTCTTGAGTCTGTAATTATATTGATAAGTTCTTACACAATAGTTCTAAAGCAATATCAGTAATAATTTTATCACTTAAACCCAAAGTTATCCTGCGTTATAATTGATGGGTATAAATAAATTAATCAAAGGAGCTTTAGATTACATTGAAGATACACTTCATGGTGAAAATAATTAATCCCCTGATCAAGTGCCATGAGTGAAAGTGGCTCGATTTCAATATTAATCTCATTGAATATAGGAAAATAGTGTATAATGTACATTACCATCTATAAGCAAATTTTGGAAAAGTGGAAATATTACTCGCTCTATTAAACAATTTCCATTATAAATAGCTTTCACAATCATAATTCACACATTTTAAGGGAAAATAGTGTATAATGTACATTACCATCTATAAGCAAATTTTGGAAAAGTGGAAATATTACTCGCTCTATTAAACAATTTCCATTATAAATAGCTTTCACAATCATAATTCACACATTTTAAGGTTTAACATTAGATAAAGCTCTCGTAGATATTGGGGGAAAATAAATTTCTCTTGAATTAACATACTTGAGAAGACTACTTGAGAAGTATTAGTAATAAAGAGAAGATTTCCTAATGATACATTTTGCAATATTTAAGTTTCATGTATTTTAAAGTGTATAAAACAAAATAAATTTATTTTAGGGAATTTTGTGTGTAACCAAAAATCAATTCAATTAGTTGTCATAAAATCATATTACAAATACATCTAACGCAGTTTTATGAAAAGACTTAAGCACGGCTATTTCAGGTACTCGTAGTTATTTCGTAAAATTTAAGTATTAATATTTATATTTTTTTCAATTTTAACGTTTTTCTTTTTTTCAATTTCTAAGACTTTAATACGCAGCATCAAGAATTCATGCTTGTAGCTAGTTTTAAATTATTTTTTTACGGTACCAACTTTAATAATTTGATGAAATCCAGTAAAATTTGCATTTATTAACATTTATGCCTGTATAATTTTCAATATCGCTTGGCTACTTTTTTGAAATTTCTGCTTTATTTATTAAAAAAACATGGTAGTAAATGTTTGATCATTGAAGTAAGTTCAAAATTTACAACTCATTTTATTCGACTTTTGTTTAATCAGGTATCAAATTATAACGGAATCAAAACTGATCAAACACAAGTAGAACTTACACTACGATGGTTACATACATATTTTGGCATTTATATTCAGTATTCCTACTAATATACTTACAAAATTTTAATTTCTTAAAAGCAAAATATATTATCATATCTTCCACAGGCGTATATTTAAAAAAAAAATTTTATATAACCACAAATTAACGATTTTTGAATGTTTCCCTTTACTTGTGCTATGAGACCTTTCTTCTTGCCGAATTTTTAAACTTTGTATATATTCGGTATATTTCCTTTTGAGAAACAAATTAATGTGTCAATAGTCTAAAATATTTATCTACGTTTATATTTGATGATTGAATAAATTTACAATATTCCTAAATTTATTTATTTAAAATTACATTGTTATTTCTATTTAAAAAACAACCGAAGACTAGTTACAATCTTCACAAAATAGAGATCCGTAGTTGTCACTAGCTCGCAAAATTGTTAACGAAATTTAAGCGTCATTAATTTTATTTAAGCGTCGTTAAAGTTCTAATTAACGTTAAACTATCATTTTCAGTTCCTTACTATTATCTGACAAAGTTTTTTTGTGCTACACATTAATGATATACGTTGTCAACGAGAAACGTTGGGACGATCACAAGTTACACGGCCTTTGATGTCTCGGCGCATCGCGGGTACCCGTTTTCGATTCCCGGCCGCTCTTCGAGCAAGGATAGACTGGTGTTCTGGATGGCTGTAAGCTGTATAGCTTTCGCAGCAATAAGTCTGCCATATGTATTAATTTTCTACGTTAAATTACAGAAATAAGTAAATTGAGATATCCATATGAAGAATCTTCTAGCAAAATTTCACTCTATTTTTAAGAATTAAAAATACTGTGTAAAAAAGAGATGGACGATAATAGCACTATAATTGTTGCTCCTTTTAATATGATTCACTAATAGAGTAAAACTGTGATTGATAACAATTTTAATTGTGGAACCTCTTTAAAAAAAGATCTGACAAACTTTCTGACAAAGTATCTAAAAAATTTTCTTACACCTTTAAAAAAAATTCTTAATAAAAACGTCTTTAGCAAAGATAAAGATCTTTGCTAATATCCCACCTGAAGATGTTGTAATACAACGAAACCTAGGTCGTGATAAAGAAATTAAAGATAGTAGAAATAATACTACATCACGTAGTTTCATTTAATTGCGAATAATGAATTTCTACAAAATTAACGCCAAATATATTCAATATTTAAAAACGTCTTTGTTACAGTTTTACAATGGTAGATACAAAATTTATTAAAAATTTACCATTTGCCCCGTTTGACCTCTACAAGTTTTTTTTGTAGTTTGATCTGCATATTTTTATTCAATGCACAATTTGACATATTTACGACTTGTGTTGAAATTAATCTTTAAATTTCAGTCGATAAATAAATTTTATATGTAAATTTGGATAGGAAAAATACGTAAAGATGGGAAGTGTTTAGAAGATAATAATGTAATGTGTGAACAATTTATTTCTTGTACTTATATGCATGAAAATATAACAAACTAACTTTTGTAAAACTCTACAATCATTACATTCTTACTTAAGACAAGCTGTCAACAATACTTTAACGAAGCATCCACTATGTGATTAACGACTGTTACTTGTACTTGTCTTGATAATGTCGACGAAAATGGGCCCGTTAACGCGAACTAACGCGAAACTTCGAACTTTATAGACTTCATCAACAATGCCAATGTCGAAAGTTGTTTGTAATTAGAAGTTATGAGTAGTTTGATAGTTATTACGGGTCATATTAATTGATCACACATCACAGGTCATGTAGTTTAATTGAAGACTTTGAAGTTGCATTATCAGTAAATATAGTTGAAGGATGATAATACTTGCCTCTTTTAAGATTGGTTGTTTCCGTCGAAATAATGTTATTTTAACCGAAAATAATATTTAAGGATAACACAGTAATACGCATAAAATTTTTATTAACACAATAGCCTATTTTGGTACTAAGTAATATGTGATATAAGTATAAATGTACCTTTGTTAGAAATAATTAACTTAATTACTGAATTTTAGTTTTAATGAAAAGCTGGCCAAAATACAAATTTATACACACGATAAGACATTTCGATGTCATCGACATGAAGGAAGATTTTAAAAATACGCTTAGCACAGAATTTGAAAGAAGTTAAAACCATTTTTTATTACATAAAAAAAATTATATGTTATTAGTCCTAACTATATATTGTCTCAATAATATAGCCATAAATATCGATATGTTATGACACCATGTCAAGAGCATTTCCTCAGTATATTAGATACAAATGAAAAACATTTTGAATAGAGACCATAGTGAATCTTTTTAAAAAATTTTTTTCTCTTTATTTTTTTTTTTAATCTTTAATTTTTTTACATTTTTTTTGGCGTAGCTTTAATGATATGCTCTTTAAAATTTTGAAAGAAATGCATTTCTAAGGCCCTTGTTAGTTAACTCATCGAAAAAACAACGCACCTATACTTGGTATAAACCCTATCATTTCTAAAACAGTGTTTTGAATATTAGCTACTTAAATATATGCGAATTAATATACTTTATTACTGTGTCTAAATTTCAAGTTTCCACATTAAGCGGTTTCTTAGAAAAGCGGCTGTGATAGACCGACTGACCGACACGTGAGTGATATTATAAATATACCGTTTTTCCTTTCGAGTTAAGACATCTCAAACAAGGAAGAGGAGGCAAAACTATCATAAGTGAATAAAAAATATTCAGTCGACTGATGTATTAATTTTTTTAAGATACCAACCAGTTTCAAAAGTTCCCTTTAATGTTTCGTAATGAAACAAGGAACTTTATAAAATTGTTAAAAAGCAACGTTTAGTTATTATCAATTAAGTAACTTATTCTGGAAACATTTAGCATTACCAAAGCATTATCATCAATTACGCATTATCAAAGCATTACCATTATCATTATAATCATCAATCAGCCTTATCAAAGCATTATCATCAATTAAGCAACTGATTCTGGAAGAAGTCATCGACTATGGAAGAACTCGAATTTCGAGTTGTCAAGTTCCTTACAAGTTATATCGAGTAAAACGTCTTCAGTGTGTGGGGATCCTTGCCGCTGTAAATCCGTGATTGACTAGTGGCATAATATCTTCAAATAAGGCAGATATTCAATCGAAGACAACTCGCCCTCAGGACGGAAGATCAAGGCCATTTTTTCGGACATTGCTGAAAAAGTAAAAAATTTTGTATTTTCTTTCTTAATTAGTGCTTTTCTTTATAAAAAAAAAGTAATTAGGAAAATGTCTCTGAATTTGAAGGGATGATATTGTTATGGGTAAACGGGTAACGAAACCTGGGTTCATCATTACGAGCCTGAATCTAACCGGAAGTCCAAGCTCTGGGATAAAAAAATAACCCTAACCCTGAGGATTCCATTAGGCCGGAAAATTTATGTTGAAGGTTTTCTGGGACACAGATTATAATTTTCTCATTAGAAGGGAGTTTTTATAATAATAAAGTACTACTCTGGCCTTTTAAAGCGACTAAAGGAGCATTGAATGAAAAAAAAACGAGGAAAATTAGTCAAAGATGTGCTGCTTTTGCACGATAATATACCTGTACTCGAGAATTACGTTGTAATGTCCACCCTTCATTAGTGCGGCTTCCAAATATTGCAGCAACCACTATATAGTCGGGACTTGGCCCTTGCGACTATGATTTTTCACAGAAAATGACGTGCTTTGTTGAAAAAAAATCATCGATGATGAAACGGTCCCCAATTTTAAGGTATTTTTCAGATAAAAAGTAAACTTTATTGAAGGTGTAAAAAGATTATTAGTCTCACACGAGAAATATTTTGGAGTTAAGGGCGAAAAACTTGAAAAAAACGCAGCAAATTTTTTTGACCTTTCTTTCATCTCATCACGCAAACTTTTTGATCGATCCTCGTACTGGTTTAATTCCATTGTTAGATTAATAATATTTTAATGTTATGTATCTTATTGGAGTCTACAAGATTTCGAGATTTTTCCGACGACATTTCATCCGGGGTGTTGACAAACTTCTCAAATTACTACCAATAATCATTCAATAGTTTTTTTAGATTCAGAAGTTTTCTTTAGTATTTTGTAGATTTTTAATCAATTACTTTTTCCATTTAAACACCTTGCCTTTTATTTGATGGTAAATCTCAAAAAATCAACTTTATTTCTTGCTAATATTTCAAAGTTTTATTTTGAGGTCGAACTCTTGTACGTAGCTCTGATTTTATGTCAATAATACCACACTGTCTTATGTCTTTACATAATGTTACGCAGTAGAATTTTATTAGTTATTGATCTCATGTAACAAGTTTCCAAGTGCAAACTGCCTCAGACGTATTATCTAAATAGTCTACTTGTAACGAATTTATTAATGGTTAAATCATCACATTTTGAATTTCAGGCAAAAAACACTATATGGTTGAAAAAATATGAATATGTTATCTAATTCATATAAAGTGTAAACTTGCCGTTAATTTATACTTTTTGCGAATAAGGGATACAAAAATTACATCAGTTTTTAAAAATAACAGAATGTTTCCGTTTTTTAAATTTACGAAAAATCAAAAAAATTATTATTATTTATATATGCAACAAATCTTATTTTATTTATTTTAATAGCAGGTGGTAAATTTCCTTCAGAATATTTCTCATTTATGACAAATTTTAAAGGATATTTTATGTACGAAGTGATTTACAAAAAATGTATATTGCTTTGCTTTTCTTTTATTTATTTTTGTTTGTTTTTTCCATTTTTATTTTTTTTTAATTTTGCGAGAATGTCTGTATACATTATGTTTACTACTTTATTAATATCAGGGAGTAAAATGTAACGAGTTCTTTGAGTTTTTAGCCTCGAGACATAAATTCGCACGTAATTACTCTACAAAAGCATTTTTAACTCATATCTCATCCGTGATTTAAAAGTTTCTGAGTTTAATTATTGTGAAAGCAAATATATATTCTCCGCAGACATTTTTGATCTTCCTCATACTTATGCAAAAAGTAGCCCACATGCATTAGGGTTATTCTTTTATCTGCTTCTGATATAAACCGTAATTTTCCCTTTTTGTTAACTGATATCACATTGCCTTCACAAATGTCGTCACCGAGGCAAATACAGCTCTATTTGAATTCAATAAAATATTATAAACAACGATACGAGATGAGGATCTCTGAGAATCTCATTAAAGTTAGTCGTAAATTTTTTCAAAGAGTTTAAAAATATTTACTAAGTCATGAAACTCAGTTTAGAATAATCTTTAAAATAAAGCTAATATTAATTTTTAAGTTTGCAATATCATTTAAATTGTTTATGCTTACATGTTTCGATTTTATGTTATATTACGTTACTTTAGTCCAACAGTTTGTTAAAATTGTAGTTACAAATAACAATAATTTATTTGTTGTGTGTTATGCTATTTATCATGTGTCCGCTGAATTGATTAGAAACGATATGCTATGTCTGTTAGTACAATATACGCCACTTTTATGAAAATCAAAATTTCAATCTTATGAAGCTTAATAATTTCTCACATTGTCATTAATTGTTTTATGACCATTGGATAAAATAAGAAATTTCATAGGTATTACCGCCTGAGACATAACGAAATGTTATTTTAAATTTAACTATTAAAGTGTAACTTTGATAAACTTAATCATCTCACCGCTAAAGTTCTAAATAATTTTGATATGGCTAAAAAAATAGTTCAATTTTCATTACGCGTAAAAAGAAAATGGGAAAAAAATGTTGTAAGTATGTAAAATAATATTCACATAAATTATATAGTTTATGACTTTTATTTTTCTATAATACGACCACTTTAATTGTAACTTACATATTTATTAATATAATCGAAATAGTTTTATGAATACTGATAATAAAACACTTCTTAGCATTATTATTGTATTTTAACTCAAGATACCTTTGTATAATGGGAACTTTTATTGTTGATAACTAATATTAAGTGTTCGCTCCCAATTATGTTTTATTTCAATTTTTATTCTTAATTTATCTCCTTATATTTTCTTCAAATAAATTTCTTCATTTCAAATATTTTTTTAAAAACTTTTGCAGAAAACCTAGTTATTTGACGGAGTATTTTTATGTGATGACCTTATTGATTAATTATCGTTAAATAACAAGGATATGCTCATATAACAGATTTAAATTGTTGTAAATTTATTATAATATATTAAATATATATGATATACAAAGTTATTTCATTGAAATTTAGCACAGTTTTGCAATAATAGTAACTTTAAATCTGTGAAATTTTGTTACATACTCCTATTTAATAAACATTTTGCTTTACGAAAAATTCTCCGTCAAACGTTACATGAGTTCTCTTGTAAGAAAAAGTTTGTTCGAAAGTAGGGCCATATTTCACTTCTAAACAGGAAAACAATTTGATAAGGCCCCTTGCCTTGAACCACTGCAGGTTTAACGTAATATCCGGTTTTAAATTACTTAATAAATTTCGTAAACACTGAAAATGATTATGTATAAAATGCATTATGTAATCGCTTATGAAACCGAAGTGATTTGTGTAACTAAATTAAATTTGGAAAATATAAAGTTTAACCATCTTGTTTGGAGTTTATAAATATAATGCTTCAACAATAAATATCAAAGGTTTAATTGGTGTTTTAGTCTTATTATATCGAAGGAAATATAAGAAAATCTAAGAAATAATAAAAGAAAATCTCTTACAGTGACTTGTAAAGAACCTAAACTGATGGCATCGTCCTACCATCTAAAATTGTGTTGTTGACATATGTTCATAGATATAATCAATTATCAATATTCTTTTCAAGAAATATTATTTTGTCATTATGGTATTGTAATTACATATATTCCAACTGCTTGGTGTATATTTTCACTCGCCCAACATATTATATTTCGCTTATCTGAGTATCATAATATTTCAATTTTTTCCTGGTAAATATCATCATGATATGTACATAAAATGAGAATGGATTATAATTATGGAGTTGTTTGAATTTTCGGTAAAAATAGACTACATATTTTTTATTTAAGTAAGGTTGTGTCGAAATAAGATTTTATATTGCATTATTTTGATACTATTCTAAAAATATTGGCAAATATTAGTGTTGGTACGAACAGAGAAAAGTAGTATTCTTTGATAAGTAGAAATAAATATAGCAATTTTTTTTATTTTTCCTTATAGTATTTAAAGAAAACAACTGCTGTTTTCCATAAATAGTTATTTACAATAAATTTATTTCGCTTAAGATTTTAAAACTAATGCATCTTCCGTCAATAAGCATTTTCACGATCTCTGCTGTGATTGTGTTGCTGTCGTAAAGTCATACCCCGTGCTGTCTGTGGGCTATCATTTTTTCACTGCCATTATTGACTCACAAAGGCTGTTAGATACCTGAAGCACATATGCGGGACACAGCGAGGAGTGCGTGTATTGCTTCTTTTGCGTAACATGCGCTGGGTTACTGAAATAGAAGTTCGTGCAGCGTTTGTATTCGCTGGAAGATAATGTTGTGGGTTGTCTAAGGAAATCACCGGAAGACCTGCGCAATATTCTATTATCAGATTTAAAATTTTAAAACTTTGTAAAGAGAACATTTAATTACCGGAATGACCAGAAATGACCAGAGAAAATTTAATTACCGGAATTTTTTTTAAAATTAGAAACATATATTTTGGAAAAAACTCAAAATAAACAATGTCAAATAGCTGACAATATTTATCTTAAACATCACATAATGGTATGACACAGATTTGACAGGCAGTCTTTCAAGAATATATATTTTTTCTTATGACAATGAAAAATTTTAATGGTAAAGCGCATATGTGCTGTTTTACATAAGATGAATTATGTAAAGAATTGTTTCTTGGGGTTGAAATTTAAAGTAAGAATTTGTTGAATAGTTATGAAAGCAAAGTGTAAAGAAACATGAGAATGGTGAAAGGTAAAAAACTAGATATTTTAATAGTAAATACTACATTTCAATAAAAATAATAAAACCGGCCAAGTGACAGTCTGCCCGCATCTGTGGATCCGTACCCCTTTTGAGGTAAAATTATCTTATTTATCATGTCATCACTAATATGCACTTTCTAGCGCAATAAATAACTAATAACACCTAATAGGTAAATAAGTAGGGGAAATATATTTAATTGCGAATAGCTCAAAGAATATGACACTCGGAATCATCGTCATGGTTTTCTTACAATAGTAGGTTAATAAAGCACGATAAGAAAATAAAGCACGTACTGTCTCGTCGTTCATTATATTCATGAAGATATACTATCTAAACTTGTGAAAATACTTTTGAATGTTTGCTACTGAGTTATCGGGGGTGTAGTATGATTTATTGCTACGTCAAATTTCAAGGTTTCCTTGTCAAGCAATTTCTGAGAATAATATCTCTCACAGACGAAGACGTGAATGATCTTACAGATGTTCCTGTTTTAATATGAAATATGGAACTCAAAAAATTTCCGAACACTTGCGTAAACAATTGTTGATGTGATAAATATATTTTAAAGCACAATTAAATGAAATTACATGATGTAGTATTATTTCTACATTCTTTAATTTCTTTACCACGACCTAGGTTTCGTTGTATTATATCTTCAGGTGGGATATTAGCAAAGATTCTTGCTAATATCCCACCTGAACATGTTGCTAATATCCCACCTGAAGATGTAATAAAACGAAACCTAGGTCGTGGTAAAGAAATTAAAGAAACTAGAAATAATACTACATCACGTAGTTTCATTTAATTGTAGATAATGAATTTCTACAAAATTAACGCCAAATATATTCAATATTTTAAAGGGTTAAGATAAGAAAAAGAAAGCAAGATATTTTTTTTAACAAAAAAAGGATTGTTTGTAGGGTTGTACTTCGTTCAAAATTTAGGATAAGAGAGAAGATAATTTTAAAATTGGGGATAAGAGACAAATGAAGAAGACAATGTTTTAAACATTACGGAATTTCTAAAAATGCAAAGAGCGATTATCAAACATATGTGGTAAAGTCAGAATTACATGGATATTTATAAATTAAATAACTTGAACAATATAACGCAAGTCTATAGATCGTTTTAAATTTGACAATTTCGGTGTTACTAATTCAAAATAAAATCAAGTTTAGAAAATAATTATTTAAATGAACAAAAAAACTGAAGGTTATTATGACTGCTCTAGTGAAAGAAATAACACGTTAAATGGTTACATATGGCTAATCATTATCACTATATGTAGTATATTCCTCACTATCTGATGAATGTTAAATAGGTAGATGTTGTAAAGAAATCTAATTTTGAATATTAACAATATACCTAAATAACAGAAAAAATTCAAGCCAAAAAGCGTTGCATTGAACGTCAGTAGAGTGAAACAAGTAAAATATTGGGAAACATTTCCATTATTCAAGGAAATAAAATAAATGGTAACGGTGACAGGGGATGTAAGGATCATATAGGGATTTCGGAATAAGTTTAACAAAACTGTGAGAACATTTTTATTACTTAGCATGAATTAAAAATAATTTATTGCTGTTATTATATTATTATTATTTATATTAAGACTGTAAAAACTGTGTCTGAATTGACAGTTACTTGACTAGATTGTCATCATTGAAGTGTCATGCAAGGATGATTTTATATCGTTCTTTTACTAAAGTACAGTACATGTGGCGAAAGTGGTCCTACAGGAGCTACTTCTTCCATTTCGTAATGACAAGTTTTGAAAGAATAGATTGTTGGCTAGGCTGTGAGATACGTTATAATATAAAGTACTATTGGTACACTCAAAACATAAAATATTAGAATTAGGATGGAAAAAGGAAAGGGCATGAGGGCGAGCAGGATTAGAGATTAGGATAGTTAGAATTTTTTCAGTCAGGGCAGTAAAAGATTTATAGTATGAAATAGTGGTATATTTGAGAATGATAAAAATCATTGAAAAAAGATGCTAATAAATAAAAAATGTCAACTAAACTCTATGGATGAGATTATTTAATACATGAAATTTTAAAACTAACTACTTATAGAATAAAGAGTATTTTTTGAAAAGGTTTATAAAAAAAATTCTAATTTAAATAGACAAAATTAGTACCAAACATTTACATAATGAAAACCAGTTAGGTGAAGCAAAAGAAGGATGAAAATAAACTAAATGCATTTATAGAAAATGAAACATGTAAATATTACGTGAGAAAGTGACGTCATAGCAAAACTATGAAGATGAGAAAAGGAAAGAAGAAACAATTTAACCGTTTTCACTGTCAGGAAGATTCATTAAATCTAATCAAATTGGCAAAATTGAGAAAGTAAATAGGAAAAGAGTCTTAGAAGGATATAGGTTATAAATTTTAGACTTTCACTAGAATTATAAGAATAGAAATATGTTCGGAATAAGACAAACGTGAAGGGCTTTAGAATAATAAAAAAGATGAAATAAAGCCAATAAGGAATTACGAGACAAAAACTTTTCGAAGCGGCTTCTACGGTTTTTGATCTTGAAATCAATTTATTCCAATTTAATAACATATACTATGAAGGAATTTCCAGTAATTAATTTTATTTGTAAAATTTGGTAGATAATTTAATTGTTAAATTACTTTTGTATGTAACTTTCTAGAATACATAGGAACATGCACTTATATACATAAATTCTCTCGACCTATATAGGCAAAATATCTATTCCGTAGCGCTTATTGTTGTTATTAACATTTCAATAAATTTATAAGTTTTTAAGTTTTTTAAACGTTTTGCTTTTTAAACTTTTTTATATTATAAACATTTCAAATGAAAAGGACTTTTCGGCTATTCTAGGGCATAATATTTCAGTTTATGTAAGTTTATGTCACAGCTTAGAAAATCAGTTAAAACGAAATTTTTGCCATTCCGTCTGTCTCCAAAAATTTATAATCAAAGAAAGGAGAAAAAAGTTAGTCGTTTGATAAATGAAGTTTGAGATATATTTGATAGTATTAGTAGCGGTGAATGATTGAAGAATATAAAAAAATCATTACATGGAGTTTACAAATATTTTCACCTAATGAATGTGATTTTTTCAACGATGCTCTTAGATATTAAGTATAAAAAAAGATTTAAAAGGGTTTAAATCATCATCAAAATTAAATCAAATACGTCAATCAGTTGCTTTTATTCCAGTTATTCACAACTGTTCTAAAGCAAAATCAGTAACAATTTTATCACTTAAACCCAAAGTTATCTTGCGTTATAATTAATGGGTCCAAATATATTAATCAAAGGAGCTTTAGGTTTCGTTGAAGATACACTTCATGAGAAAAATCATGATTCCCCTGATCACTTGTTATGACTGATAATGGCTCGGTTTCAAAATATATCCCATTGAACTCATGAAAATAGTGAATAATGTTACAATACCACCTATAAGTTAATTTTGAAAAACGGAAATATTACTCGCTCTAGAAAACAGTTTTAATTACAAGTAGATTACGCAAACATAACTCACACATCTCAAGGTTTAATATTAGATAAAGCTCTTGTAGATAGTAGGGAATAATAATTCAGTTAACGCATTTTCTATAGTAAAAACTTTAGAGTAATTGCTATGAAATAGAAAATTCCCTTGATATATTTTGCAATATTAACGTAATATGTATTTAAAAATGTAGAAAACAAGAAGAAATTGGTTTCAGGAATTTTGTGTGTAACTGAAAACTTTTTTATTAGTTTTCATAAAATCATAAATAAATATATCTAACACATTTTTGTTAAAAGTCTTAATGCATGGCTATTTATGGTACTCGCAGGTATTTCGTGAAATTTAAATATTAATATTTTGATTTTTTTCATTTGAACTTACTATTTTTAATAATTTAATTGCGCAAGTTCTCTAGAATCCATGCCTGTAGCTAGTTTTAAATTTAATTTATGCAGTACCAATTTTATTAATTTGACGAGATCTAGTCTAATTTAATTTATTAATATATTTGCATGTGTAATTTCCATTACCAACTGTCTATTGTAATCTGCTTGATGTATTAAAAAACCATGGTAGCAAACATCTTGAACATTAAAGTAAGTTCAAATTATAAAACTCTTTTTATTCAACTTTTGTTTAATCGGGTATAATGGATTAAAAACTGATCAGAGATGAATAGAACTTGCACTACGATGGTTACGTCCATATTTAGGCATTTATAAATATGTAATGGTACTTAATATTCCTATTAATATACTTAAATATTATAATTTTTCAAAACCAAAATATATTACTATATGTTTCAAAAGCGTATATTTAAAAACAATTTTTTTTGTTTAATATTACTACAAATAAATTATTTTCGGACTTGTCTCTTTACTTGCGATATGAGACCTTACTTCTTGCCTAATTTTATGATTCTATGTTAAGGAAAGTACCCTATAGGTTTTTATTCGTTTGCGAGTGTAGAAAAATACGGCAAAAATGGCGGTATTTTTAGGGTTGTTCTTGATTGCGTTGAATTAAAACCTTGATTTTTTTATAACTCTAAGGGACTCTGGATATAAATATTTGAAAATAATTTCAACTTGATACCTTGAAGCGTTCCTAACAAAAAACTTGCCACGCTAAGCGATGAGCAATAAAATGATTCGAAACGTTCCCTTTGTTTTTCTTTTGAGTTACGGTACCCTGAAAGTGAAAAGTCTAGGCAGAAATGTAGTTTAAAGAGATTTTTTTAATATCCATTGTATGGAACATTTACTGAACTTGAAAAATATGCGACCTGCCCTTTTCTAAAATTATATCTTTAATGAAAAATATATTTTCTTCTTGATGATTTTTATTAGACCGAGCGCCAAACTTTCATCGTAATTACCTTTACACGTTAAGTAAAGAAGAAAAGAAATTAAACTAGCTACTTTGAAATTCTGTAAAACAAATAATTTCCATAGTTTCCATGGTTTTTTCGCAGAATTTAAATAATAATTACTTCAATTGTAGATTTGTTCATACAGAACAAAAATTATAAAAAAATTAATCATGTATGCCATTTTTTGAAATAAAAAAAAATTTCAAGTGAAAACGTGTATTCATAAACAAACTAGGCTCCATTTTAATTATTTTAAATAATTGGTTTTAAACCAAATAATCACGAGCATTAAAAAGAACACTGAAATTATTCCCTTACGAATTTCGAATAAACTTAGGTTTTTAAAATATCATTCAATCTGTACAAATCTGATTTTGAAATATGGTTTAATATATACAAAATATACCTACCTAATTAATATTTATTTGGTTTTAGAAAGGTCACCCCGCAATGAAGTTTCTTCGAAAGATTTAAATCTAAATTGATTTTTGGTTATTGAAAAATATTTCAAAATCTCATATAAAGAAATGGTTGCCACTGGGTTATAGTATTTGGCAAACATAATTTATATACTGTTGTATATTTTGATGCAAAAACGAATTTTATAAAGTAAATCTGTTGTTCTTGTATAAATATGAAATAATGTATTTAATGTTATAAAATAATATCACAATTATCATAGGTAGAATAGATATTAACTGTAGCGACATAAAAATATTTACAATTACTATCTAATATAAGTAAATTATATATATATATATATATATACACGATGCAAATTATACAAAAGTTGTAAGTTCTTTTGCGAACTCAGTTAAACTATGTAACACAGGAGGGTCTTGTTTTACCTTGGCCCAGATGGCATTAACGAAAAAGGAAAAAGACAACGGTGGCATTGGACCGGTGAGAATTTACGCACTCGAGAATTCTTGCAACTTTTTATTGAATTTGACGTTCTAGTGCCTGACTTCATTAAGGCAAGTAATACGTGCTAGGGATGTTCCTTATGTTATTGTATTTAATTGTTGAAGCGTAATTCGATAGTTAGCACAATAATTGTTAAATGGTCATCAACATAATATTTTGTCAAAATATAAAAGGAATGAATATATTATCTTTCTCTCTCATTATATAATAGTTCTAAAAGAAATTACAAATATTTTATAGTTTGATAATTCTTTTCGGTAAAAGTAATTTCTTTTCTAACAGATAATTTTTAATATTTCAAGAAAAAACCTTTACAAAAATTTTTTTTATATTATAAGCAATGTGTGTTAAAAGACATTCCACGATAAACGGAAATAAAACATAAAACGAGTAGTGAAATAAAAATTATTATGTTTAATAAGAAAAAGTAAAAAATTAACTGGGAAATGAAACAGATTCAGATTCGAATGGATAATTGAATCTAATTCAAAATAAACTGAATATTGGGAGCAGCTATGAAAATTTTACGCCATCAAAGAAAATAGGCAAAATATAAAAGAATTATCTGTTACCTATTTTTGGTATAAACCATATGATAGATACAAAATACAAATATTCATAATACATAATACAAAATATTCATAACACATTTGTGCTAAAGTTTTTAATGCTAAAATTAAGTAGTAAATTGTTCTAACATGTTGAACCTGGTATAAAAAGAGAAGAAAATATCACGTCCGAACATTTTATACATAGTACAGTTGGATAATATAAAATATATAAAATAGCTACAAAAACTATTAAATATATAAAATAGCTACATAATATAAAATAACTACAAAAACTGCAAATCGGAAATTTGTTGCGAGTGTTTAAGAAGTTACTAACAACTTTTTAAATAGTATATGTTGAAACGTTTATTATTCATTCTTAAAAATAAATTTTTCTGATGAAATATAAATCATATAGTTTTCTTGAAAGGAACGAAGTCAAATTAACTCTAAATATAAAAAAATGAACATAGATTAATCGACTTTTATTCAGTAAAATTTATCTTTCTTCCTTCAAATTTGATTACGGGTGTAGTAGGATATATTCCCTGCAACTCCTATGAAATTGCTTCTGATCGTGTATTCTTCAAATGGTTATATTTTAATAATTACCCCTCGGTCTCGGTTAGCGATGCTTTGGGCAACAATTACTGTGTAAACATCCCGCGGCAACCGTTTATTTTCGCTCACTTACATTGATCAACAGAGTGTTTCGGGCAATTCATAATCTTTTATTTAGAAATGGAAATTTGAGCTACTTGATATTTCATGATTAATTATTATTTAATTTTACGTTTAATATAAGTTAACCTGTTTTTTCTGTTTTATTAATTATCGATTATATTGTACTTTTAACTATTGCACTTGGTTTTTTTTATATATATCAATGCCGTTGCCGTAGTATGTTGGGTCAATTACAAGGCATACGGCCTTTGACGACGCGGTGCACCGCTGGGTCCTGGTTTCGATCCCCGGTCAGATGTCGAACGGGGCTGAACTGGCGTTATGGTTGGCTGTAAGACATTACTCTCGTAGAAATAGGTCCATCATATGTATCATTTAGATACATTAAGGTAGATAAATAAATAAATGCTTTACGGTATTCGGTAAATTGTTTAAAAGATAAATAAAGAAAAAATTACTTTCTCATAGACATCTTCTCTTTCAGTAGAAATTACGTAACAAAATATCAAGTATAGTATATGCAGTACAAATTTGAAATCTAATAAATCACATTACTTGATAACCTAGTAGTTTATGTTCGAGCATAATTCCTATTGCGTTCAGGGAAATATAAACTACGAATATCAAGGGTTGTTATACGAGACGATCACTTATTCAAGAGACACAATACGACTTAAATTATTACGGTGCGCGGTAGTAAAATAGCATGCGTGACTAAAATGTGACTTGAGTTTACGGTGATATAACATAAAATATATTTGCCGAATTTTAGAGCGTATCGGCACTTTATTACGTTACAAATAGAAAGGTTGTTTGTTTAAATATTTATAACACATTTGTGCTAAAGTTAAGTAATAAATTGTTCTAATATGTTCAACCTGGTATAAAAAGAGCAAAAATATCACGTCCGAACATTTTACACATAGTACAGTTGGATGTGTGGGACATGTTCACGCTGATTGTGATTTAGTATAATATAAAATAGCTACAAAAACTGCAAATCGGGAATTTATTGCGAGTGTTTAAGAAGTTACCAACAACTTTTTAAATAATAAATATTTTCAAAAGTTGCAGATGGCAATGAATTTTTATGAAATAGAACAATACTGCGGTTGGACCGTCTTATCTACGTACCTAGTCTGGATAATGTACCCAATTGTACTACACAAGATAAATATATATTAATTACTTGGCAATATTATCATTTATGAATACACTGAAATATGAACTCAAACATAACATTTCTCAAAGAAAGATTTATGGAAGCGAAATTACATTGCGTAAAAGTGGTGTATAGGTTGCAATAGAATTTAGGGCTATTTTGTTTACAATTAAATGAAACTACGTGATGTAGTATTATTTCTACTTTCTTTAAGTTCTTTACCATAACCTAGGTTTCGCTGTATTACATCATCTTCAGGTGGGCTATTAGCAAAGATCTTTGCTAATAACCCACCTGATAAAGAACTTAAAGAAAATAGAAATAATACTATATCACATAGTTTCATTTAATTGTGAATAATGAATTTTACAAAATTATTCCCAAATAGATTCAATATCGCGATATTATTTTTTAAAATAGGCGATGAATAAAATTTTTTTATGAAATTTGTAACTTGTGTGATAATAAGTGCTTTTATTGAATTGTTATTTTTTTATATTTCGACTCTCCGCTTTTTTTTAGTACTGGACCAATTTTTCCTATGTCTATACTTAGTCTATATTTTATTAGAAGTGTTTATAAGAAGTTTAATCGCAATTGATTGAGAAATATTGTTTCCAAATTGATTTAAAAACATGATGGGACAGCTTCGACATCACAAATAATTTTAATACTAAATCCTAAAATATTTGCATATACTTTTTATAATACTAAAGTATTTTTATCACAAAACTGTTGAAAAAAATTAATTTTTATAACATCACAAGGAAAAGTTGACGACTTACTGTTAAAACGATTACCATTACTAACGTAGACGCGCACAATTTTAGAGCTAGTAATAGAGGGAAATAGGGGGTATGTATTTATATTTACATGTAGTTTTGTCTAAGGGCTAATTAGAACCGTATAACATTTTTAAGCACGTTAGCAGTATTTTTTTTTTCATTCCACGGTTTGAAATTGAAAACATTGTGTTATTTAATGGATTAACTTGGATTTAACCCAATATTCAAAAGTAAAAGAAAAAAATAGTGAAAAAATTTGGAAGGGATAAAAAGGAGTTGCATTCCGAACTTTACGGAATATCAACTGAAAGAGTGACTTTTAAGGATTTTTAAAATAGTTTTATACAAAAAAGTTTTAAAGTTATTGTTGAAAGGGCTAATTATGGAATATCGGTCTTTTCTCTGATTTTGATATATATTTATAATTGAATTGCTTTCAGTTGCAGGTAATACGGAGTAAAATTTTATAGTTTGACACTTAATCGTTTCTGGGTAATCATGAACAAATGGAAAAACAATAACTTTTCAATAGTTGACACAATTTATATCAGCAAAAATTGATTGTCAATATTCCTAAGACACGATGGTCTTAAACCTTGTTATATGTATTTTTATAATTTTTTTTAGAAAGAATATTATATTGGAGTTATGACAAATGTATTCATATTATTTGTGAGCTTTTTAAGCTAACGTTTATTTTTTCCTCTTTCTTGGATTGGTATTTCACGTTTAAAGATAAACCACAATATTTGTATTGTAGTTTAGGCAAACATAGTGTAGGAATTCAACAAAAAAAATTATTTTCCCTGTTTTATATCAATAGTTTTCTTCAAGCTAATTTGATTTTGTGTCAGATGTTTTTTTTAAATGTCGAATATACATCCTAGAAATATGAGAAAATAACAGTGATATTTGCCAATAATTCAACAGAAATGCTTTTTATCTTTATATAACATGTAAATGTATATATATATATATATATATATATATATATATATAATATTAATAAGATCCTTTGCATACATACATATGCACTGCAGGCCAAAAGTTTGAGACGACCCTAAGTAAAGTTGAAAATCAGATAAAGTTGAAATAAATGAAAGTGTATGAAGAAAGAGGTTTAATTATCGGATTTATTGTCCATTGACCAATCAAATACTTAAAAATATCTATAAGGTATCAATTACTGATATAAAAAAATGGCAATAATAATCTAAACCACGTTTTCGTCAAAAAACCCTCCCTTGTATTTAATTACATTTCTCACGAGTCTCAAAATAGGAGCAATTAATTTGCTGATTATTTCTTAAGAAATGTCGTTCTTGCTTACGTGTAGAGTTTTCCACTTGTGCTCTTGTGGAGAGGGACATCGAGGTGACTATACCATGTTTTCTAATACTCTGAGGTGACCATACCACGTCCTGAACGGGGACGACTTCAGTCTCTTCTTCATTCTAAATAACCTTTATATAATTTAAAACCATGTTTTGGATAATTTTATTGTTGGAGAACGAACCGCTTTTCAATTAATCTTATTCCAGAAGGGACAGAATTTTGGTGTAGAATTACTTTACGTTGCTCTTTTTAATAATTCCTTTGATTCAGATCAAATTGCTAGTTCCATATCCCGAGAAATCACCCTAGACCATAACAAAATCATCATCATGCTTGCTTTTTTGAACTAAATATTTCAAACTTCGATTCATCAGTACAAAGAAATATTTAAAATCTTTTTTGCCCAATATTATCTTTGGTTTGTCGGCATAACAGAGATTTTTGGACAGCAACACGCAAAAGAAATTGGTGTCCTGCAATCGTTTTCTATCGTAGTCAATGATATAGGTTCCGATAGAGATTTGTTAGTTTTGATTCAAAGTTCTAGCCTCAAACTATCCTCACTATAAGCAGTCACTTTCGGTCGTCCTGGACGTGGACGATTTTGATCACTGCCAGTTTCCTTATGTCGAAAAGGAAACTGGCAGTGATCAAGATCTTTATGGCTCTAAAGCAAAAATTTTATTTATTGTCCTCCTGGTTCCAACACCACAACACATAATTCATAAAATTTTCAAATTAGTTTTTAGGTTAAAAATTGGTAAAATACGTTAAGTTCGAAGTTTGTCAAAGAGTGCTTCAATTAAATAGTATTTAGTTATATGTGCGAGGATAAGATACCAGCTACAGTGAAGGTCCCATAGATAGAATAATATGTAATTAAACCAGACTAGGAAAATAAAATGCACAAAAATTTAATGAAAAAATAAAGATAACTAACTGATTTAGGTTATAATTTTGGGTTGCCAATCTGGAGCTTGGACAGAACTAATGTAAAATGGTCTAATAACATTACAATCAAAATTTAACTCACTCCCTAATGGGCTAGGAACTTGAAATTAGTCTCATCTAGTTGTATCCGGTAACGATACAACATATGTTGATAACGTGATCAGTATGTGATAATAGATGGTGATCAAAGGATTATCCTAATTGTGAATAATTGGTAAGTTGATTTTAGATCGGTTTAATTTCTCTTCGTAAATTGTTTGTTTGCATAAAGAAATCAGGATTTGGTGATGGAGATGGAAAGTAAGCAAAGGATCTTATTAATAGCCAATAGTAGAATTGGTCTGGTTTCAGTTCTTTTGATAAATTCTTAATTCGGGGAGGATATTAGGATTGCATTGAATTTTAAATTTGTGTTCAATATTTTTGTTTGTGAAATCAAAGGAGCCAAGTAATTACTATTATTAGCAATTATATTGACTTAACGAGGCTTCCCCGAATGTTAAGGTCATTTCTCCGCCTGTATTTACAAGAGTAAAAATGAATAAATTTTTTAATAACTTTATATATATATATATATATATATATATATAGCTCACAGACGTAAAACTATTGCGAACTAATACAAATTTTAAATCATCATTGTAATTATACCGTTAATAAATAACAAACTTTTGATTATGTTCTTTTTTCGTAATTGAGGACTATATACATAATTTTTTAAAAAAATATTAACAATAGCTTTATAACTAAATAAATACTAACGTAATTCTACAAAAAACAGATTTGAAATCGCTATTACTTTTTTCTATTGCTATCACACTCGTTAAATGAAATTAAAAGAAAACAATTCTTAACGTAATTTCGTCTCAAAAAATACCAATACCAAAATATATTTTTTGAGTATTGCAGTTAACGTATATGGTACGTATTCTTCATAATTACACCAAATTTAAAATTTCGACGTTAAAACATTGTTGTGAAAATACCACCGCAAATTTTTCTGAGGCTTTCTAGAACAGTCTCATGAAAAGTTTAAAATAAATAGTTTTGGAATCAAAGCAAGCAGGTTACTAAGAAATATTGGTTTCAGAGAGAAACGGCTTGACACAAGGGTAGATCATTAGCATGCTAGTGACCATTAAGGCTTTCTTTTTTTTTCGAAATGAAAATCTCAAACAACCAGCTTGAAATTATATACAAAACAGAGACTGTACTCAAACAGAAAACGAAGTTGTTACAGAACATCCGAGCTGTAATAAAATTTATTTGGCTACATTTTCTCTATTTCCAGGCTTCGTTACACTTTCACTTTCACTCAACCTTAATCTTGATTTTTTCAGCTAACGGAAAAGAGAATAATTTAAAATTATGTATTGTTATATATAGCTTGACAATAGATGTCATGTTGCTTTGATTTCATTTTATAATAAGGTAAATAAGGTAAGTAACGTTTCCAGATTATGTAAATGAAGTAGTTCCTAACGGGTTTCACTTCTTAGAACTTTCTAAAACAAACATAATAAATGAAACAATGTCAACCCAGGGATTCGATAATTACGACTAACTGCCGAAATTATACAAATAGCTTTCGTATATTTCTACATTTCATATATTATACTAGTAATATAGATGAAATGAATTCAGAAAATTTTTGTGGTAATTTTTTATGCTTTGCTTACTTCATCAACTAAATGGACAACTCTTCATTCTAAATAAATTTATTTCATATCGGAAATAATGAAATACTAAAGAACTTTGTACGAAGTTTTTTTTAAGATATTCCCTTACAAATTATTTGCTGGATGTGAGGCAGTAATGGTCTTTTAAACTGCACTTTCCATGGAATCATACGATGAATAGACTATTCAAATATTTTGAAAAGAAAAGTTGCAAAAATACTGTTTTAGATGAAAAATATAAAAACTCCTATATATGTTCTTCCTCTTCACCACCTTTAGCCATTTTCGACCACTAAGATATAGACCTCCTTCAGTTTAGGCCGTTTGTCCCGGTCAATTTTACTCCGGCTGTAATGTCAACATACCTGTGGTATTCTTTGGTGTACGTGTAGTTCACACCCTGTGGTTTCCATTATACATCTACTTTCCACAATCCGCTTTATTTTTGAGGGTGATATGTTAAGCCCAATTCCATCTTAATATCGCCACCCGTTTTTTGATATCACTAACCGTGCTATGCTCATTTAGACTAAATTTGTATTAAGAGAAATTCTTCCTAATGTAAAATATTTCCGTTTAAAATATTAGGAAAAATTATACTTTCTAAGTAAAGGAAAATGATTCTGACTGCAAAATAATTTCAGTTAAAATATTAATTTTAATTTGAAAGTAAATATTCCTTCTTAATATATTCCCTTGTTCATTTTTACCACAAGAAACCGTCCAAAAAGAAAATTTTTAGCGAGATATATAAGTCTCATTAGCTTTACTGTGAAAAAAGTCAAAAATAATCAGACACCTATTGTGACGCTTGTTAGATTTTACTTCACCTGTGTAATTACTCGCTACCATGCAAAATGTAGGTGGAGTAAAAGTGAAGGGGAAATGAAAACTGAATTACAGAACAAGTGGAATTTAAAAATGATTTTCATTATCGCATGTGCGTGAGAATAGTCGGCATTTTGAATTTAATATCGATCCTTTAAAATCTATTATATTATGGTAACAATCAACTCAAATAAATAATAAGTATGACCTGTAGATATATGTTCATCCTCAAGAATTTTGTCTTTTAATCATTTTAATAAAAAATAAATGAGAACTTGCTCATTTTTTTTATTATTTTGAGTATGTACATGTACAATGTGCTTTTTTTAATCAATAGGTGTTTTTGTTTATTTTGGTCTTAAATTTTCTTTACATTTTCCTACCAACAAAAATTTTAATTTTATTATTATTCATAGGTTCAAAAATTGTAAACTTTTCTTTTTATTTTTTAACAACTTCATGTTATGCTTTATTCACTGTCTTACATAAAAAATATTTTTTTATAAATATTTATCTGAAAATGTAAGGTAAAACATCAAGCAATTTTTGAGCTGTTGAATTAGACTAGAATGAAATGAAACTGAATGTGAATATACTATGATTTTCTTTTGTCACGTTATTATAGAGAGTACACGGTTTTTTACAATTTTGTAAGCACAATTGCAACATTTTAACAATAATTCCTAAACCGTCCCTATGCCAATAAAGTTGAATTTGACTTCTATTACTTTACTATTAGAATGGCGCATTAAAGAGATTTTTGTTAAATGAATTACTAATTAATTGATCACCCCAATTTCAAATATAGTGAAGCAATACTTAAGACACAAATCTTCAAGTTGAAGACTCTGACCTTGAAGATTTGTGTCTTAAGTATTGCTTCTGTTCTGAAGTATTGAATCTGTTCTGACCTTTGGGAATCGTCAACTTTTTAAAATTTATTATTAAAAATTCAATAAATATTATTAAACAATCAATCAATTATTAACATAACTACCAATTCTAGAGCATAATTCCCTAAAAATATGGTCGAAAAATTTATTTGAAATATCAGTCATGGAAGCTGTCTGAGGTACCTTTTACGTTATGTAAAAGGTACCTCATATGCGTTACCAGAGAAATATCCGATTTTTCTTATATGAAGAATACAAAAATTATATTTCAAATATGTGCAATGTATATTAGATAAAATTTCCAAAAATTAGTTCATTATTAGGTAATTCAATACCTTTTTTTGAAAATATTACGAAATACATTTTTAGAAAATTGCATTTAAAGTTTTAGATAGTATAAAATAATACATATTATTGGTAAATAATGTACAAAAAAAACCTATTTTAATCTCAAACCTATTTTAACCCTGGAAAAACGAAAACATATATTATTCCCATATATCATCACGCCTGGAAAAACGAGTTGTTCCTTCTCATAAGATTTGTGCCCATTGTGCTCTTCCTATGTGCTTCGCTTTTTGTAAAACGTATCATTTTTCATGACCGATTGGAAAGCAAATTTACCGAAAGTAATTTTCATAACTTGTCTACTTTTTAGTAAACTTTTAATAAATTATTAATACAAACTGATTTAAATCATTATTATTCTATTACTAAGTGAATTTTAACCAAGACCATATTCCAACTACCGCTTACAAGAATAGGTAATTTGTGAATTACCCTAATAAACATGTATTATAAAACCTCGCAATATGAAACAAACTTAGTTCTGGATCAAGAGTTTGCTACTCTTGATACTGAACTAAGTTTGTCATGAATATCCGAATTATAAGAGAAAATAATAACTTCTAGAATATAACCTATTAAAGAATATAGCCCTTAGCATTTACTAAGCAGTGATCGGTATTAACTTAGCAGTGATCTTTCCCTACCGCACGCGCGTGGGCTACTAACAACTTTCTTGTGTATGGAAGAAAATTCAGTTGTTGTCTTTATCTGAAGAAATACTTACTATAAATGTTAGGTACCTTCTATAAATCAATATGAATAGCCAGCTATTTCTCCAGTCCAAATACGATTAGTTTTTCTTTCGTTTTGTTTCACATAATTTAAATGTTTCCGTGGCGTAACTGAAAGGTGGAACGTCTATTCGTGCTCGAGAATATATCTTTTTTTAATGAATATAATTTTTTTTTATTGGTTCCGCCGAGCTATATGAGGAAAACCTCCATTTACAATCGGATACTGATGCTTATCCATTTAATATTATATCTAGATATTTCCTTACAAAGCACTCTTTTTCCTAACTTTCATTAATCCCCTTTTGAATTCTAATGCAATATTTTTTAATTTTGACAACAGAATGAATGAAATTCAGTGATATATATATATATATATATATATATATATATATATATATATATATATATATATGTATACAAATTTCGAATATACAATTTTTTTTGTTTTTACTTTTAAAACTTCATCAAGAGGATTAATATATTATTTATTTCCTTTTCCAAGTGCATAATTCTGTTTCGTGTGCTAAAATCTAGATTTTAGTTCTTGGTGTAAATGGAAAAAAGTTCTTACTTGTCATTATTTGAATTTACCGATTAGCAAGTTTTAAACAAATATCCTTGGACAAGCCACATTCGAAACATTTAATTTATTTTTCGGATAATCCAGTAAGTTCTAATATTTCATTTATCGTCTGTATTTATTTCAATTATCAAAAGAACGGCTATAAATATATACAAATATTTAGAGTCTCGATCTGTAGCCAACCTGGCGCTATTTGGCCTGCGTATAAGTTATTAAAATTTTGCACCTTACTCGTTTCACTTGAATGAAAATATTATATAATGTAAATGTTAAATATATATGAAAAACGAATAGAAACTACGAAAAATATATTTATTTACTAATAATTTCTCCCCTCTACAAATAATTTCTTCTCAAAATAACAATGATTGTAATGAATGTCACAGTTTAACCTAACCAAATATTACCCGATATAATCCATCCTAATCTAACATAATCTTACCGAAACCAACCCAATCTAAACCAATCTAATCCAACACAAACCAATGTTGCCCAATTCAATCCAACGTCACTCGAACTAATCTAATCAACATAATATAAACCAACGTAACCTAGTTAACCTTACATAACCCAAGCCAATATAACTTTCCATAAACCAACCGCATCCAACCTAATCCAGACTAACCCAATCATTCAAAACTTAACCTAACTCAACCAAACGTAACATAGCCCTATATCACCTGATTTAATCAAACATAACCTTACGCCACCCCTCTCAACCTAATCTAACTTAATCCAACCTAACCTAGCCAACCCAATTTATCTTAATGTAACGTCATCTCAAGAAATAGTTATTTAAAACAAAACAATTTTCTGACGTAAACCATGCAAAGAATGTACCTCTTCTATACTTACCACTTTACTCCTTAACAGATCCCAACAGTGTTTTGAAGGTTATGATCGGGCCAAGTATGATAATTTTCAACACTAATCTTCTCAAAAACTTGGTATCTGCACGAAGCCTATGTAGTACGATTGGTATACCGGAAATAAATCTCAAAATCTCCCACTACAACTCCATCTCAAATTCATTTTGCTAAAGCCAACTTATATCATAGCTAGAATTTCAAGTCGAATCGCAGTAATAGTGTTGATGGTTTCTATTCACCAGAATTAAGCCTGCCCACTCGTTCTCACTGCCTGAGTATTAATAATCAAATTTTAAACTCTTCATTGAACATGCCATTAAGAAGTTATCATTCTGTCCCTTAAGCAATTACTCAGTGGAAGTTATTCATAATCGGTTTAGTAGCTTTAACCAGCCTCATGCTCGTGAAACAAACAGGCAAACAGGAAAATGAAATACAGCCAAACATTGCTTAGTATGTAGTCGAAAGGCGTAAGAGAAGGGAAGCATTGACTTGGCATCAATTCCAAAAATATCTAGCTATAGGAATATCTAGCTATTTCTTTTAAGTTCAAATACAATATTTTAACCCAAAGTTCAAATCAAATTCTCGTATCTTTTTTATTAAGTTACTACGCTTATGTTTTAGTGGTTAACGGGAGTTGGTTAATTTTTTTTGCAAAAAACTTTTATTCTAGTTTAAGTTTTATTCTAGTTAGTTTCAGTGAAAATTTATACACACACATACGCACAAACACAAACACACACACAAAAACACACATACACTTATTAGTGTTTTTTTTAAATGCGATCTCTTTGTAAATCAGCATTTAAAAGTAATAAAATATTTAATAAAAGAAAATTATAGCCATTTTCTTCTGTGGGGAGTTAGTTTACCTTTTTTCCACGTGGCCACTGAGGATCTATAGGTTTTTAAATAGAGCATGTCCAAAGAAATCAATTTTTTCGTGGACAAATTTTCTTAGTTAGTTGGGATCGAGTTAGAGAGAATTAAAGATATGATTGTGATTTTATTTCTGGTATTTCTAAAATCTGTGACTAAATGTCTTAAATATTATAATTATAATGGTTGTAGGGTTATTTCTTTATATTTTTACTATATACTATTATATAGAGCCACTCCATGTATTCCTGTGGATGTCCTCAACGCGACTAAGGGAAATGTTCAGATGATGGGCCGCATAGTCTTCTTGAGTATAATTTCTAACAAATGCAATCAGCAATCCGCTTGCTAAGTGTATTGATAATGGCAAATTTTCTTTCATGGCATTAAAAGAGAGGCTTGAACACAGAAGCTACGTAAGGTTAAAAAAATGTCAGTAATTACATGTATTGTCCCAGAATTTCATGATAAATCACTATTAAATGAAACTACGTGATATAATATTATTCCTACTTTCTTTAAGTTCTTTACCACGACCTAGGTTTTGTTGTATTACAAGATCTTCATGTGGGCTATTAGCAAATTTTTGCTATTAGCAATGCTTTGTTTAGAGACTCTTTTACCTCTGAGTAGTTTACTGTGTGTTGCCCCTTCGGGTTTTTGTTATCGGCATTTTAGCCTTATATCTCGACGATCCATTTCTTTTACAGCATTTTAAAACCCATTATCTGAAATAAAAACATCGTTGCATAAAGAATCACCGAAACGGGTTATAACTATTTCTTGAAATCTGCTTAATATGAAGGCGTCTGAGGTCGTTCCATCGTTGGCGCCTAAAATATCTATAATGTGTTAAAAATATTTATAATCAGGGTATTTACCCTGATTATAAATATTTTTAACAAATACAAAGACTCCACAATGGGGGCAAACCACATTTAATAATTTTATTAAGTGTGGTTTGCCCCCATTGTGGAGTCTGTAGGATTTTCTTTAAAAATGTTTAAAGACTATTCCTTTGCAAATGTACGCAGGTACCCTCGTGGAAGTATGTATATTTAATCGAAGCATATCGCGAATACAAGCGTTATATCTTAACAAGCAGGCTTAATTAATTAAGTTAAATGAATATGTCTCAATATCTATGCTATCAATTTTGAGTATCTGCACGTGTACGGAATTACTGAGTAGATTTACTTCGAATCTTATGACCTCGTGTAAGTCTGATATAGATATTACGACAAGGTTTCAGATTAACAATGTTCTCTAGTTTCCATACATATTTGTTATTGTACCAACAAATTCTTACCTTTATATGTATGGGAATGTGCAAGGGTTTAACGCCATGTATTCAAATTTCATTAGAATTTACATCTTACTAGTTGATTACTAAAGTTAGATGTTTTATGGAAAATTAAAAACTATTGTAAATATATTTTACAATAAATTTTTGGTATTGTTTGTTATATCAGTATGCATTCTGCATTAAAAGAAAATTTAATTTGTGACTATAATTGATTGGCTTTTGCTTTAAAAGATTTATAGGATCTTTTTAATTATACTAAGTTTTTTCCAAATATTTGTCACATATTCCCAACAAACAAATATGGAAAAAGAATATTTAAAAATAAATGTACAGAAGTAATTTATATTTTGTCTCTATAAAAAAAGAAAATTTTATTTATAAATTTAAATACGGTTTTCTTCCTTAGTCGTTTTATTTAATCGATTATTCAAAAAAATTGACGCATTATGTTAAAATTTCGTTCATTTATTGCATATTGCAAGCTTAATATTCAACCAGTATTCTAGGCCAGTAAAATTCTTGTAACTAAAAATGTTGAAATTGTGACTAAAAGCAGTTATTCTTAAAATTGTATTTATTTATGTAGTTTAATGTGTCTAATTCACAAATGTTGCGGACTGATTGTTATGAGAATAATCTCTCACAGCCAACCAGAACACCAGCCCAGCCTCCGTTCGACGAGCGATCGGGAATCGAATCCGGGTTTCCGTGGTGCACCTGGTAGTCAAAGGCCATATGCATTGTGATCAACCCGGCGATACATTACGGCGAAGAGTTTTTGAAAATTTTGTAACCTACAAAATCTTAACAGACGTTTAATATTGACGCTGAGCTTGATGTTATTTTTTCCAAATTTTTTTTAACATTTTATTTCTTTATTGTGCTATAGTTGTTTGCTTAGTAAATTAATAATTATTTTTATAAACCATACATTTGATAATTAGGAATAATTATTGAATTGATTTAAAAAAAAAAGATCATAAATGTTTAGGGAATCGTATTTTAGGGAGTAAAAGTGTTTTAGGGAAATCAAACTAAGGTAGATATATATAAATAGCAATTTTTTATTTACGTCACTCATGAGCTATTGATATTTGTCAAAATATAACAAAGCTATTAGCAAATATTTGATAATAGAAACTGTGATAAGTCTAAAGGTTTTGTTTTATTGAACTCTATTTATTTTTAAATTAATCGAAAATTAAATTTTATATTCTGGTGGCAAAAATGTGTTTGGTAAGTTTTTAATTCAAGCTTTAAAATAAAAGTTTCAACATTATCTAACATAATTGTAAGTTATTACTTCTATAATTCTAATTAAAAATTTTCTATCGTGGTGAAAGCACAGAGATTTGTTTAATGTGTTATTAAAGTAATACTTCTTTATTCTCCTTATTTGATAACTTTAAAACCTACTTACAGTTATGTGTACTTATCAAAACTATATTTTTGCAAATACACGTTAAGAAAAACTAAATAAATTTATTTATTTCATTAATATAATATAGTTGTTTTGTCTATAATTTAGTAAAACTAGATGTTTTATGAATATGGATATTTCGTGATAAATTAACGTCAAATTCGTGTTGAGTTATAAAAAAATTACCTAAAGGAGTTAATTTTTGGTTAATTAAAAATTCTACCTGCGCAAGATCGGAAAGAGTGGGAAAAAAGCGTTAGACATAATTTAAAAACAAAATTGGTTTGTTTCGGAAAATAAATAAAATTGGAAATTAATTCAGCGATTGGCAATGTGAATAGAGCAAAAATAAAATACAATTTGTTACCTTGATAGAAAACAAAGGGAGGCTACCTTTAAAAATGTGCATATTTTATATTCTTAATATATCACGAATTGTTAATGAGAAATAAAAGTAGGAAAGAAAACCTAACAAAGTACATAAATGACTTTTTAGAATGATTAAAAAAATAACCAATGACGCTTGCTGTGTTTCATATGTAGCCATTGCTTAACTTGATTTTTTTTGACAACCCTGTCTAGCCCGTGAGTGTCTTGTATTGATATGGAACATCTGTAGAAATAGGATACAATTGCAATTTGTTTTATATCGGTAGTTTAAAGAATTCGGCAGAAATATCGTTTGCCACTTATTATAAAAAATAATCTAACTTTTTATAACAAAATTCAAGATTTCTCTTTACGATAAAACTTATAATGATAAAAGTTTACGATAAAACTTATAATGACCTTATTCTTTTATTTTCTCTATGTAACAACGTCATTTCTATTCTTGTAAAACCTTGACCCAACGTTGTATGGACTATTGCACAACAAAAATAACTAGGAAACATATATGTTAAATTTAAAAAAATCGAACTACGAGGATTCCCTACACATTTAGGTTTTCATAAATAAATAATAGTATAAAATATTCCCGTTGAACTATTCATAAAATTTTAATTGTTTAGAACAAAAATATATTGCCTACCATAAACAGGCGTATAATTGAAAAAAAATAAATGTTTATATGATATTACTACAAATTAACGTTGACTTGGTTGTTCTTGGTTGCGTTGACACAGAAGCTTCATTTTTTTACTCTAAGAGACCGTAGATCTAAGTATTTGATATTAATTTCAACTTATACCTCCACGTGTTCCTGAGGAAAAGCGTCTTTACAGAGACCAAAGTGATTCTATTTTTCCTTTTGAGGTACAGAAACATAAAAAATATTTAAAAACGATGATATTTTCATTGCATTTTATAAGAAAGGACTTACAATTTTTTTTTAAGAGAACAAGAAAAAGTATCATTTTAGCATGACTTCATGATCAAAGGGAATTTTTCTTAACATTTTTGATATAAAAATAACTTTTTATGAATTCACTATAAAATATATTCTTACGAGAATAGTACATATGAAAGTAAATAACTTGTTATTCACAGTTTAAATGTTATATTGAATGAGAGGGAGTTTTTTTTAACCCACCAACTATTTTAAATTGAGTGTATATCATCATTTTCTAATATAAATTAACAAAAAGAGAAAATCTGATTCATTCTTTTGTTCCTATAAGATAATATAAATAATTAAGTTTATCATAAGATAATTTTCCTATAAGATAATATAAATAATTAAGTTTATCAAGATTTAGTCACCAGATTCTGTAATCTAAATGTCCTTATAATATTTCAGTAGCAAAGATCATTATTTTATAATAAACTTGATAGAGACTAAGCTACTAATAAGTTTGTTGATATTTTTTTGCATCTCCAATAAATATAACATTTAAAGATAACGTGTTTTCAAGTATATATTCGGTACATATTCTATATATGTGACATATAACGCTATCACATTTATGAAAACAAGTTCCACGGATTCCTATTGAAATTCGCTATCCAGAGGGTTTAAAAAACATTGTCTAACTATTGAAAAACTTACAATTAGTGTATGTTAGCTGGTCCTGCGGACAATTTCAGGGTTCTGCACTCATAAATAAACTTAAGAGATGAACAATTCAATTTATTTCAAAATGTGTAAATAATAAGATTCTTTTCACTGGAATTGAGTCAATGGTTGAAATTTTCCTACTGATGACATTATGTATTATATAAATGTTCTAGAAATTAACGTGACATCGGAAACGGGAGATAGGTAAATAGTGATATTTCTCAAAAAAATCAGAAAAATCGAGGTCATGTACTTTCACAATTATGGCTATTTTAACAAAATGACAATTGCCACCCTACCACGTTCTTTCAAGTACTAGGACTTTGAATTTTAATTTTTCTGGATTTTAATTACTTAATCCTTGTTACTTAATCCTATTATATTAATCTTAATTATATTAATTACAGGCTAAAATAACACAAAACTCCCTTTGTTAAAAAACTATTTTTTTGCCCAATCAAATACTGAAAATATTCCAATACCTAACTTTGACTGCTTTACAGTACCCGAAAGAAAGTCACAGTGTGGCAATTTCCTCTTCAAAAAAATACTGAAAATTTTAAAAGTACTTGACCTAGATTCTTTTTCCATTTTCCGGGAACTGTGATAAGCTAGCCTATCACACATTTCTGGCTTGATGATGATTTCTGGGACATTTTGTATATGAATAAACCAAATTCCACTTTAAGTTTCTTTTCACCTTTGCCTGCTTTAGCTTAGTAGTTACTCCAAGATAATTAATTTAATATTTCAAATAATTTATGAACAATGGTATGCTTAAAATAAAACCAATGGATGTAAAGTATACGTGAGTTATAATTTCAGTGAATTTATAAGTTTTATGTACTTTGTTAGGGAAAATTTAATAGATATTTTAACATGTAATTATTTTTATTTTGGCAAAAATAATCTTTTACAAAATTATTGCATGCTAAGATATTTGATATCGTCTTGGTTCATTTAACATCGTTAAAGTTGAAAATTTACCACTAAGAACTCAAAATATTAAAAATCTCATTCCCATTTGGTCACACCATTTAAAATGTGCGACAAAATGGGAATGAGATTTTTAATATTTCTAAAAGAATTAAGCGTGATTTCTGGACATTCATAGATTGTCTTTGTCTTGTAGACAAGTAACATTGAAAAACATTTAATGCTTGGGTTACAAAATGTGGCGGAGGGAATCCTATCAAGAATAAAAATTTCATTTAAATTACTCTGCTAAATTTTTCATAATGATTTATAAGATTTGTATTAATTTTGATTGTTAAACTGCTCCAAACATCACCACTTTTATTGTGCACAATAGGTGCCTTTAATACGTATAATTCTCCCACATTTAATATTAATATATTTAGCATTCAAGTTATGTGCATTAAGGAAGAAATAATAAAATTTCACATGACGATTAGAATGGTTTTTTAAAGCAATATGGTCAAAATTACAGTAATCTGCAAGTTACAGCTATATATAAATATGAAGTACGACATAAATCTAACTGTTATTCAATGATGATTTTGTATAATGGACAATTGGAAAAGAATTTATTATGAATAATGTAAATATATTTTTTTAAATGCAGCATGCATCTACAAGGAAGGAGGCGCTTTGAATGTTTTTTTTTAAATTTTACTCTTACTTCTTACGTTAAACAATTATTTTGAAAGTTGCCTTGCAAATTTTAAAAGTTGCATAATTTGCAGTCTCAAAGTTGAAAAAATTTAATTATTTAGTAAATATACACTATTTTATAATTTGTTTATTGTGTGTATGATTTCAGACAAGAAGGATAAAAATGGTCTAAAATATGTTAAGATAATCAATTATTAATTTTAAATTTCTTATTTTACTTTTATGTTTTCACCATTTTATATATTTCCCTTTCATAATAAGACCTTATTTCTTTATTTTTTAAATTGCAGAAATCTACTAACCTAAGTTTATATAAACTCCCAGATATGATAGTTAAATGCTTTGAAATGCTATAAAGAATTTACAAATAGTCCATATTTTGGAATCAAAATATTTAAATAAAATCAAGACAATTTTCAAATGTCATTACAGTTCTGTAAACAATGATAAGTTACTCGTATTTTTGTAAAGAAGGATCTGGCAATAAGCCCAGAGACTAATGTCCATACATGCATCTTACAGAAGAACTGTCGACCAAGGTTTTAACATATAAGCCGATAACGCTATAAATTCAACAGATAATACGATTTCCCAACGACTGTGCCTTGTTCGTTGGAGAATTAAGAAAAAATGTTTACTAAATACTAATTATCGGGTATAACCCAAATTTACGCAGATTGCTTGAGTTCCCGATACCAGATCTAAAATGTATACGAAATCTAGATTGGAACATTCCGCCTCTAAACACTATAAACAAGTTCAGATAACGGGCCCTAGAGCGCTTAAGATGTAACAGTTACGTAATTAAATATGGACATATAAGTAAATTTTAAACATACATAATTAATATAAAATTAAATAAAACTAAAGCAAAACAGCGACCCGTTTCTAGTAGGGAAAAGAAATAGTAATAATATGCCAAAATAATATGGATCAATGCTTTAGAGTATCCTTCTTTTAATTTTCTTCCGCGAAAATTGTAAGTAAATTTTTAGCAACGCGTTTTTTGTTTTTAATTTCAGGTTTAGTCTCTTCGGGATAAAGGGGAGTAGAAGATAATTTATTATGGACATTTCCATCAATATCTTTTGAATTATATATTTCATGATCCATATAATAACATTCTAAATTTATTAATCTTATAAACCTTGCAACTCGCGATTACGTGATAAAAACTGAAATAATCAATAATAATTAATCACTAGTCAGGTGCTTTGATCAGACGAAAAGGAATACTGGGGCGCATTTATGTACATACATATATATATATATATATATACATATATATATATATATTTATATATTTATCAGGAGCATATATCGTTTTTTGTTACACTATATTATTATAAAGGATCCGAATACAATAACCATATTAAGGTCAAAGAAGGCAATCTAAAGCTAAATATTATTTTGAACTTCAACAAATAAACTTTTCTATAAAATGCACTACACAATTTTAATTTCGTCTTATCGAAGCCCCAGACTAGTAAATCATTTTTGTCTGATTAAAGTTCAAACTAGTGATTTTTCATTTGGAAGTCACCAAGAAATTTTAATTCCTCTCTAATATTTGTATTTCCACATAAAGTTTTTAGTATAAATCGTTAATTTTGAGAAGTATTATGTACTATAAAAATAGTTTAGCGTTATTATCAATTTGACAGCTGACAATTCCGAATGTAATAAATGTTGATAAAGAAATGATTCAACGTATATTCATTAAGGACGGGGCGGGGACTTCGCCGGACTAGGTGATCGGTAAAGGGGATCGCATCCCGGAGAACGAATATTTTAATTATCACTTTAATTTTTTTAAATGGGTAAAACAAAAAAAGACCGGTCATTTTTAAAATTGAAATTCATAAATCAATTTGCTCGTAAGTGAAAACAGAAACTCAAAACTATTTTAACAAATAATTTTAAAAATTTTGTAACTTTTAGAGTTATAATGACAGTCAAGATATTTTAATAAGAATGCAGGTTGTTAGAAAATATGTCAAGTAAGGCATTTTTTTATTACGATTATCTTTGCACATAAAAATTAAGAGTGTAATTGAAGAATAAAAAAATACCTGTCTACAAATTACTTTTACACAAGAATAGTAGATCTACTCTTTGAAAATCCAGCGTTAAATCTGCTCCTCATCAATGAGAAGTTCCTTTCCTCGCTAGCCGGTTCCATAATCAAACTCCGGCCACTGTTTGCGAGAAAAAGATTCATCAAGATAAAGAAATTCAAAATCTATGGATGTGCTTTTCACTATTGAGAAACTCAATTACCATATTATGCTCCATCATCACACTCTGCTTAGCCCCTGTGAATTAAATACTTATAAAGTTTGAATTTTTTTGAAAATGACTGTTGAAAAGTTCGTAACGTATTTGCGGAGGGCAGCAATATAAGTACATCATCAGAAATTCCTTCATTTGAAGTTGATAAAAATATTTCGCTACTTACTGTGGGATACTTTTCAGCCAAAGGAATTATATTTTGTAGTGTTAATATCGGTCGTTCATTCAATACATGGTAAAACAAAAAAGACCGGTTATTTTTTAACTCGGAATTCCCAAGTCAATTTGCACTTAAGTGTAAAAAAACTCAAAGCTATTTTAATATGCAGATACTTTCACGATTTGAAAATCATTCGACTTATTGATTTTATCATCGTATTTACTCACAGCCATTTTTACTTGGAAAGAGTCATATTTATCTTAACCAATTTGAGAGTAATTTAGTTTAGCATAATTGCAACTTTCTGAGACTGATTTAAGTTCAAAGGCTAATTTTTAGGGTGGATTTCCATCACTAACTGATTGCCGTTAGGAACATACTTCATTTTCGATAAAAATTTACTGTCATTGATAATTAGTTCAATACATAACGTAAGTAGTGCGTTATTACGTTTTATAATTTTAATTTATCGTATTAAAATATCTCTGAGTTGTTTATAAATACATAAGACCAATACAAAAGGTGTCATAGAAAAAATTATTCCTAGGTTTGATAATTAAATATATTTCTTCACTATGGATACTATTCGATTGTTCTTAATCTTTTTAATATTTGCTCTATTTTTTTCGACCAATCGGTGCACATTATATTTATGCAAGCTAAGAAATTAATTCGTTTGTTAATATGGGTTTCTCCATAAAGTTTTTAAATTCAAATATTACCCAATATAATTTAGTATGTTTTTTAGTTGAATGAAACGATGATTCTTTAGAATTTTCTATGAAATATGAATTATTTTCGTAAATTAATGTGTAATTATAATAAAAAATAAAATCAGGATATATCAATTAATTAAGTGACGACGTAATATGTACTTGAATTTTTAAATTGTGTTTTAATACAATATACTCAAATACTACATGTCACTCACGTTTTTCTGTTTCCAAGTAGTCAGGTTACGGGACTTGGAATTTAATACGAGCTTATAACGAGAGTAGACATAGTTAGTTCCCACCGGACCAATGCGACCGATCGTTTTCCTCTTATGAAATTGGGGTACAAAAGCAAAAACGATACCCTCGTGTGCCATATACGTAGCTATGTTGAGTCATTACAAAACTTTAAATACTTTATTTATGTATAAATTTCGAACTTTTTATAGCTCTATTGAGATACGCAATTTGTTTACAAATTATTTTGTTATATCTTTAACTGTTTATTCAGTACAAGCCAAGAAAACTGTCAATTTGGTCATTTTTTCGTTTTAATTATACGACGAAAACTTAATCTTTTGAGAATAAGACATGGTATAAATACATCAGGAATGACGTAGAATTTTAATAGTGAAATATTGTCAGTAATCAGTCCAGCAGTTTTCGGTTTGTCTCTTACGTATATACAAGCAAACAAAAATAAATTCGCATTCTTTCTTTGTAAGATGTTGTAAAGCATATTGTAAATATAACATTTCTAGGTATAACAAAAGATATGAATAAAATTACATTTGAAATACACACATATAAACACTTATAATAAATGAAACGTGATATTATGATTTGTAATCGACAAGACATGTTACATTCTATTTATTCATTTCCTTATGAGATATCTGATCAGTTCAGTACTGTAAATGTTATAAAATCCCTACATGATGTTATCATGCGGCTTGGAAAACTCATTCAGTAACCAAATATTTCTTTTAAATACATCTCAGTCTAAAAGGTAAGCTAATATTTCACTGATTTCTTCAATGAAATGTTGTTTTTTTTAATATACGAGAGCAAAACTAAATATAATATTTATTAATAAAATCATCAGCAGTATATTGGTAGAATAAAATTGCATTTTCATATTCCATATTTGCATTCTCATCCAATATTCCCTTTCATTGTCATCACGTTCTAACATTCAAATAAAAATGGAATATTTTTAAGCCACACGAATATGTAACTTCATAATTACTTAAATGACTGGACATTTAGTATTCCTTTTGTCTGAATAATTCAGTTAAAATATATTAACACATTTTTTATACCGAAGAAAGTATTAGCATATGTAAAAAATACACATCTGTTTGGATTCAGTGATATGTTTTGTATTCGGAGTATTATGATAAATGTTTAAAATATTTATCAATATTTTATTATATTTTGAAATGTTCAGATATGACAGTTAATTGTAAGATTTAGTAGACAGTCACTCACAGTTAGCTTATTGACCATGGTTGAAAGTTTTTCGCTATCGAAGTTATTTGTATAAACAAAAATATTATTGACCTTTCAAACTGCGTGGATACATTGCTAATGTAATAGAGGATCGACATAGGAGCGTAAATAAAATATTTACTACGATTATGATAGACATTCATTTTCATTAAGTAAATTAGTATGTAAACCTCCAAAGACCAAAGAAATTGTTACACACGCACAACATCATATAAAAAAAAGGAATAGTTACTAGTAGAATTATCATTTTGGTTAGTTAAAAGAAATTGTTTCTTAAATTTTACATTTTTATTTAACACGTAATTTAAAAAAAAATCTTCTAATTTTCAAATTAAATTAAATACTTTTAATGCAAATTTGTGAAAACGAAAGCGACTATGAAAAATTTCAAATTAAATACTTTTAATGAACAAAAAATAACTTAGCTTACTGTAGTCGTACAATAACAACAATGTAAAACATTGAAAATCAATAAAGACAATGTATCATATCAACATAGGATTAATGAAGTTGATTAAGCAGAAAAACCTTGAGATTTCAGATATGAAATATTTTCCAAAAATTTTATCCCTTTTTAATAAGTAGAACGAATTTAGTTTTTAGAAAGGAAGAAGCTACATAATCCACCACAAGAGCTTAATTTTTTCTATAACATTTAAGTAAGCTTTTAAAAACTGGAATACTAATACTACTGGAATATAACTGGATAGACTTAATTTTAACATCTGTAGTTCTTAATGGATATAGTATATGGATATATTATTTTAAATATTTTTCAGCATGTCTGGAGATATCCTACTTGAAATTAGGAAATTATTTTTGGAATAAAAACATTTTTAGTGTTCTCGTAACTGATTTTTACAAACGATGTATATCGATACAGGGCAACGATGCATAGAGAAAAAGTTTAAAAAAATTGAATATTTCGTTTGTTCCTTTTAAAACTGAGGCAAAAATGACTCTGAAGGAAAATATTATTTTAACATAAACAAAGATGAACTGATACGTTTGAGATTTCGTAAAGGTTCCATTTTCTTCTTCTGAAGTTCTTAAAAACAATGCCAGTTTTATAACACTTATTTTCTTTACGTCATTTTTTTTTATTAATTTATTTTTCAAATTACCTCTACTGGACATATAAATGGGCAGCATGGATCGAATACTAAAATATACAAATAATGTGAAAATGGAAGCGCCTATTAATAGAGAAACAAGTTTTAATTTAGAGGGAAATTTCAAATTTTTATTTTTATTATATTATATACACCGCACATATTTCAAATTTGAAAATCACTTTTTTAGTACCACAAATATTCAAGCTAAGTACACATATTTTCATTTCTTTATACTTTCCACTGTGCTTCACTGATAATATGAAGTCGGTTCAATTTATTGTTGCAAAAATGTTTTATTTTTTCATTTTAGTCATATCCTAATTAAGAATGTCACGAATTTCGTTGAATTAAAAAAAATGCTATCACATTTCTTGAAATCAGAATAGACGTTAGCAATATTTATTTAACCTAAATATATTCATATGTATTCATATACATATATGAATATGTACACACACGTATGTACATATATATAATTTTGTAGAATTACTGCCTACCTAAACAAGGAGGCTTGAAAATCTGCTATTTTTAAAATAGCATTCTGCATATCACATATTTCTATTTTGCATATTTCTACCACTAAATTACAGGTTCCAAATCTTCAGTATTGATACTGTAGGGATACTGTCTTATACCACGAGACTTAAGTAACTGACATTATTAATATAGTTGTGTGGGTCTGAAATATAAACGCTGTCATAAACCTCCGAGTTCTTACTCCTCACACTTCATGAAGCAGATTACTACCTGCTTATGTCGTAAGACGTGAAGACGCGCTTTTTTTAAATTACTATAGTAAATTTCAAGCAGATGCTCTATCATCGAACTCTGGACTTCAATTCTTCAGTCTCATTCCGAAGAATTGCAACCGAGAATTCAATAATAAAATTTATACATGAGACCCATAATATTAATTTAAAACAACTGAGCCTCAAGTTTCAAAATTTAGACAGGCCATATTTCGGCAGCGTCAAGACGTAGAAGTTGGAATCCGGAGTTCATTCGCCGGGTCACTATTTGAGACCCATATCACTAATATAAAACTTATATTATCAATTCTGGTGGTTTTATCGGCAGTATCTCTGAAGCAATAGGACTAAGAAGTTGTAACTCGAAGCTCAACGAGTTTCTACTTGAGATCCACAACATTAAATTAGAAATAGAACATCGTTAACTGTCACGATTTAATCAGGCAGTAACTTCACACTGTAAAAACTGAGAAGTTGAAACCCGCAATTTATTGACCGAGTCTCAACTTTCGATTCAAAATACTAACCGATAAACAGAAAATCCTCAAATTTTACGATTTAAGTGAGCAGTACTCTTAGAATAAGAGAAATCCTCAAATTTTACGATTTAATTGAGCATCAATATTGCGGAGCTGGAGCCCACAGATTGATGCTTGAGATACTTACTACTAATTTAAAACTACTGTTCCTCTAGTTTTATGGTGTAGGCAAGCGATTCTCGTGTAGCATAAGAAATGAGGAGTTGGAATCCGGATTTAAATGACAGAATCTGTGTTTAAGACCCACAATGTTATTTATAATGGCAGATCTTCAAGTCCTAGAGTATAGGCAACCAGTACTCATGCAGTAAGTCATTGACAGAATGTCTGCTTGATTCTCACACTACTAATTGATATCGGGTGACCTCAAGTCTCGCGGTTTAGGCGGACAGTACACCTGCATACCAAAACTTAGTAATTGGAACCCGGAATTCAATCACAGAGTCTGTACTTAAGACTTACAGCATTAACTTAAAAACAGCAGACCCGCACAATTTAGGCGGATCTAACACGGAAGTTGGAATGCAGAGTTCCATGGCAAAGTCTTCCTGAAAGCCACAATATTAACGTATAAACCACGGATCTTCAAGTCGCGTAATTTAGTCTGTAATGAACCTGTTATATCAGGACTGATGGATCAAATTTTTAAATTGTGTTGTATACACTTACCTACTTATTCAACCTATTATTTTTTTGCAACTTCAAGACAAGTCAATGAGTCCAAACTCAATGCATTTACTCTTCATCACTGCAGATTTCCGGTCACCACTTTCTGGCTCCCAAATTGTACCCGTAATTTGTGAAAGAACAAGTTTACGTTGCTCTTAGTAGTGTCTTATTATGTTAACATTAGACCCACATCTTCGAAACTCGATCACAGTACCTGTGCTGTTAATAGTATATCTTACATTCCCACCAAATATTCGTGGAAAAACACTGGGAGTATACCCTTTCAAATAAAATAAACTCAAAGAAGTGCAAATTGGACTCGAGCTTTATGTTTATAAGTTTGTATTTCTAACAGACCCTATGAGATTTATTAGTTTGCATTTCTAACAGACACTGTGAAAAAAAGTTATTGCTGCGGTAAGTTCCGAAAATATTCCATATCTCAAAAACTAAACAACTGGTTAAAAATAATTTTCTTTGAAAGTTTATTTAATGTTCGTAAGGTTATTTAATGTCGTTTAAAACTCCGTTCATTTTCTTCAGAATTTTACACAAGTTTTTTTAAAAGTTAGAGCTGAGGAGGGGGGAGAGTAACACTTCATAAAACTTTAGTAATGCATATCTCACCATATATACTATTTATTTAAATGAAAAATTTATTTTGAAACCTCTGTTCTATTTTTCCAGACTTATTTGACGATACCCCACATGCACATGTGCACTGTCTCGGTGTCTCAGTTTGAGATATGTTTGAACGCCACCCCTAATATCTTTTTAAAATTCCATTATTTAATTGCATAGGGGTTCATAAAATACACTAATCATCCTAACTTCCTCTATATAGTGCAAATAATCTGGCCGTAAAATGGCTATGGCATGAGGACAGAAAAAACAGACGGACAGGACGCTGTTATGTGGGTACCGTTTGTGCCATTTGGCCAAGTTCGATTATGATATCTGTGGTGTTCAATTTTGGAAAATTCTATAGTACAATCAATACATCCAAATTTCAACCGTGAAGACGGATTCAAACTCTCGGCGGCTTGGAATCCAGTGATTGCAACTAGGTGTTCGCGATGTGTACATAAATCCAAGTGTCATGACACCGTCAGTGTAGTGTGTAGGTCTAGTGTGAACGCGCCTTAGATTTCTACAATCAACCAAGTGGGGGTAGTTTTAAAAAACACTCCCGCGTCGCAGCGGTGTCTCCTATAAATCGTCAGTCTTCCCGTGACCACAGGCTGTGCAACCAGTCAGAAACGTCGGGACATAGTGAGTACTTAGTATATAATATCTAGGTTTACTCATTAAATATATAATTACCGCGAAAAAACCCGATTCAAATCAAATAAAATATGAATTCTATAGTACGTCTTTAATTTTCAAAGTCACATTCTAAATAAATTTTCATGAGATTATACTCCAAATATATCCTCTTAAATAAATAAAGAATTATCCAAATTGGTAAAGAAATATCGGAGATATGAGGTAACAAATAAAAAAAACAGTCACGTTGAGAATATAGAATTCAGATTTTTTTTCTGAAAAGAAAAATTAAAATTTGGCACATTTTTTATTTCATTTTTTAAAGAGGAAGGTTCATATTAATGCAAAGAAACTAAAAGTAACTGCCTATTTATTACAGTTTTATATCAAGTACTTTTGAAAATTAAACTTTTGTTACTTTATGCTCTAGTTTATTAAGAAATGTTCAGTGTTAAGTCTTGTATTGAGAAGGTATATGACAATTATATGTACATTTAACCAATTTTAAAAAAATAGAAAGTTCTAAATTCGACCTATAAGTATTTTCTTAAAAGTCTTTAAGCCGTAATACGAAGATGTGTTCGCCGATTTTCACGATTATTTCTCGTTTGAAAGGAAATAAGGCTCAAGTTGATATAGCCAGGACCTGATATTCGATTACAGAGATATCCTAGCAAACCTTTCAACGTATAAATGTGTAAAACCCCTATTGAGCTATTTGATATGGGGTATGAAATCATTTCACATATCTTTATAAGTACATTAAACACAATTGTTGACCGGGGTTTGTTGATGGAACTAGAAGGGGTAACAGAATTTCTCACATCGAAGGATACATTCCCCAAGTTTGCCTGATTTGACTTGTCTTGATAAGTTTTTTGGTCACAAATGTTGACCTGAGGCTGATGACAGAGCAAGAAATTGGTGACTGGAACACTTTAATAGTGAGGAGTATATTCCTCATGTTGGCGCTCTCATAATTTTATTGACAAGTCTTTTGGTCATAAGTTGTCACTAAGGTCTGATGATGTTGCCGGAAAATAGCAACAGGAATTGTTTAATGGAAAGCAGGAAATTTTCCGAGTTTCGGCTTTTGTTTTTACGGGTAATTTAGTCACTGCTATTATTACTGTGTTTTTGGAATAGATGCTAAGTTGAATATGGCGTTTAGGTGTCAATATGTAAACTCAGATAATTAAATAAATATAATCCTTCTTTATTCCATAAATAATGAAAAACATGATTTATGCTATTTATCCAAAATATTCGGTAAACATAACAAACCTCAAAAAAAATTATTTCGGGATATTGTGTAATATCATAAATAAGTGGTGACCACACAATCGTACTTTAATATTATATTATAAAATATTTATTTCTAATGACAAAGAAAACAAAATAAAGTTATTAAAACGACACAAATGTAAAAAAAAAAATTAAAATTATACTAACCAATTTTTATAATTCAGTTTACAACACAACTGTTTTCATATCAACATGAACTTATTTTCATATCAACATTTTCGATAGATCGATAACTATTTGCGAAAGACTTTTAAATTATTATTAAGTATTACAAACAGATAAATTTTGGGAATTTATAGTTTATACGGAATATTTTTTAAAGTAGCAGAGTCCCTTGTTGAGTGGAGTAGTTGATTCTGGTATAGCTACGGCTCTTACTAATGCGTGTCATCACCTGTCCTATTTATGCATATGGATAAGAAAGAAATGATATCAGTAAGGTTATTTGAAATTTTAAAATGTTATTTTTTGTTTATCATTAGACATATTTTTGTGTCAGATTGTATTATCATTTAGACATATTTTTGTGTCAGAATTATAATTTTATTTTATTTTCATTTTTAAACTGAAATCCTATTAGTGCACTATGCGATCCGATCCAATAGTTGAACACCTAATGGTTATTATAACGTCCAATAAGTAATTTATTTTATTAACAAAATAATCTAAGATGTTAACATGCATTAAGCATGATACTCCCACTACGATATTTATGAACCGAGCTTACTTAAGGCGTAAATTCACTGCGTACTTAATTAATTTCATCGAGTACTCTAGTCATTTTGTAAATAATTTTGAGATTGTTAATGAGTTAGATATAGCTGTTAGATGTAGTTGTCTAGACATATCTAATTAAAGATAGTGTAAACATATAGTTACACTTCATTTTCTTTACTTTTTATTTTATGGCTTTTATATGTTGTGAATTTATGAAATTTTACATGGAAACTTTGATTTTGAATTTGCTTCTTTTTTTCGTATATTATAACAATTTCTAATGACTGACTTGAGAATATTATAGTTTTTATTAGAATGTATCTTCTTCACTATTTAAAAAATTAAATTTCTTGCTTCTCATCACAATATACAATATACTAGATCATAAATAATTTTCTCTTAGTTGATGATTATGGTTACTACGGATCTAGTATCTTGTTTATATAAAGTTCTAGGGCTATGCTTTGAAAATTGCATAGGAGGCTGAGCACAGTCTATATTTACCGAAACTTTTTATGAAATCCTTCTGTGTTCAAGTTGCAAAATTTCCTATTTCATTCATATTGTATACTCACTGTTCCGATTTCATCCAAGTTCTATTACCAATATCAAAGTTTTTCATTTACATTTAAAGCAGAATTTAATTATAATTTAATAAGTTATTCAATTAATTATAATTTAATAAGTTATTCCTAATCTTAAGTAGACACTTGTTCAAATCGGATTAATGTTTATTATAAGTAAGCAACTAATTTTCTGCGTTGTTTAAACTTACCGTCCACTTTAAACAGTTAAGAAAACCACCATAAAGAACTCTAAGGAAAAACTTCATTAATTAAATAAAATCGTGCAATTAATTTTAAACCATGGAAATGAAAGGTTTAATGTTTTAAATTTCAATTTAAAGTTTTGCGCCAATATCTGTTTATATTAAATATAACTTATTTTAATTAAGTTTGGTTGTTCGTTATTTTGCAGCAAAATATCATAACTTTTTGATAAAGTTACCATGCATTAATATTTATTTTATTAATTTATGTATAAATGCTTAAAGTTTCCCGCACTCAATTTGCCTATGTAAGACATGAATACAATATAAGATGATGTGTTATACAGAACTCAATCTTGCTTGCTAATTAAACAAATGAACAATTTATCCAGATTAACAGAAAGAAACTTAGAAATATTTTAAGAGAATCCTTAGAAAGTGTTATTAGTCTTGATACATTAGTTATTGATTTATGTAAATTAAACCTCCTACAACCAAATATTCAAAGAAGGAAATGATAATAAGAGCAAAGAATGAAGGCATTAACATTTAGTGCAAAACTTTTTTTTTTCATAAACTTATCTAGAGAAAAATTATTAATAAGATGGACGAACGAATCAGGTACTCGACTAAATTTCTGCAGTTAATAATTTTAGTATTTGAGTTATATAATAATTATACTAAACAGAAGATTTTATCCCTTTGCTTAGAAAAGTAGATGCGTATTAGTAATTTTTTTAAAAATTAAGGAATTTTTTTGTATTCCATGGCTGAAAAGAAAAAACGGAACCCTTCTAAGTTCACATGTGAGTGAACATAAAAGGGTTATCTCTCATATCTCATTTCCTCGGAAAAGAATTGATGACAAAACGAAAAATGTAGCACAGTAAGACATTATGTTAACCTGCATGTCTTAAAGCTAGCTGACACATTAAAATAGTTATTTGGCCATTCTCAAATAGGTTAATTAAGTCGTCAGCAGAAATTATTTCTTTTCAAAGGGTGAACCCTTTAAAATCACCTTAAAAATTCCTCAGAAATATGCACAAAATTGTACAAAAAGTTCCTTTCAACGCATTATTGTTTCTGAAACTACTAAACGAAAAATTAAAACAAGATATAATCAGCAGATTAAAACAATAATATAGGGATTATCCAATGTTTATCATTTTTGAGAAATTCATCATATTTTTACCCCTGTTGAAAATATGTTAATAGAGTGGAACTTGATATTAACATTCGCATATACTTTAATAAAGGTACTTAGAACCTTTAAAAGTTTAAACTTTGATATAAGCGGAACCCTCATTGGAGCCAGCTCATATTTTACAGATTTTATTATCGTCCATAAGCACAAGTCATTACAAACATTACTATAAGTCATTACAAACATAACTATTTTAAAATTTGTATTATTTTCTTTTCGTGACTTATCGCAAATATAAAAAAAATGTAAATAGATAAAAATAAACATGTTATGCTGAGTTTTCTTAAGTGATGATTAATAAAACCTGTAAACAATTAATATAAGTTCACACTTACGTATATTTCTTTCTACAAAATTCCGTGTTACTAAAGCGTGAGACTGGTCTTAAAGAATTCTTTTGGTATATTTAAACATGAAATATTCAAAACAGAAATTCTTTTCCATAAACTCTAAAGATTTATGTATATATATATATATATATATATATATATATATATATATATATATATATATATATATCTTGAAGACTTTCTTCTCTATTATAATTTCTATTTTTTGGGAGATGATAATAAAATTAATTGATAGTATTAAAAATTAATTTAAGGGTAAAAATGTATGTAGATGCTAATATTTTATAAGGATTTATAAACAACTTCAAACCAATATTATGTAATATTTACTGTTGTCACAAAAAATTCTCCACAGAAAGTGAAAGAGGCTTAAAGAAGGCAATTTAAATGTACCTGTTATCTCTAAAGAAAAAAAAAATTTAAATGATTTTTGGTAACATCTACGAAAGTATAACAAAATATTGACTGCAATTTGTTACTTAATTTCTAATCATTGAACTATAAATATAAGTTCTTTTCACATTAACAGTGCCTATCACATAATGATGGATTACTTGCCAGTTTATAAGGAAATGACAATATACTAATAAATACAATATTTGAGAAAGTAAAACAATTTTATGAACAAATGCATTTAACAAATTAATAAAAATGCATCATTCTCATTATATTGCACAAGTAGTTAACCACATGGTTACAAAGGAATTGTGTATAGACGCCACTCATATTGAAGATAGATATTCTTAACAACTGGCAATTTTTGGTTTTGGTATTAATAGACTGTGAGTGTATAAGTACTCATCGAACGAAGTACGGATTTTAATGAGTTTAACTTTTTTAATGAAGTAAATTGTCGGTTTTGCGGACTAATATTATGTCAAACTTTCCCATAAAAATAATTACTTTTTGTACCATAATAATGAAACAACTTCGTCATCATTATTATGTCGGAAGTAATATATAACGTTTTATATTTCTATATCTAAATTAAAAAAAAATGCGAATAAAACTACAATGTGTTGGAATAGTAAGTAAATATTCATAACTTTGTTAATGAAACAATATTGCGCATTTCATTTATCCAATAAATTTTATAAAATATTAAGCGGACTTACGCCCGTAAACTATGGGTGGGCGATCCTAGTTGGTTTGTGGATTTAAGTATTTTTTATTTTCAATAATAAACATTCACTCAATAAAATATGTATTTAGTATTGCTCAATATACTGACGTTTTTAAAGTTTAAACTTTCTTTCATTGCTCTGTATTATTGTATATTTATTTATTTATTTATGACAAATATTATTTTCCAGATGTGAATATTATACATATTTACCACTTGGGATTGTAAAAATTTTTTATATCAATTCAGGATACAGATCCTAAATTAACTTTTTATTCTGAATTTATTAAATAATTACGATTATTCTTAATCCTGAATTAAGTTTATTCTGAATTAATCTTCAATAATAATTAATTTTATATTAGGAATAAATTTTACCCCAAATTGACCTTATCCTGAATTATATAATTGACTTAGTTTTAACTAAATTATCACACTGTGTCTTTTAACAATACACCAAATAATTGCAAATCCATATTAAACATTATTCACACACACATAGCAACAATACTGTATATTATTAATTCATTTAACAAACAATTTTTATTTAACAACCATTTAGCTGTTTAGCAACGAACGTAAGGAAAATAATTTTTGGATAAGAGAACTTTCAATTTATTCAAGGAAAACAATTTTGAGTGGCAGAACGGCAGAACTAAATAATTACTGGAAACATTTGTTCTTTTTGAAATCGCTAAACAGTTCAATTTATTAAATAGACGATAATAATAGCAGGTTAGAATATTTTACTTTTGTTTACTCCTTATGAAAACTATTAATCTACAAAGATTTCTTATGGTAGCGATAATTGAATAAATCAACACTAGCACATTTTTTATTTTCCCAGCTTAAAATATAAAGATGATGAAAATATAACATAAAACAATTTTTAAACATTAAATAAGTCATACATTCTAATGGAAATAAAATAAAAATCTCTTTCCTATTAATAAAACTACATATATCTCTATATTCAAGAAACCCTTAAAATTTAATAAAACGTTTTAAAAGATTAAATTTGAAACAAAAAGCTTCGTACTCTAAGTAATGTTCGTGGATTAATTGAGTTTCTTCGTAATAAAGTTTCTTATGAAGCAGGGGCGTTTATTTGTTTCGCAATAGATAAAAGTTTTTTGTGAATTAAATAAAGTCTTTCAAGATTATGGACATAACAAGACTCGATAAAATAAGAATTAGATATTTTAAATTACTTTATACATTTACTACATTGAAATATCTGTGTGCCGAATTAAATAGTTTCACTAAAAATCGTATTCGTAGAATGTGAACAAAATAAACGCTACAGTGTAGTTCGTGTCGTAATACTAGTCTTTGTTAGAAATTCCGTGAATAAGCATGTAGTCTTGATTTAAAAGAGTTAAGTTAAATAAATTTAAGGAACATTTTCGGAACATTAAATAAATTTCTTCACTCGATAAAAGACACAAAGTTTGATTGAAAACGAAAAAAGAAAAATTTAATTTTACAATGAAACTTGTTTGCAGTAACAAATGAACAAATATTCCGAAGTCTAATATATTACATTAGCTGTGCATTTCTCCTGAAACTATTTAATAAATAATATATATTGTATCCCCGAAACAAGTTTGATAATGAATGCTAGAAAAAATTTGTTGTCCCGTTGTTTATTAAGCGATTAACGCTTTAAAAACATATTCATTTGTAATAGCGTGTATACTCGATTTGAAATAGATATTTCATACATATGATCGGAATTCAGAGGTTTAACAACTGTTTGTTTGCTCCGCTATTATTCACCTGTTGTACAACCTATCCGCTCTTTCCGTTTTATATTATCTTGTATACTTTCCATATTGAGTCGTGATCTATGTAAAAATCTGCGTAGTATAAAAAATTAGAGGAAGGTAATCCGACAAACATGAGTCAAAAACTCTGGCTTAATATAACGAAAACTTTAAATATTTTGAGAAATTTCAAGTTCAAGTGGAGTTAATTTAGAAATAAGCGAAACCAAACTTTTCTGAACTTTAGCGACTTTTAGTAAATTACAATAAAATACGGTACAATGTTAATGTGTTATAATTTGTTTGGATGATATAGAGACTTTCTATTGAATCAAATTAAGGGTGGACGATTATTAATGGAAAATATTACGATATTACTAAAATCAATTACTTAACAATTTTTTTTTAAATATTGTGATAAACCCATGAAATTTTGAAGAGCTGATTGCTTGACCAAGAAAATCTATTCCCTTCATATAAATTTAATCTGCTTAATATTACAAACACCATATATCTTTTGACTGGAAAATAGGTATTGCTTTTTGTTTCATTTTATCCTATGGTTAATTGTCTTATCCAATTATAAAAATGAATCTTTGAGTAGAACCTCTTCTTCCGCCAGCATTTTTTTATTTGTAAATTATATTAAAAATTCATCATAAATCGTGAGAAAATGGATTAAATTTAGTTATATAGAGTTTTGTTGTAAATATTAGGTACAGGTTTAAATCGAAAACGAGCGCTGCTATCCATATCAGTAAAATATTATGAATTTCATTGGCTTTATTTCATTAAAACTAAATATATTTGTCGTAGGCATTGTTCTAAACGGTCAAAAATACAATAGAATGTATACGTCAGTTATCAGACAAACTTTGCATGTTATATAATATTCCATACCCCTGGTTCAGTGACTCGTTTCAGATCTTATAACTATATGAAACAAAGTAAGGTGTAGTATAAAATCCATTAAAATTTTACAGCATTGCTAATCATTTAGAGTATCGAGGAATATGTATACCCAAATATTTAGAATGCCATGTAAAACCATAATTTTACTATTATTTATCATTTTATTTTTCCTCCCTACAAATTTTAAAACTTTAGAACATTATGAAATCAGAGAATGTTATTGTACATCCTTGTTTTTGCACCTTCAAAATTCTGTTCCTCCTTTCTTCAACTCCTTCCACCGTGACCTCATTTCACTTGGTTCCATCCACCATGATCATCTTATATTATATTTATATATGCTACGTAACCCGAATACCTTTCCAAGAACCAGCCTCGTTCGTAATTTTAGCAGTAAAGGTGACGTGATTACTCGCGAATAAAAATTCATTGGAATGAAGTGTTCGTTTCTGAAGTGGATACACTAAACAATGATATTTCATAATTTATCGCTCTATAATAAGCACGCTCCTCTTAAATCTATCAATATAAAACCTAAGACCACCCCCTAGTTTAATGACTCCATCCGAAATTCTATGATCAGAAGAAACAGAGTAAAGGTAATGCACAAAGCCGTTCCAATCCCATATCACATACAGTATTTCAGGGCGTGCTTTAGGGTGCTGCAGAATTGATCCATTCAATTATGAAGGGATGGAAGAAAACATAATGATGGAAACAATAATATACTTCTACTACGTTCAATCAACATATCATTATGAACGTTTGGAGATTTCTCAGCACGCTTGGTCTAAATAAATACGACTACGATTCATATCATGAATTTTTTGTTCTAATTTTTTGTAATATATTTTTTCCTACATTGTCTACAGTTTACTATTTAGCAGGCACGCCTGATACTTTGAATAGCATCCCTCCTATTATATTAAACAATGAACAGCTTCATTGTAAAATGCTTTCGATATTGATGTCAGGAGCAATCCTCTGGTGTTTAAGCGAATTCTTCAGGTTAAGGTTTAACTATTTCAATTGTAAAACAAATATTAGACATCGTATCGTCAGTCGTACATTTAGTCACTCCAATGCATTTGGTTACTCCATAGCAATTACCTCCTTCTTAAACAATCTGTGAGCACCATCTTTTCCCTATAGTTTCTGACCGTATTTTTTCATTCGTCCCGAATCTACTATATAAATATTCAATAACTTTTCAACCCTTTTCCTTCAGGTTTAATTTTTGACCATAGCACCCAAATTGTAATAGTAAGTGTGAATGAAGATAATGCTTAACCATGAAAAGTATACTTAGGATACAATCCTCATTCTTTTCGATATTAAAAATTTAATTAACTCTGTTGATTTCGATACCATGCTTGTGGGTTTAAATTCCTTACAGGTTTCAAATTCTGCAGTAAATTAGTTGACATAAAAAGAAGTAGACATTAAGTCAAAATGTTTGATATATATTCCGTCAACATTGATTCCGTGATTATTGATTTTTTGACGGTAAGTATTGGTTTTTCACAAATTGGAGTCCTTGCTCCACTACTGTTTTCTATAAGCATTAATAGTGTTATAAGATGTAAGAATAATTATGATATGTACGTAAACGATTTGTAAATTTATTTATATCCAGACTCCTATCCAATCTTAACAGCTTTTAATGATATGTATGATGATATATCATACTAAGATAGTAGACTTAAAAAAATATTGCTGCTAATTAATACTCCCAAGTCTCATGCTAACACTGTCATCAGCTAAAGACTCTTTTCCAAGGTTTAGACTTTTTATCTCAGGGAGGTTTTAGCGAAATATGGAGAATTTTTAAGTTAAATTTGTTGAAATTTCAAGGTCTTAGGAAGATTTTGCGAAGCAAACAATATTATGTCTGTATACAAACACGCGACTTCACTTTGTTTAGTTTTTAATATAAAAAAAAATAATTAAATTTATTTGGTATTTTACTATTAACCTGTTTACAATTATAAACTACAATCTGACCCACAACCCGCATAGTATTTTTATGTTTTACATAAATAAATTTTCACCATTTATATTTAAAAGCGAAGAAAAAATATTACTAATTAATTCATTATAAGATTGGTTGATCATGGATAGTTTATAACCTATGCAATATCTTAATCAAAATGCCCTTCCAATTATATCAAAAAAGCCCTTTCTTAGCTATGGAAAATATGCTGCTTTCCAGAAAGGATTATGTGAAATAAATATGTGGGAATTCCAAAAACTGTATAGCCACCTTTTCCCGTACTATAAACATAGAGATTATAAAGTGCAGCACCATACTACTTTCACGTAAAATTTTCACATTATAATACTGACAACATCCACGTATATACTCATAAGGCGTATATTATCCAAATGACTATAATATGCTAGTAAAAAATCGTTAAATTGGTTAAACTAAAGCAGAAATGGCACATTGTCGAACAGGGCTTTTTAGGTACTAGAATATAATTTTAATTTTTTTTCAGCTCTTATTGGAAAAAGTCTCACGCTCTTAATATACGTTCATAACACTTACGGCATTTCTGTACAACGGCATTTCATTTTGGAAAGTTTTTCTTTAAGAAATAATATATTTGATTTATTTTATTTTGTCGCTTTTGTGAACCCAAAACTCTCGTGGCATGTCACCAATAAAATGTTTAATATTTATGTTTTACATTATATTTATATAATGTAATTAAATAGGCTAAAGTAAAATAAAAAAAAAATAAACCAATAGGTTTCTATTATATTAGGTGGCGCTGTATTTGTTTCAAGCAAGCAAGCGTCATTTTAATACAGAAGTGATATAAAATTGGTCTAAAGAAAACTTGATATAAAAGAACACTAACTTACATTTTAATCACATTTGATCATATCCCCATGCACGTAAATCAAAACGCGTAAAATAATTTTCAATTCATATACGCGTGTAACATATTCAATCTATAAGCAATATATGTAACATATTCAATATATAATAGCTTTTCATTTTTCTCTTTTCGAGAGTCTTAGAAAATTTACGTTCATTAACAGGAATTAATTGTACATTCATTAACACGAACTCATTAACAAGAAATTATTAATAATATCCAAGAATCGCTGAAACTTTCTCCATCTCTTATTCGATGAAGTATATTTGCTGAAATCTATTTAAGTGAAGTGGTTCCGCCCTTTCGATGTTATGAAGATTTAATTAAGTTAATGGAACTTGATTTAAATTTAATGCGTGTTAGAAATATTGTGGTTTAATTTTGCAAAATTCTACACTATTGGTATAATAAAATAGGCTCACAACAAAGTTTATCTTTTTACCTCTTATTCTAATGGCAATGTGCAAAAAGAGAAAAGGTAATGAATATTTCGGTTAAATCTTAAATTCTATCAAATTTAGATAGCACACATTTACTTAATACTACTTGCTAATAATCAGCGTATTTTTTCTCAATACAAATCTCATCACTTAAATTAAAATATAGTTGCATTTATTCGGAAACTGTTACATCGGAGGCTACCTTTCGTATTAATTTTAAATAATTGCGAATAAAAGGATTTAAATTGGTGAAATAATTATTACGAGGGTATTGTGAGAATAAATGCCACACAAATGTTTTTAAAAGTATCATGTTTAAATTAATATTAAATTGTTCAAATCATTACTATTTTGTGTATGTGTGTGTGTGTGTGTGCATGTGTGCGTGAGAGAGAGAGAGAGAGAGTGTGTTTTGGAGTGTGTGTGAGCGCGCGCGTGTGTGTCTGTGTGTCTGCATGAGCATTTTAACACGTGATTTGTATATATTTAAACCTAATATTAACGTAATCAGTAGATTTGTTTATATTCAAAATTGTCATACGTTAGTCTGTTACCAATAAAGACACTATCTGTTAATACCTTTAAGAATAAATGGTTCATTTTAAAAAAATACATTTCGTTTAATTTTCTTTTCTTTGTAGAATCCATGACATATAAGCAAATAATGAAAAAAATATGTTTTATCTACAATAGAGTGTAAATATGGTAGACTGAAGTCTTAATAAAATTTGCAAAACAAATTCGGGATATAAAGTGAATTGAAAAGTTACGGAGATAGAACTTTAAGTAAATTGTGATGGAATCTCATAAATCATAATTAAATTTTTTAATGACCATTATTTTAAATTTTTAAGGTTGCGTACATTAAAATGTAAAAAAAAATAAAACCTTCGTAAGGTCACTGACATTTTCTTTCGTTACCTGTCTGCTTGTCATACCCGTCTTTCCTCAGAAACTATCTGTTGTTAAAACTTGTAATTAGGCATAATCATAAAGCATTTTAATCTACTAATCTATAAAACTAGGGGATCACCTGATCTTTATTTGAAAACTAAAGCAATGACTACATATCTTAATTTTTGAGATATTCATGGAATTTTAGACCCAGAAATAATATACTGAGTATTATAATTTATACGGTAATAAATAGTGTTAATGTTTGCAAATAGTTTATCAGAAATTCTACGTGACTTGAAAATATTTAAATTTTTTTTGTATTAACTTCCCATGTACCAAGCTTTATTAATTACACATGTTTTTCTTGCAGATCTCATCAAATGGGACATAACTGAAGATATTTTTATAATGTCGTCGACACATAGACGTTTCCTTCATAAGATGTCACCGAAGCATTTGGCCGCATATTATTTTTAACTTTTTGCCCGTGCATTTCTGAAATCTGAAAAAAATCATGTCGTTTCGTTTAACTTTATTAACAAAACTAAAGAGATGCAAGAAACTTAGTAATTTTTCTTGGGCTTATGAAAGATTTTGATAATGAATTAACATGTTGAAAAACAATACCAATATTTAAATAGTTTAAAAACTAAATCTTTTTAAATATTAAACTTTTACTCAAATCTAAGAGTGTACGGTTCCCTTTTAGTACGAGTTCCTCTGGCTTAATATATTTTTTTAATAATGAAATCACAAGATTGTCATTAGTTAGGTTTACTAGAATCATCTTGTGATAAATAAGCAAAAACTGTAGTAAAAGTTATGCCTAACCTTTTTGACGGCATGTTATAAGGTACTTATTTCCATGTTTTCCAAGGTGATGGACAGCACCTCATAGTAATATTTATTTTCGTAAGGCAGCTTATTACAAATTAACCCTTATCTTTATCAAGAAATAATGTTCCATTCGTTTTTTTCGGCTGTATTAATGGAAGTTTCTCTGGAATAAAATGTCATTAAGGCTATTATCGAACCATTATTTATTTATTATATTCTCTTATGAAATTTTGTGTTTGCTACTGTATAAACCTCATCCTTATTTAAAAATGTATTCGGGATATTTTTTCGATATATCTTTTATTTTTCATTGACATAACTTGAAATTAACCTCACAATTGCAATCATGCCGTTGCAATATTAATCGAACCGATTCGATTAGTTGTGTTGTCCGTACAGAAACCATTATCCTTTCCCGTCAAATTATACTGTTTAATTTATTTGAAAATAATTTTATTAAATTGGTGTAATTATTTATTACACTATTTTCAAATATTTATTACAATAGTACTGACTGGGTTTTCATTTAATGTCGAACGGTAAAATCCACACTGTATATGGTTAATAACATTTCGATTGAAATGATTATAAATATCAAATTACCTTTCAGCGTCTCAAAATATTTTCTAGTATATTTCTATAGGCTTTAAAATTTCTATTATGTTTCAATAACAGGAACAGTCGGATATTTCAAAAAAACTTTTAATTTAGCAGTTACAAAGGGGAGGGGCAATCTATTTTTCTTTAAATTGTTAACAATATCTTTCGAACTATCTCACATAAACTTCCTCTTTCAATTAAGATCCGATATGAGACATGGAATTAAAAAAAACTGATGTGGATACTTCGTTTGCACTATCAGGAATTTCCATATGATAATTTTAGAATATTAACTGTACGTTATGTGCGGGTTGAAATGCTTTATAATTAATAAAAATAACTGTAAAACTAATTACGTGCTCTATTTGATCTTTCTAAAATTTTGATGTAAATATTTTAGAATATTAAATATCCTGATATGACATACTATCCCATAGTATGTATAATTATCATGCATAGTTCAGAATTGTAAAATTCTTTATCAAATTTCGTCTCTTAGCCGTCTTTCTCAGGAACTATTACTATAACATAGAATTTATGAGAAAAACGATTGTAATCAATGAAGAGATATCAGTCCATCTGTTCCTGATCTCAGCAATTTTTCTCACATGTGATCCTGTAAGAATTGTACATTATTTTCTTTTACGGTGTAAAACTCCAAATTTCTGAAATTGGAATTGAAATAAACTCTCGAAAAGAAATCGGTCAAATGTAAGCTATACATGTACAATTAATGTTCTGTCCCATCATCTATCAGAATACATGCTTAAAAAGCGTCTACCTGCTGCGCTACCAACCGCCGATCGTACCAGTGCAATATTACATAAGGAAATAAAGAATCACATTGTTTGTCCACAATTAAATGAAACTACGTGATGTAGTATTATTTAAATTTTTTTTAAATATTGAATATATTTGCGTTAATTTTCTAGAAATTCATTATTCACAATTAAATGAAACTACGTGATGTAGTATTATTTCTACTTTCTTTAATTTCTTTACCACGACCTAGGTTTCGTGGTATTACGAGATCTTCAGGTGGGATATTAGCAAAGATCTTTGCCAATATCCCACCTGAAGATGTTGTAATACAACGAAACCTAGGTCGTGGTAAAGAAATTATAGAAAGTAGAAATAATACTACATCACGTAGTTTTATTTAATTGTGTCTACTTTTTTTTAATTTCTTTCTTTCTTTCTTTTGTGAAACATTTAGTTTTGGAAGTCGCTACCAAAAGTTCGGTTTAAAATTACAAAATTATTACGATTTTACTTATATATATGGTCAACGCAACTTTCAGTATTTTTTTAATTAATTTTTTTTAAATATATCATTCGTGATACCGTATATTTTGCTTTTTTGTAAGGCTATGTATGCGGCGGATATGTTTATAAAACTTCTAAATATTTTCTTGTAATATTTGCAACCTTACGTAACAAATCTGTTTTTATACATGAAATAAATAAAACGAGCCTGTTTTTGTGTTTATTAACTTCTAACTACTTAAATTGGAAGTATATATTTTAATACGGTTTCTAATATAAACTAAGTCGTTATACAACAAACAAATTACAAGACAATTAGTTATTAACAGGCGGTAAAACTAACACACAAGTATTTAAAAAAAAGGAAAGTTGTTAATTCTGTTTAATAGTACCAATATGTTTCGACTAATTTCGATAGTTTTTAGTTGACTTATTCAAATATCACATCCCTTTTATGAAGACTGAAGGCGCGAAAATATTTTTTGTTTATTTTACACAAATTTATAATATAACATTGAAATCTTTGATTCTCTTTTCAAGACGGATCAGAGCAATAAACTAAATGATAATTATTTTTATATGAAAAAAGCAGAAACAAAAATTGCACAACCTAATCAAAAATGACAATCTTTGCGTTGTTTTTGTGTCCAGCATTCATAAATTTAATTAAAAGTTTCTTTTAAGAACGCTTTGTAAATTTAATTTATGGAATGGATTTATTTAAAATGTTAGTCTAAATTTATGTGATATCATTGGAATAATAAAGAAGACTCGGTAAGTTAAGTTGAATGATATTATTTACGCGGAATTAAACTGTATTGCGAAACTGAACCTGTACCTATAATATTTCTCAATTTGATAATAATATTTTTGATACATGGAACTTCAATCTATCGACTGAAAAGTTCAGTGAAAGATATTTTATTCAAATTATTATTAAAATTATTCAAAAAGATTTTTATCATTTCCAATCTTAACGAGACGCGTTATAAATGGAAACGATAAATATATTTTTTGTACTGAGCATCATGTTTGGTAATGAGCATACGTAATATTTCTTCCGGGCTTAAGTCATTCTCAATATTTCAAGGTGTCAATCTCTTCAAAATAGAAATAAATATTAAAAACTAAATTGTAACACGTTCATATTGAAAAAAGCACGCGCCACGAAGTAATTCAATAGAAAGTCGTTACAGCCCTATTGAAAGGGAATGTAATAAACGTCGCACGAGTTCCCAGTGGACAGGTATAACGGCCGCCAGCAGCTTTTCACTATGAAAAAGGAAGGTTTTATGCTTTTCAAAATGAAACATATATGTATATATAAGACGCTATGTTCAGTGATATGACACATTGGCTATTATTGCGTTATGTAGATTAGTATAATGTTTTGATAATGATACACTAGCGATACCTTGTATTTTTGTCTGCACGGTATTCTGAAATGCAAAAGCAGTGTTTTAGTGCATTTAATTCTTGATGTAATCATACATATCAAAAATTAGTTTAGTTTCCATGCGGGTGGATTTTTGCTCGTCCCGACGTTTCGCTACCCTCTTTGAAGTGCGCCTACAACTTGTCGCTCCTCTTCACCCGTGGTAGTGAAATCAAAACTAAATCAATCCCAGATTTACTCTCAACCTGTGTATCATATCAATAATTTCAGAAGTTTTCGATTTAATTTATCCATTGATACAAACCTACAAACAGATAAAATTTTTATTTTAAAAGAACATTTTTACTTAAAAAATACCGCTCTCTCTCATACCCAATAGAAGTTGGAATGAATACTAAAATGAGCTTACGATTAAATGAAATTACGTGATGTAGTATTATTTCTACTTTCTTCAAGTTGTTTACTACGACCTAGGTTTCGTTGTATTGCAACATCTTTAGGTGGGCTATTACAAAAGATTAACTCTTAGGAACATCCAACAGCATTTATATATTACAAAAACCATAGCGGAAGCCGGGTTTGTGTGGGTTTTCTCATATTTACGTTAGTGAGTTTGTTGTAGGGGAGCAGTGTAGATTTTATTATACTTCCGAAAGTTATACAATATACAAGTATTTTAGGGAGGGTAATAAATTAAATTGATGTTATTCTATGAGGTTATATAATATAAATGTACTGGTGTATATAATAAAATTAAATGGAAGTTATTCTCAGTAATATATTTATACAATAGTAAGGGTATCTGAAAGTTAGAACAAGGTTATAACTTTCTATACCATTAATTCTACATATCTCCCGTTTTATTTATTTATTTATTTTTTATGTATTTATATTCACATATATATATATATATATATATATATATATATATATTTAATTATTTTTTATTTTTTATTTTTTCGTATATTTATATTAGATGTGTAATTGGGCTGAAAAAAATTTAAGAGAGTATCAATGTTGTCTAACTAAATTATGTCTAGAAGATATTAAGTATGTATGATAATATCATTGTTAGTTGTTCATTTAATATATTAACTTTGATGCCTTGTGTATATCTGTTTATTTCTAATGTTTCTAGGATATTAAATTTATTGCCTTTTGTATTTACTTTTAATATATAGGGGGGCATTATCGGTATGAGGGTGATGCTTATTTTCAATGAGGTGTTTTGCAAAGTGAGATGTGTCTGGTTTGTTATTTCGCCAGCTGGCAATATGTTCTTTGTACCTGGCAGTAAAATTTCTTCCTGTTTAACTTATGGATACACCATTATAGTCGTTACACTTAAGTTTATAGATACCACTCTTTTTATGTTTATCTATTTTTTCTTAATAAAACCTACAACCCTCCCCTACAACAAACTCACTAACGTAAACAGTGGGAAAATCCACAGAAACCCGGCTTCCGCTATTATTTTTGTAATATGGATTTTGTAATATGTTGGATGTTCCCAAGAGTTAATCTTTGCTAATAGCCTACCTGAAGATGTGGTAAAGAACTTAAAGAAAGTAGAAATAATTCTACATTATGTAGTTTCATTTAATTGTGAATAACGAATTTCTACAAAATTGACGCCAAATATATGCAATGACTAATGTGAGCTGTTAATTTCTAATAGAACTAGTAATGTGAGGGTTCTATACATACTGAGGTATATATAAAAGTTTACACACGGGATATATTAGTATGGTGAGAAATAATATTAATATTTATAAATAGTTTAACATATTTCTGTCAAACTATTTATAAATGTTAATATTATTTCTCCCCATACTAATATATTCTGGTATATCGTCCAGATGCCTAAATATATCATGTAATTTATGAAAATGTGCGATTTAGGATAACCTCTTATGTATTAGTTTTTGGTTAGAATTTACCAAACCTGGTTTTTATAATTATTTGTTCAGTAACTTTGGAAAAACTGAGGGTTTGAAGTTAGCTACTGTATTATAAGCCAACTATATGATTTATTATTGTGCCTATTTTTAAGTTTCTAGTCAAACCCTTTTCTTCATCATATCTTCATTACTGAAGGTCGTGCCTATCTTAAATTGCCTTGTCAGGGGGCTGACGAACGGTTTCCATACTATTTTGTCGTTGGCTAGTCTCAAAAAGGCAGTGATAGTGAGTACCGTGATGACTTTTACCAAATCAAACCAGCGACAAGAATGTTGAACGAGAGGACCTTTTTCGTCTAATTCCCCAACAACTATCAGGTTATCTAGGTCATTTGACTATTTACGCACTATGTGCCCAAAGTAATTAAGAACTGGTTGGTAACAAATGGTTGGTAATTTGATCTTAATCGGGAGTTAGTACAGTATGAATTTTTAGATTGTTAGATAGTTCAAGCATTCTCCTCCAGCACTGTATCTCAGAATCATCTATCTTTCTTCTGTTTGTTGTGTGGATTATCGAAGACTATAACCCATACAGATAGACCGAGAATACAAGTATTCACACCAGCTTCGTCTTGGTGATATTAAAAAGCATCATGTTTTCCCATAGCCTGTTGGGTGTGAATCATCTGATTCCATTTTCTAATATTTATCTCGCATTCTCCTTGGTAAATTATCATATATGTAGGGATAAATTCTTCCATATTAAATCTAGGTCTGAGGATTCGTAAGCCCGAGAGAATTTTTCGTCTTTGTCTATGATTATTAATTTGGTTTTAGATTTATGAATCAAGGATAAAACTTACTCTCGTGCTTATTATTTCTGGAAAAACTCCGTTACTTATTATTTCTGATAAAACTTTCTAACTCATCGCAAACAAATCACATTCTGATGCAATATCGTTCAGTTATATAAGTAATAGAATATCTTGAATAGCATAATTCGATCCCAGATACGTTTTCTGACATTACAAAAAGATGAATGATTGTAGTAAAACCTTTCGTCTAAATCCAGAAACCAAGTGTAATCAAAAGAAATCTTTTGAAAATTTGAAAAAGAAATTAACGATATCGTATTTTCTACCAATACCCAAGAAATATCTTTTATACACCAATCAATTTCCAATTATTTCGGATTTATTAAGATATCTTTCGTATATTGAATATATTTGGCGTTCATTTTGTAGAAATTCATTATTCACAATTAAATGAAACAACGTGACGTAGAATTATTTCCACTTTCTTTAAGTTCTTTACCACGACCTAGGTTTCGTTGTATTACAACATCTTTGCTAATAGCCCACCTGAAGACACAAAACATGATAAAGAACTTAAAGAAAGTAGAAATAATACTACATCACGTAGTTTCATTTAATTGTTAAGATAGCTTTCGTTTAAATTCCGATAATACAAATATTCGTAATCTAAGACAGATAACAGTAGTTTTGATAATGATTTACTTTAGTTAAATTTTAAAAAGTGTTAGCCTTTCTACCTTTAAACAAATGAAGACCGGAACTCTTACAATATAATTTACGTGAAGGTCAGCCTTTAACAGCCATTTTTCGCAAAAACAGCTAGATGGAGAAACTTGTAATATGGCACGGTATTAAAACATATTAACTCCACTAACAGTGTAATACTTAAAAATATTAAAATGTAAGTTTTGAAAACGATAAATTAAATGCTTTATAATTTTCTTCGTTTTCTTCGTATCATGTGGCAAATAATTTTAAAAGAGCAACTTATAAAGTATCAAAAATTATTTATTTTACAATTTTATGTAAGACCTCGTATTGCTAAAATATTCACGAACATTTTCATAAAAAATCTTGACATAGAAATTTTAAACTTGGTTTAATGATTGCGTATTGATATCTACTTAAGTTTATACTGAATTCTCGTAATATGAGCTCTATTCGTACGCAATAAATTTATTTAATGATGTTTGAGGAAATATGTTTTGGAAAACTTAGGATTATTTTAAATGAAAGTAAGCAGTCGCAAGTAAAAAATACCAAATGCGACAAATGTTTTTAATTCGGAAGTAAATAATTTTTATTCTAATAGCATAATCAATTACAGTCACCTACATGGAATCTATATCTGTTTAAATGGTGTACTGGTTTCGGAGAAAATTTTCCCCAATTAGATATGACTGGAAATCGGTAGCAGTAGTATTAACGATAGCCGTAACCATTAGCAGAGTATTATATTTATTTAAATGTAACGTATCCCTTTTTTAAGGTTTTTTTGAAAACTTAGTAAAGTAATTAACAAAATGATTGCCTGTAAGACTTAAGCAAGTCTTACAGGCAATCAATTGATGAGTTTCTAAAATTAAAATAATGTTACTAATCAATAATTGAAAACAATTTTTCCTTCAAATTTAAATAAATTAACCATAAAGTTTCAACAAGTAAATTTAATCAAATGTTTAAATTACGTTTTGGTATTTTAAAGTATACTTAATAACTCAAAATTGAATATAAGAGAAAAGTATTTTATTTTTTCTTCATATTTCCTTTGGTTTCATTAACACACCGTTTGTTTACTTGTTTGACTAAAACTATCGTCGGTAATGTGGGTTCAAATTCAATAAATATTTGAAAATATTAAATGTTCCTTTTAATCTATATATTTTTTTCTGCCTAAATCCCTATTTATTATTATAGTTGTGGGTTGGTCTTTAATGGTAAATTCAATTTGTTTCAACGCAAAACTACGCAAATATTAGTTTAACTTGCATTGTACATTCGAACATTAGTTTCATTGACAACGGTTAAATGATATTGTGAAATCCGTTGTACATTTATACCCGTAATATTAAAAAAGACGGAAACATTTTTAACAGACCTTGACGCCTCTATTACAGCAGTTTATGATAATATCATATCGGTTTACACGATATAGTAATGGTTTTGAATGCTATATTTAATTAGACCTATCCTAAATTTTAGCGCTTAATAATGTTAAATGATAACTTTTAATTAATCAATGGAACTTTTTATAACAAGACTTAATTACTGCTGTTTGGAATAGTATAAGACTTGTTTCATGACTGTGTTTAATTTTCGTTCTCATCTGGACTGAAACCAGTATGTTTCATAGTTTTTGGGACGTTTCGTCGACATCTTCTGTTACATTTAAACAACTAACCTCATCTTCTTTCTTAAGAATGTGCCAATGAATGCTAGAATTTATTAAATGGCTACATAAAAGTTAATTGTTACTGTTTGTCATCTAAAATTGTCAGTGACGACGCAGCTCACTCTCTGTTCTTTCTCTACAAAAATATAGTATAAGTTCATACCTGCTTATTGTATTTGTGTATCTCATAACTATTTTTTGAATATATCAATTTATAACAAAATTATTACTTTTCTAATGTTGGCCAATATTCTATATTTTTCACTGGGGACAATAGATTATCCTAGCTTAGTGGTATGCAAATTTGTTTATAAAATACGTCGTAAATCACACCGCGATCAGATAATATTTTCCGTACTACATAATTTTTAATTAAAGTAACTTTCAAATTGTGAATTTAACAGAATGTTTGAAACTAGATTACCATTCCACTGATATTATACTTAGAATTTAATTTATAGCCCTAAATTGAGTAAACCTTGATATGCATTCAAGCAGGTATAACGAAAATTGGAAATAGCTCACTCACCTGTGGAATTGCTCGCATTTTAAAAAGTTTATTGCTCAATTAAAACAATTAATTAGTCATACGTAAGGGTAATCGATATATAATGAGCCGCCAATTAACTCAGTGACTTATTAAATGAGCTTTCTGAAAGAGTCGTAAAGAAAAGAAACGAGTTATACTCCTTAATAAGAAAAAAGCTAACGACGAAAACACAGAAATTATAAAGGAAATTAAAAATAAATTTTGTCATTTAAAATAACTTTGTAATTTTTGTTCTGCGTGTCTTCTCAAAGAGATTTTAAACATTTTTATTCAAACTGTAAGTAAATGATTATTTTTATTGCTATTATCACCATCATTTATACATTACGCATTAGTTCCTTCAGATATGGCCGTGCTACCTATAATTTTTTAAAAAATTCCAATATTCACTTATAGGCGGCGTACAATATTTCTAATTCAACTATTACTATAGATACTCTTCGCAATGAATTCAGATAGATTTCAATTTTTGCTTTGATTCAAAATTTTCCTACAAGATATATTTTTAAGTGGTTTTTCAAAGCTTTTTCACTTCTGTATGGGACCATTGGTGGAATAAATATTTTCTTTGCCATCTTACTGGAATTTATTGCGGAACATTAATTGAAAATTTAAATATTGAATATATTTGGCGTTAATTTTGTAGACATTCATTATTCACAATTAAATGAAACTACGTGATGTAGTATTATTTCTACTTTCTTTAAAATTCTTTGCTAATATCCCTCCTGAAGATGTAATACAACGAAACGTAGGTCGTGGTAAAGAACTTAAAGAAAGTGGAAATAATACTACATCACGTAGTTTTATTTAATTGCGAAAATTTAAAGTTGAAAATCCAATTTTTAATTCGAATAACCGAAAACCAAATTCTGAGTAATGCCATGTGGTGAGTTTTTAACAATTTTTTTAATAAAGGTTTTATTTATTTCTATAAATCACTACATATTTTGAAACCTACTCATTAAAACTATGATTTTACATCCTTTTGAATCTTTATTGCGTGCGTGCGTATATTTGTACATTTTAGGCGCAAATAAATTATTATTTTTATTGTTATTATCACCTCTATTTATAAAGCATGTCGTCTTAGTTGTTCTAGGTAAAACCGTGACATTTCTAATTTTTTATTAAATAATCACAATATTTCACTTATAGGCGGTGTGAAATGTGCGTGCCTGTGTATATTTGTGCACATTATACATATAGAAAGGAAGAATATTATTTTTATTATTATCACCAATATTTAAGAAATGTGACATCATAATTTTTCTAGTTACGTCCATGACACCTCCCATTTTTTTAAGAATTTTTGTATTCCACTCGTAGGTGCAGTAAAATATATTTACGTGTGTGTGTATATTTCTGCATTTTAGGTGTATATAAATTATTACCTTTTTTACTAGTTATTACTAGTTATAACCGTGACACTTCTAATTTTTTTTAAATAATCTCAATTTTCCACTCGTAGGCGGTGTGAAATGTGCATCTGCGCTTGCATTTGTGCATAATAAATGCAAAGAAAAGAGTACTGCTATTATTATTATCACCATTATTTAAAGAATATGACATCTTATTTTTTCCAAGTACCACTATGGCACCTCCAATTTTTAATAAGAATCTCAATATTCCACTCCTAAGCGCTGCACAGTACGTGGGTATGTGCGTGTATTTGTGCATTTCAGGAATAAATAAATTATTAATGTTATTGATATTAGACCATTATTTATAAAATATGACACGTTCTTCCTTTAGGTATGATCATGCAACATATAATTTTTTTTAAATATCTCAATATTCCACTCGTAGGTGCTGTGCAATGTACGTGCGTGTGTGCGTATATTTGCGCATTTTAGGCACAAATAATTTATTAATGTTATTGCTATTATAATCATTATTTATAAAATATGACGCGTTAGTTTCTTTAGGTATGACCATGCCATTTATATTTTTTTAAAATAAATCTCAATATTCCACTCGTATGCATCTCGCAACGTTTGCTCGTTCATATCTTTACGCATTTTAGACGTAAATAAATTACTTGTATTATTGCTATTATCACCGTTACTTATAAAACATGACGCCTTAGTTCCTCTAGATATGACCGCTGTACTTATAATTTTTTGATAAAATCTCAATATTCCAGACTTACTATTATACTTAGAGGCGACATACAATATTTCGGTCTCAATTTTAATTTGTGTGCGAAATAAATCAAACACAACTCTGTAATTTCAAATTTTATTAACATAATTTTTTTTATTTTGATGTTGTCAATTAGGAACGGGTTAAATAACATTTTATATTAATTCTATAGTCTCAACATATCACACATGTTAAAATGTCTAATTCAACTAAATAATTGCATCTGTATGAAATCTATTGTATTCTGTATGAAATTACTTTTTCTAAAAGTAACATCACTGTCAGTGTCGTAACATTTTACAATGTAACAATTGTATTTGGAGATTAATTTTTAAGAAAATTATTTATTTATTAAGTTTGGATCATCTTAAAGTGACACATATAGTGGCCAATATGATACTTAGCTAAACTTGATGGAAGAATATTACAAATCAGTACGATATAAATACGACAAATATCATTTTATTAAAATATTTCAAACTATATACTATAAAATATTCAAAAATACCACAATAGTGCTCCCAAAGACGCAATTATTGAAAATATGTCATAATCCGGAATACAGTTTGCCATTGAATTAAGTAGCGCTCACATACAATGGAGGAATATGGCAGAATATATGTCGGATGGATATATATTTTAATTCTATATGATGAAAGTAATCCAAATACCGATACCAAGAACAAAGAAATGGTTTGTGATATACGAGAATTCATGTGACTGTGTCTAAGATAAAATTAATAGGAATGCTAATTATTTTGCATGAAGACCTTTTTTGTGAAAAAGTTACTTCATGCAAAGTAATTGGCATTCATTTGAAGGCACAAAATTATATTTTAAAATGTCAAAGTGATTATTTAATAATTACTTTCGACAACAGCCTTGAATAATATTATCTGACGGCATTATTTAGACCAACCAAAATATTCGAACAAAGCTGCAAACATAATGTTGATATAATTAAGAAAGCAATGTATTATAACTTTCCGTTCTCCGCATGGGAACTTCATAAAAAAAACTGTCCAATTCTGATTATAACGAAATTATTACACATTAAATTTATTTCCTGTGCAGCGTTTCAAAATTGTGTTATGCTGAGAACTTCTTATTATTTATTAAACTTTATGTGAAATTATTTTATAATTATTAAACAGTTGGGGTCATCATTATCTCCGTTTACATATAGTACTGAGTACTGTAATAACAATTAAATCGTACCTTATGCAGGTATACGAAGTAACAGGCTCTACTGCCTGGGTAAACAATTGGGCATTTCAATCCTTTAATATTAGGCACTGCAGTCCTTTAATATTAGACACTGCAGTTCTTTAATATTAGACACTGCAATCCTTTAATGTTAGGTACTGCAACCATTTAATATTAGGCACTGCAATCCTATAATATTAGGCACTGCAATCTTTAATATTAGACACTGCATTTATAACAAAATAAATCGATCTAATATTTCTGATAAGTAGAATCGTAATATTTATGTCAATTTTAAAATTATTAAATAGGGTTTAATTATTATTTTGTAAATTTAATTTTGTACATTTTCAAAACGCATCGTCGTTCAAAATTGTTTTGAAGCTTTTAGTTTTGCTAAGGTTTTAAACTAAATATAAACATGAATATATGTACACACACACAAAATATATATATATATATATATATATATATATATGTATATATATATATATATTTATATATATATATATATATATATATATATATATATATATATATATATTTATATATATATATATATATATATATATATATATATATATATATATCAGTAGATTAACAGAAGTGGGTTTTAATAATTAAATTGTAAAAAGCATATCTTTCAATGAGTACTTTTGAGAAATAATACTCTGATAGCACATTAATTCTTGCTGAGTTTATATCCATAGATTTATTAGTAAAAGAAAAAATTAAACAAATAAGTCGTTAATATTTAATTGGCAATTAAAATTATACCCTTATAGTTTATATCTATAAAATTTAATTTTAAATGGGATTGATATATAAAAAAATGTCTTACACTTAACCGTTTTTCCTTAGACCAAGGGAAAATTAAAACAAAATGAAAACACTTTTCCGTGCACGTAACACTTTCATTTGATTACGTTAACTGTATAATAGAGACAAAGAATACGTTATTATGCTCGAAAACGTTGTTCAAAGACACAGTATAAGAAGCGTGTTATTTTTTCTATCGTGTAAAGAATTTTTCTATAATTTTGTTATTGTGTATTTTTTCTATCCTGTAATTCTAAAAATAAATTTTCATGGTAGTTAAGTAGAAAGAAATAATCGTTGCAGATCATTACCCATAAGTTTAATTGCAAATAAAATTAGGATATTATCTAATTCCGAACATTTCCCCTTTCTAGTCCAGCCCTGTTGCACAGGACTCGATTTAAACGGAAGTAATAAAAGAAAATTATTGGAGATATTGAAATTAGTGGTTTTACTACTCGCATTTCGCGGTTGGGATATCAATTGCCAAATTTTCGATTTTGGTACGTTTCTCGTAGTCCATTGCGTAAGTTTCTTTCAAAGGTCAGATTTCTTAAAAGAAAATACTGAATTAATACTTGACATTTTTGTGAACTATGTATAAATTGATACTGAGTGGCATTAGGTACCAGAGCAACATTTACATAATAGTTTTCTGATTGTCTGATTTATGTATATATTATTAATACCCTTCCTGGCATTGACACGTAATGTAATATTTTTATTTCTATTTGTATTCGGTGTGTCTTAAATTTAGATTTTTGTAAATGATATTATTGGATGATAATGACCACTTTGTTCTATTTATATTTACGTTCAGTTCGAAATATTGCTTTCAACATTCCTATGACAGATAATGTTGTTATATACACTAATGGGTTCTCTTTTTTAATATGTAAATGATATTTTCTGTTACTCTCTGAAGAACCACTGTTGTAGTAAGTACTTAAGAGTATTCTCATATGAAAAGAAATAATATTAAAATTTAACTTCTTGTTGAAATATTACAAAGAAGAGAAGAGAGAAATAGAAGAATAAGAAAGAAGAATTAAATTATTAAGAATAGAAATATATACATAAGCATTTCAGTTATTGGTCATTAATTCTTATGGATTTAAATCAGCTTGCGATAAATGTAGTCCAAAATTAATAGAGTTTCCTCTATAAAACAAAATTAAACACCTTCAGTATTTCAATTTAAATCAATATATCTTACTCATTTTGTTCTCTGAAATTAGTTCTAAGAAAACGTCAGGACTTGCAAAATATATTTCTTATTTACTTTTTAAAAATAAATTGCTGAATAGATGAACACAATTTTATGCCTTATCTTGAACAAAAAAATGTTTCCCAATTTTGAAAATAATAGTCAAAAATTTAAATTGTTGAAGTCACATTACATATAATCAATAAAGCGAACCATAATTACTTATAAACCTGTAGAAATTACAGTATAGTTTGTTGAAGATGAATTTTTCAAGGAAGGTTTTCATAATCTGAAACTTATTTAAATCTAATAATATACTCAACAGATATCTAATTAAATATATGCTGCTTTCACGTAAATATATAAGTACCCTAGAAATAAAATAACTCATGAATATTTGAACGAACCGTGAAATAATACCAATAGCAAGCTAACTATTTCGATTTATCTATAATAACTTCATTTAAAGTTTTTAATTTAACGAATGTATCTACGATATATTTAGAGTTTATTTATATAATTATTTCAAGCCCATTGTTGGAAAATTGGGGATAGGGACATATGGTGCCTCCTTTGAAGTTTAATATTTTGGAAACGAGGCTTGTAAGTATGTAAGTATAGAAGAGCGAATGTAATCTTATTTTAAACTTGTTGTCGGCAGCGGCTTCGCCAACATGCTCAAATGCTCCATCCGCAAGAATTCCGAGTCCGGTCGAAATACGTAAGTACAGCGTAAATATGTGTAAGAATAATTACCTTTACAGTTACTAACTTATAAATGATAAATATAAAATATCAAAGGAACTTTTTTATGCGAATATAATTGATTACCAATATTTCATTACGTCATAAATAGTTTTCACAACTAAATGAAATAATGTGATGTATTATTTCTATTTAATTTTAATTCTATTTAATATAATTTTTACCATGACTTATTTTTCGTTGTATGATATTTCCAGGTGGGTAATTTATTATGACTGACTATCAGAAACTTAGAATAACATTCAAGTATTAGATACAAAAATTGCGGAAGCGTAGTATGCGCGGGTTTTCCCACTGTTTATATTAGTGAGTTTATGCTACCAGCGGTGTAGTTTTAGCGGATAGCGGTGTAGTTTTTATTATATTTTCCAAAATTATACAATATATAAATATTTTACTGAAGGTAATAAACAAGGTTATATAAATATTTACACAAATCTCCCATTTTTTAGTTTCTTTTTTGATGTGTCCTTTTGTAAGAAAATTATTTTTAAAAAAACTTTTTCCACAAATCATTGACCTTGCAAAGGGCTGATTCCTTAGTCCTCTGTTAGCCGATTTACTCAAGAACAATCTAAAAACCAGCTCTAAAAACCAGCCCCTTAAACCGTAAATTAGCGACCAACGTAGTATACTATTATGAAGAGGTAAACGATATTCTTATCTGCCGGAAAGGTGCACAGCGAGAATTAGACCAGTTTGTTAACTTTGTCAACTCCCTACAAAACAATATAAAATTCACTTTAGAAGGAGAATCCCATAATAAACTAAACATTCAGATATCATATCCGGACGTAAAAACAATAAAGATAAATTTAGTATGTTTTGAAAAGACACATTTGCTGACTTTATAATCAATAGTCAATTAAAATACCCTTGGTTTCATAAGTTAGCAGTCTTCCATTCGATGATTCACAGAGCTTTAACGAAGCCACTAGAGAAACCTAATTTGCGTAGAAGATTATAAAATAAATCGCAGTAAATAATAATTATAACCCATAAATTGTCACAAAACTGTATCAGAGCGAATACCAATTCAAGAAATATACCCGATTGTAAAAGTAAAACTCTTAACTAATAATAAAAATATAAATAATACCACATGTGCATAGTACATTAAATAACTAGGGTCAATCAAAATAATCTTAATCAATCATCTTAACCAAGACAAAATAGATAAATATAAAAAGTGTTGTATCTCCGAACTTAAATGCAACTACTGTAATAGCGTATATATAGATCAAACAGGAAGAGATTTTACTAACAGATACAAAGAACGCATTGCTAGCTGGCGAAATAAAAAACCAGACACATTTCACTTTGCAAAACATCTTGAGAATAACCGTCATCCTTTTACGGACAATGCTCCCTATATTACCTATAAATACAAATGACAATAAAGTTAACATTCTAGAAACATTAGAACTAAACAGATAGGAAAGAGATGCCAACGTTAATATATTAAATACACAACTCATTAAAATCATAACTCATAATTAATATATTCTAGATATAACACAGTTATACAACATTGATATTGCCGTGCACTTCAAATTGTTTCAACCCGGCAACACATATAAGGAGACACATCACAAAGAAAACAAAAAATGGAGATACGTATAATTATTTATATAACCTTGTTCCAATCATCAGATGCCCTTGGTATTTTATAAATATATTACTGAAAACAACACCCACTTAATTTATTAACCTCATATTATATAAATATTATTGCATAATTTTGGTAATGTAATAAATACTACACCGCTTTCCTATTATAAACTTGTTGACGCCAATAGTGGGAAAAACGGCGCAAATCTCGCTTCCGCAATTGTTTTGTATAATATTCGTATATAATATGCAAATGCTGTTGCAAGTTTCCAAGAGTCAATTTTTACAAATTGCCCACCTGAAGATGTCATACAATGAAACCTAGGTCTTGGTAAAGAATTTAAATAAAGTGGAAGGTGAATGTGATTTTATTTAGTTGTGAAAAATAAAATAAAATGAATTTCTTCTAAATTAACGCCAAATATGTTCAATAATAATTTTGAGTTGGTTAATGAACAATGAGCAGTAATCAACATTGTATTTTTTTATTATATTTCCAATTTAAAATTATTAATCTTCCACGTGATTATCACCGTCATTTTGTACTATATGTCTCCAATACACTAGAAGGAAGTGGATAGCATTTGCGTAAAACTCAGGTGGCTTGGCAGGAATAAATTGGCCTATGAATTCCTGCAGATGGTATTCACTATCAAAGCCTTTTCAGTAATTTCTGAGTAATCTAGACAAACTGCAATCAGTGGGTGCTAGTTCTAGGGAATATGGCGAGTGAGGGATCAGTGTCTAACGAAAATCCAAAACTTTAAGGTTAAGTCATAAGTTGGGAACAGCTTTCAGCGCGGTAGTGGAGCTGGTTTGGGCTATGTTCATGTAGTACCCACGCACCGTGTTTCATATTTTTTCCCTAGCGGTATAAATTATTCTTTATAGTTCCGTAGAGGCACCCGAGCTCGGTTACCAGCCAGCATGTTCTTCAATTAACAATTTTATGTCCAATGTATTTAATGTCGGTATTCAATTTCACCGGTCAACCAGAGCGTGATTTATTACTCAGGGAATAATCGCCATTGCGAAACCGCTGGAATAATCGTTTTATAGTATCTTCAGATAGCGTCAGGAACTATGCGTTGGTATATGTTATGCGTAGCTTCGGCGACAGAGTGACCAGATTGATGCTCGTAGAGCAGACACTGTTTCACATGCGTCGTGTATTATATGTATGTATATTTTATGCGTGTTAACAGTGAAAGGTCTTAGTCACTATAGAATCTATGATAGCGTGCTGCGCTCTTTATATATCTTCGATCACGGAAGCTTCTAGAACGTTTTTATATTTTCGAAATAATGCTCATTACATTTTAGCCAACCCAATATTTTTATTTATCATCGAAGGTCTTATCGTGTTTCATCTATTGACGACAAGTACATATTGTTATGAATATTGACTATGGTTTCCGTATTATAGTTTTAGTTTTTCGAGCGTGGGTATATATTTACATTTTATGGTTTCGTATTTGTAAATAATTGCAAATTACATACAACATATTTTTAAAATGGAATATATATATATATATATATATATATATATATATCTTTTTTTTTTTTTAAACGGCTTGTATGTGGAAAAAGACAAACAAACAAATAAGTGGAGAACGTTTCATTTTTAATATATTATCAAGTAGAAATGAACGGCAGTCTGTAACTTCGACTCGCTAATTAAAATTTAATTTTTTAAATATTCTATTCTCAGGCAAATTTAAGACTGAACCTTCATTTTTATGAAAAGGAAATTTTCAACAACTTCTCCACATGTTCATTGTTTATTACAAATATTTCCTCTCTTTAAACATTTACCCCCTCACCTCATATCTCTCTTCTCATTCAATATATATTTCACTCTTCTCATTCTAACGCCCTTAACTACCTCACATTATGTGTCTTGTCTTTTGCATGCCTCTTAATCCGCTGCCCTTAACCACTTATAATTGAGTTTAAGCAATAAGGGAAATAAATTATTTTACTGATAAATATTTGTTCACCTCTTTGTAGTTAATATACTTTTACATTTTTTTCACACTAACTCGTATAATTTTTTTATTCTTTAAGTTTAACCCTTGGTGAGGCCTCTAATAAAAACTAAATTTGTTATTTCTAACTTTAGTAGTTTTGGCTCTATGTTTTTTAATCAAATAGATTAAGAAATTACTTAAAATTTGAAGTTTGACAATTGGTAACATCCAAGTTTAATTATTTGCTTAATACCTTCTTTTAGCCGTGTGATATCTTATATTATTTTCTGGCAAATAACAATCTATACACCGTTTTCAACATTGAGTTGAAAATTCGAAAAATTGGGGATTCACATTATAAAAGAAACCAACTGTCCAAATTTAATGTATTAAACTTCAGTAGTTCTGGTGACTCAATCGGTACATGTCCATTTTTATTTATAGATTATAAATTCTCTCACCTCAGTGTAGCAGATGGTTAAAAAATTATTTACTAAATACAACATTTATGAGTGATCATTAATTTGTTGACGTGTATTTTTTTCCAAACAGAAGTGGCTCCTATCTATATATAAAAAAATTGAAGTGTTTGTATGTTATTAAATTTTTAAAAATTTTTTCTAAGTGATTTATTTATATTCGTAAAAGTAGGATGTAATATTTGCGTAGGTCGTGTTTAACAATAAATCCATTACCGCTTACTTTTGTCCAATTTTAATTTTTGTGTCAGAATTGCGATTTCATTCGGTTTGACGTTTAGTAAATACAACACAATTTGGGGCAAACAAAATTGCTTCCATTATCCAAACGGCCCAGTTCTCGCAAACTAACTTATCGCTCGTGTTATTTAAATGGCCCAGATCTTGAACAAAAGTCGCAAACACATTATCTAGAATTACATAAAAAACAACCTTATTTATCGAAACACGTCAAATAATTTATTAAACTTTTTTTCAGAAACCGTTTGATGTGGAAACTTGGTACTTGTAGAAATGTGGAAAGTTGGTAAGGTGTATTAGCTTGCATATTTTATTTATAGGTTTGTATTAGAAGTAAAATATATTTATAACTTTTACAATAATTAACTCGGATATCTTCTTGACTATAGGATGTTAAAAATAAATATAATCTAACGATGTTTAAAAAAATATTTGCATGGCATCATTCAAGGACTGGAATTGAAACTCCGTTATTGCCTAAAAAATTATAGTGAACTTGAGGTATACTTAACTGGACGAACCCAGAGGAGTCGTTTACCATTAACTTTCTTATATCTCCCATTCCAACTGCGTCAATACGTCGCTATTCCCCTCGCAAACACGTTGAATTACGTTTATAAGTATTAGAAGGACACAACAACAATTTATGTATATTTATCTGCAATTTTTTGCCGTGAAAAATTCCCTGAAAAATCGCATCAATGAAGATGGAAGAGAGTGAAGTGGCGAAAAAAGGAAAGTTTAAAAAGAGTGAAGAACGATATAAATAATGTATCAGTGTTCAAAAATATAATTGATTATAGGCAGATATAACAGTTTCAAGATATAATAGTTTTCAACTATAGTTCTTATTCAGAAAGCAATATTTTCTTACTTTAATATTTTGGATACTTTTTTTTTCAATCTCCTTATTCATATATTTTAGTTACACTGTATTTATAGCTCTCCTAGAATTTGTTGTTAGTTTGCACTATTTCCTTGAATCTGATTGGTTCGGCTTTTTCTGCCCCTAAATATGTGTATCTAATAGTATAGTGATAAAAAACAGACCGAGCGACTGACGTCAAGGAAAACTATTAAGAATTGCAGACTATGCATTCGTTGAAACTACAAGTTTACGGAATGTGACGTAATGATAAATTTATTAATGCTGTGTAATGTTAGTTCAACTGACACGTTAATTAAATATTAACATAATTTGTAATAACTGGATAAAACTAATTTATTTCAAACTTTTATATAATTTCCCAAAATAATAAACAGCCCTAATCGGTTCATGTTAAAAGTAACACCACAGTTTTATAGGAATACATAAAATGACCAATATATGAAGTTAGGATAGGGAGATGTATGTTATTTTAAGTTATATTTATTAAAATAAAAGTTTAGTCCCAAAAAGTAATAAAAATTAATTATAAATATTAAATTCTGAAATAAAGTTCCTATTCAATGCGTCGGCCGCTCATCAGATTTTATTAAATGAACCGTTGAATTCACAAATCCATGGATTCGGAAATAAATACAAATTCTACACATTCATTTAAATGAAGCATAATTTACATTTAAACTTAGGCTTAATATTTTTACAATTCCGTAACGAAAGAGAAATTTTCATAGTTTCTGCACTTTCTTGTGTCAGTTCGTCTGTCCCACTCTCAAAGTTTTAGATCTAGGTGCATGCATTTTGGAAGAATACATTTTATATAAATATTACAATCAACTTTAATCAAGGCACCCCCACTTACAAAGAAGCGGAGATGGGAAAAATTTCTTTAACCTCTCCCATTACGTCGGATATCGTTAGAATTGTATTTTAATACGAAGTTAAAATTTCATTTAACATATACTGGCACTGTTTACGAAAAATGAAACTTCAAAATCGTTTATAATGTGTCCACCACTTCCATTTTACTAAATAACGTACCAATTTTTTTTAAAGGGTAGCAATTACTTAGATTAATTAAAGATAAATTGTTAAATGACATTGTTATTCGTTCAGTGTTGTCAAAATGAACATGTATTTCACTTTTTCATTTATATTCTATCGATTTTTTGGCTTGCTAGCTTCATGGAATAGAATGTTATACCTGAGTATGCACTATCCAAAGAGACTAAATCTATACTTTCATCTTGCTGATTAAAGATTCTCGTAAAAATGGAAATTAAAGATTTCTCATTTGTCTGATTAACGATGTAAATAGAATATGTAAGTGTCTTTCATTAAAACTTTTTTCAACTTTTTCAATATTATAGTGTCATTTTTACTCTAGTAACACCCAGTATTAACAATATGAATTTGATCGGATATTTTGAAAGTGTGGTAAATATCTCAAGCAAAAATATATGATTTATTTTTTTTCATATTTAACTGTGCTTAAGGTAGTTAAAGATATTTAATTCGTCGAATGTTTAATATGCATTATGACTTAATTACGTATTCTAATTTATCAGAAAAAGTTTCATGTGACTTAAATTAATTGACGAATTTTATAAGATTTAATCGAAATTCAATTACTAGCGACTCCGGCTTTGCGCGCCGAGCCAAAAGTTTTTCACTAATTAATTCATCTGATAAAAATGCGTGAAAACACACGTACAATTTTGCTAACTTTTGTATTCTATATTTTCAAACTATTCGTTACAAAACTACGATACCACATATTATTTTGTATATATATATATATATATATTTATATGTATATATATATATATATATATATATATATATATATATATATATATATATAAAACTTTGTTAATAATTTAAAAAGGTTTTGCACTATAAGTTCTAGATAATTGACTTCAAAATAATTGTTTTTAAACAGTAAAACTTTTATTATAGATTTTATCTCATGTACAATTGGAGAATTCGTTAACAATAGAGAATTGCCAAATTCTGGTATAACTTCTTGAGAAAAATAATACACTACTTTGATATATCTCTAATATTTTTAAGCAGCGTCCGCCAAGGTAACTATACGATTAATGCTTGTATTCCAACTTCATCGACTTTCATAATTCCTGGCTAGATGATTTTCACTCAATTTTCAAAATATTGATAAATTATACACTTAGATCTTCCTCGTAAATCCAAAAAGAATCAGTTCAATATTTCTTGAAAAAATAGCATACACATAGATAGAGAGATGCGATTGTGGACTTTGTTTCTTATACGTTTTGATATACAAATTTGTATCAAAACGTATAATTTTTAAATTGAAATTTTAGACAATATTTATCAAGGAAGCTTTTGAGATTGCTACACATTAGACAGAAACTAGCCAGTGAAATAGATTGAATATAATTAGACGAATAATAATACCATCTATCAGCAAGAATTTAACAAGGGACTGTTCGATTTTTATAAAATAATATTTGCCTTTATATCAATTCCCAATGTAGCCAATGTGAGTATAAAACGTTTTAACAATTAACCAAGTTATTATTGAGTACCACACAAACTATTCGTTATGATATCGTTAAGAATAATATAAAATGTAAATATTAATATAATTGGCCCAAATATTAAACAACTACCCATTACTACAATTGTTTACTTTCAAATGTTAGTTTCACGTAATAAATTATAAAGCCACTTCGCAGAATATTTTTCGCAAAAGGTAACCACATATGTTATTTGTTAAGTCAAAGCATTATTTCATTTTATTTTATTATAAAAACCATTAAATATTGCGGCACACCCCGAGCCACTCCTTTTTCGACCTACGAACACGTAAAATTACTTCAGTGTCCTAAGTAAGGTTATTAGTTTTTATTGCTTTCTAACGAATAGCTTAATTTATAAAGTAATATGGAAAATGTTCAATTAAATCGAATCCAAGATGAACGTCCTAAATATTGAGATAAAACGGAGAATAACATTCACAGATGCATTTATAAAAAAAAATCCGAAATATAAAACTTATTCTAAATCGACGTCAAATGGGCATCAGAAATTATGACGAACAAAACCATTTTCCTGATTATTAATGTCAAATCGAATCTATCAAAAATTTCTACTTTCATTTTTGGGCAATTAAATTTCAGCAAAAAAACAATTCCAGAAACTGTTAATAATCTGGATTTTTTGTAAAAGATACATACATTGATTGGTATGTCAACGGATACATGTTTTAAAATTTTGATAAGGTTTTAATGGCCATTTTCCATTTTTAACTTTCGTTTGCAAAATTTTAAATATTAAAGTGACCTGTAACACTCCTCCTCTAATTTATAACTCACAAGGTATGAAACATCTGAAAAAAAATATTGATGTTATTTGAATAGAGCTGCTTTATCAAATTACAGCGGTTAGCTAGCATCACAAATTTTAGGAGCTAGTAGGATTCTATATTTTGCATTTGTTCCCACACGCACAAGCCAAGTATTTTTATGCAAAAATATTTAAATGAGATGTAAATAAACTTCTCTTTAATACCAGTATGACATTACAGTAATACGTTGACTTTGTGATGAGTAAATTTAAAATACGATAAAAGACCTCAGGTAATGTAATGTTTTAAAATCATTTTCCGCCAATTTGCCTAAGGAGTACTTATGTCAATTTTAAAGCGAAAATCTTGAAAAATCTGTCTCAACCTCACCTATGTAAATCCGTGTAAAATGGGTTTACCTACTTATTGCATAATGGAACAAAATGCATTAACGTATATTTTTTTATAATAAATGGGATGTGATATGTAATTAAAATGAGACTTATTAACTAACGTTAAACGATTTTAATTGACATTAAATTTGACGTTATAAAATTAGTACACATAGAGTAGAAGTTAACATAATGAATGACTAATTCAAAATTCTAAAAACAAAAATATTCCTAAACATACCTCTACCACTTACGAAAAATCTTTCACTGTTCAAACAGCAAATATTTGGAATTACCTGGATCCCGACATCGGGAAAATCACATCCCTAAATATTTTCAAAGATCGAGTGAAAAAGTCCTGCCTCTTCTGAAACTTCTGAAATTCCTTTTGGCCCTTGTCCTTTCCTGTCTTTCCCATCCCATATCATGTCAATAGTAAATATTACTTATACTTTTGTATATATTTTAATTTTTTTTGTTTAATGTACTATAAAGAATTTTCGTTGTAAACTCTCTTACAGACTACCGAATAAATTTCAACACCAATTGTTATGAGTGACTGGTAGAAATTGTTCATGTAGTAATAAATCCGCCATATGTTCTATGCATAATAGGTGATAAATAAATAAAGAAATTATTGGTTTTAACTTTGAAGGAAGAGAATTTAATCTCATTAAATAACTTGTTTTATTAGGGTTTTTATTAAGCCTTTTAAAGGAGATAATGATTATTTATTTTTGGAAAAGGACTCAGGTTTTTTTAATAAAATATTATTTTAAAATATAATAGATTTCGTAATTTAATAACATAGATTATTCATTAAACTTAAAGAGTCAGATCACTAACCACAATTCATAAATAACACACACACACACACACACACATATATAATTATATATATATATATATATATATATACATATCTATGTGTATGTGTATATATATATATATATATATATATATGTCAAAAACAAATTTTTCAACCTTGAAAACACCTTAACTTTTTTACTTTAAAAATAAAAAAATAGTATTTATGACTATAATCTATAATATTTTTCACGCATAGTCTACTTCAATATTGAAGCTTATGGTGTATAAGGATATTATTACTTTTTAGCAAACTACTGCCTCTGTTCTCAATGCCGTGAAAAGCAACGCTAACACTGATTTCAATTAGGAAGCGGCTTTGGTCGCACCAGTGCATAAGACATTAGCTACTCAATTTTTGCCTCATGATTAAATGAAACTACGTGATGTAGTATTATTTCTACTTTCTTTAAGTTCTTTACCACGACCTAGGTTTCATTGTATTACAACATCTTCAGGTGGGCTATTAGCAAAGATATTTGCTAATATTATATTATATTATCTAGATCTTTATCACTCTATTTTGTTTGAATGGGAATTTTCAATAGATTTTTATGTATTTTTACAATAATATTGTACTTGAAAATAATCAACGAAATAATGTACCTTAACCTTTTCATTTGCACAATGTATAATTGAAATAAAATATAAAATGGGAACAGAATACAAATAACAAAAGATTGTTCAATAATTGATGCTTATAGAATTTTTCGCTTTATGAAAATAAATGCATAATGTTATTTGAAATTGTATCCAATGTCCATTATGTAGTAAGCAGTTATTTTAAAATCATGGATCCAACTCATTGTCTTGAAAATAGGGTTAAACGTAAAAAAAAGTATTTAATCTTAAGTATAAGCTCATATATGGATAAAAGCTCCGTTTACGTTAAATATAATGTTCCTGTTCTAATCAATATTGGTTTTCATCTGCAATCCCACGCTTGATAAATTTTCCTTAATTGCGAATGATAACTAACTCACTGTGCTCCCATTATGTAATATTTTCCACTAGTTAAGTGTTAAATTAACTGATCCATCTTAAAATATCTGTACCAAGAAAAGTTTTTAACATGCTGTAAGAGGTTTTTATCCACTCAATTTTTATAATTTGTAAGAAATATTTACACAGGAATTTCTGAAATTTGGTAAAAATTCTGGAAAATAGTCGCAGTGAGAATATTTGTGCGTGTGTATGTACTTGAAACTTTTGTGAGTGCCAGAAATGTGACTGCAGATGGAAAATATATTTAAATGAAATTGTGGACTATGCGATTTAATTTTTTCTGAATAGGCAATGCATTATTTTAAAATAGTTACCTGTCTGTCTGTAAATCTCTCTGTGTCTTTGTGGGAATCTTATGTCAAACTTTGTATTGAAGATAACTTCACTAAAGTAATCCATGGGATTCAAATTAAATTTGGGCTAAATTTTGTTCCTTTAAATAATTCCTAACAGAACTTTTGTATGCTTACTGTATTAGAGTTACCTGTTTGTCTGTTTGTTTTAATATAATGTTAAAAATATTAGAGCGATTTGTAATTACCATACATTAAAAACAAATTACAAGGAAACCGTTTAAATCGAAAGTACTACTTTTTATCAATTATTTTATAACGAACTTGAAAATTTTGTTATTATCACTCAGATATTAGACTAAGCATATTCACTTAAAAGTGATGAGTACTAAGAATCGATACTGTTACTGATAATCGGTTTAAATTTCACTTTAAGGTATAAAGTTGTCATTTAAGCTAATATATAAGTTGTTAAAGGTGACTGACTGATTGACAAAACTGCACTGCAAAAGCTTAGAATATAAGTGATCGAATTGCAAACAAAGATAACGTACGTAAATATATAATCTTGAAACTAAACTATACATGATTCGATGCTAATTGTGTTTACCAAATTGAACTAGAATTTTAATTGTGTTCCAACGTTGGGAAAGCTTGATTAGAAAACATATATACAATACAGGGATACTCATATTACCAAAATACGTCAGCTAATACCATTTTAACTCACAATTAAATGAAGTTACGTGATGTAGTATTATTTTTACTTTCTTTAATTTCTTTACCAAGACCTAGGTTTCGTTGTGTTACAACATCTTCAGGTGGGATATTAGCAAAGATGCTAATATTTTACGTAAAAATATTTATATTTTTTAGGTCGTGGTAAAGAAATTAAAGAAAGTAGACATAATACTGCATCACATAGTTTCATTTAATTGTGAATAATGAATTTCTACAAAATTAACGCCAAATATATTCACCATTTTATCTTTTAAATTAGTTATTTCATTAAAATTTCGTATTTCAATAATTATAAAGAATTCTCTGTTACTATTCTACCAACAAAAACAAATACTTTCGATTAAAGGCAGAAAAACAAAATATTGATTAATGTGTTGGTTGAAAATATATATCTTTTAATTATTTTCGGATATTTCTATGGATTTTAATTATATACTAGGAATGTTAGGTTCAGTTGGCAGAAATCGGATATTTTGAAAGTATTCCATAAAACTTAAAATTTAAATATTGCTATATCCAATATTTATTTGCAAACCTCTGAAGCCAACATTTTGATAAATCATGGTTACTTAAAGGTTATATTAAGTTTACAACGAAACTCTTGACTATAAATCTCAATGACTACAAATCTCATAATTTTTAAAAGATTCTCAGTGACTATAAATCTCATAATTTTTAAAAGATTCACGTTATTTATACATCTGCATAAGACAAAATGGGTGCTGTGTTTACATGGTGATTAATGATAATATTTTTAAATACTTTTATTTAAATACTATGCAGTCAAGAAAATTTTTGTGGCCAAGTGTAAATGAAATCCTACGAACTAAGAGTACTACATATAATTAATAAGTTTGCTTAGCAGTAAGACGGGAAAACCACTAATTTATTATACGTACATACATGTTCAGACACCTATATTTACGGACAAAAAGGCGTAATACAAATATTGTGTAGTAATTTTAATTTGTTTTTCTTGTTGGATTAGGAAGACAAAAAGATATTACCGGGTCAGAAATATAAAGTCGAACCATTAAAAATCTTTCAGATATATATATCCAGGTAGATATATAGAGTTTAAACTGTGTTTTTTAGATGTTTGTTTTTCGATACAAGTAGGTTGAGCGTGAAATAAAACTTTTACATAGCACATACGTTTCAAACGTTGAAGCTAGCATAAATCTCATTCGAAAGCATAACATACAAAAGTATACGAAAAGTGTTTTAAGAAATATAATAAATAAATGAATTCAGGTCCACAAATTACGTTGATTGAAAAGAATTTTTTAAAAATATTTATGCAGCAAAGCTGTGGCCACAAAACATAAAATAAATTCATATTTAACGCAGATAATAGATTAATTGCGTAATACAAATTAATAATTTCCCCAACCATGTAAATAAAGAAAAAAATACAATTTATTCTGAAACAAAAAAACAATGATACTTTATAAAAGTGATATTCTAACATAACTTACAACGCTTAAGGAAATGTCTTACTACAGATGTCACAGTGTTATAATCTCCTCAGTGACAAAATGTAAAATTTTAATAAACTTTGAGTTGCTCGTTGTCAAGAGATAAGCCTTTTGCAAATTTTATTTTCACCAAACACAACAAAGCATTCTCATTGCATTTTAATTTACATATATTTAAACCCAAAAACAAGTGCAGATTTATATTCTCAGTTAGAAAGCCGCATTTAAGTTTTTTTCATAAATTAATGAAATATTATTTGATTGATCAATTATTCAGAAATTCCAATTTCAATCACAATTACTATAATATTTCTGCCATCCAACCGACTTATTTATAATAATTAGTCAGGCAGTTAAATCAATAAAATCAACCATTATTTTCTGTTAGGTTACTATCTGTAATTTAGCGAATCGCGTATTGGTATAGACCACTTTTAGTGTTGTAGAAATACAAAAATATAAAATTAAAACAATTTTCACTATGACCTGAAAATGAAAATTATAGGCTATGAAAAATAGTGGAAATATTTATATTGTTTAGAAATCGTAATGGGTATTATTGAATGTCAATTATGGTATGACTTAAAGCAATTTTTCATCCGCGTAGTACGAGTAACGCGTTTCCGCCATATTAAAAACATTACTTACGTATGTGGACCAGGACGTCGTGGGAAATATATATTTTTTCCATCCTCGCGATGGAATGCAAAAATTTGTCTTATAGATTTACTTAAAATTAAATGGAATATTTAAGATCTAATTTCATAATTCGAGTTACCTCTCGATGTAATATGGTGCAACAGAGATTGTAATGGAAAAAAGTGGATGTTTGATACCTAATAACTGTGAAACCAAGCGAAAAATCAATATTAAATATGTTGTGCTTATATTTAATGTGGAGTAATCATATTGAAGTTATATATTATCCGCGATAAAGTATGTTTGTATATTTATTACTCAATTAAGTCTAAATGACACGACAAATTTTCATAAAACTTGACACTGACATAGTTCATGATACAACTAATACATTAGTTTTTATTTTAACCAGATAAATAATAATATTCCTGCATGATAGAAATCGGCATATTTCTTACATAACAAAATGTTATAAATGCAATATATCGTGATGTGTACATTTAAAAAATGTATATTATTTTCAGATAAATGTTGTGATGATAACATCGCGTTAGTAAAAAATTCCGCCGTTTTAATCGAAAACAAATCCACGTGATCCATACCAAAAGTAAACCTGAACAAAGTGTTTTGAAGTTATCTGACACCAGAAGCATCTGTAAATATAACGCACCTCTACAATATCTATTCTCCCCTTAAATGAACAAGGTACGATTTTCAAATATTCGATCAAGATAATCGAAGAAAATTTCATATTATAGCACTGTGTGATAATTTGTATATTGCAAGCAGAGTTTGGAATACATAATGAGTTAAAATTTAAAAAAAAGCCGACAACAACTTTTAATCTCGAAAAGCAAAAAGGAAGAGTCTCATTTTGAATACACAGTGTCCCGGAAATATTGCGGCCAAGCGAAGGCTTTTAGAGCTTTAAGTTTTATAATAAACTTCGCTACAACCTATTGTGCAATATAAATGTATGCTTAAAACTCACACGTATAATTTCGCCCACACTTTTAAGATAATATCACAAAAAGTTACATATTAAACTAAGCATCAGTCGTTCTTCCTTTCTTAGAATAAAATTATAAATTATTCCCTGGAATATGTTTAAAATAATTTAATATATTTATAAATGTACTTAGTATTTTATACAGGCTCATTATCATGAAAATGTCATGGACAAGTTTGATATTCACCACATTTATTTCCTAAAGCAGGCCTTGCAATAACAACTCTGCAATATTAATTACAGTTCCCATAAATATGAAATTAGAAACTAGTGGGCTAATTTTGCTTAGAGAACATTTAGTGTCTTTTGTTAATCGCTCTAGTACTTTACACAACAAGTGACATGTTTCTAAACTTAATATGATATATACATGTGTACATATATAAATATAAATAAATATATATATATGTATATATATATATATACACACATATATATATATATATATATATATATATATATATAAATATGTATATCGCTTTGTCATGGCAATATAATACATCAAATTACAAAAAAGCACACAGTCGACAAAAAATATAAATTTTACATAAAAAATGAGTAGGCTAGGTCATTTACGCGATTACGGATGTTCTGAGCTTGACATCGTCTGCCTGCAATTGAGGAAACGAGACTCGAGTTTTCCCTTTGCGATAAGCTTTCTGTCGCTCTGAAGACGAACATGACAACCTTTATTTTTACAGTTACTGCTTCTTCTATACGAATTTTTCTCTGATTTGAGTTATCTTTGTTTCCGATGTTTTAGAATTATCTTGTGACACAGTAATAGATTCTTTTCTTTTACGCGCTGAGAAATATCTTTGATGTTTCAAGATTTGTTCTCTTTACAATTTTTCTTTACTTCGATATCTGTATTTCAGTGATACTTTCAGTCTATTATTGTCGAATGCAATGACTTTACAACGCCTTCGTCAGTTTAACTTATACTGGCGCCACTACTAAATTCATACATACACATAATTTTTGATCCGACAAGGATTGCTTCCCTGTTTTTACATCTCGTCGAATTCTTGGCATACTAATAATTTAATTTGAAAACCCCGGCAAGATACGCGCGGGGTGCTGTTTAGAAACGACATAATTATATTTAGATTAGTTTTTCCAAGCCCATATCATAGTACTCTGCAAAAAGACCGGCCTAACGAAGAGTTGACGGTTTTGTCAGGATTACCTGGCCTCATTCAAGAGACAATATTGTTTATAAAATTCCATTGAGTTTAGGTCTTCTTGTAGAGTCATAGCTTGGCTGAGTTTTATATTAATTAACCCATAATTAACTTTATAAGTAAAGTATGTAGACATTAGATAAATCAATCAGACTTAGAAAAAACTAATCTCAATATATTAAAGTAAGTTTTATATAGTTTCACGTCTTAAAAATAATTCCCTCCCACTATTTCTAAATTTAGCAATAATAATCTTCTACTGAAATGAAAACTTGTTTCTTATATTATTTTATATATTCGCGTTTTAGTTTTTTAATTGTTATTTTCATTGAATCTAAAAGTACTTTTTATTTTGCAAATTTCCAACGAAATTTCAGTTAATTATTTTTCATGATTATTTTGATAATATTTACGTTTTTTCCGATATCAATATGTTTTCCCGTTAAGAATTAATCATACCGAGAAAACGAAAAAAGTTTATGGATGGTTCTTGATTTTATATAATGGCTTTGATTTTGTTTTTTGCTCATGATTTTTCCTCCGAGACTTGATACTATTCAGGAATCTGCGATACCCGAAGAATGTTACCTCCCCTTGCCGAAATTTCACTTGGAGTTGTTTATCATAATGCCGTTTTCATGGTGCAGCTGGAGTACCGCTTCGAGGTGCTGATGGTGTTCGACTTCACTCCCGGTTGTCATTAAGAGGTCGTGGATAATTGGAAAAAAAAGTTGAGTCAGAAGAGCACCTCATGAATGAACTGATGGAATATTTGTCCGACGTTCTTGAGACCTTTCTTAAAACCCATTCTTTGGAATTTGAAAAGTCGAACTGTATAATAACTGCGGTCTTTTCGACATCAGCCTCCGAGACAGAAATTTGCTGGTATGCGCGCTTCAGCTCAAACTGAATATGGTTTTATTGGCCAGTTTTTGCGTGAAGTTCGTACGGGACAGTCTCGGGTAGTAGTCGGGTTTGGTAATCGAATTAAGCCTTCAATAGTCACTGCATGCTCCTCGGTTGCCATTGTCTTTGGGTAAGACATAGTGTGGAGATGACCTGGGACTCATTTGAACTGCATAAATCCTGCTAGATTATGTTTTCAAATTCCTTTTTGACCAGCTCGTATCAATGTGGTGGTAGGAGTTTCAATTTGCAGTGCAAGAGTGCTCCAGTCGATGTGTAATGATTTGTTCGATGCGGTGTTTTGACATTATTGCCATCGATGTGAGATGAGTGATGCCGAGGTATTTTTCCAGGATCTCAAGGTAGGACTATCACATGTCGATGCTCCTAATTGTAGGCATGTCGTTTGCTCAGTGTGTTGTCGGCAAGACTCCTACAACTGTCAATGGTAAGTTGACGGTAAGATAGTGTAATTTTTTTAAAAAATTTACCCCCTAAGATGGGCCTGTAGACCGCGACGCTGGTAATTTGCTGTTTACATGGTTGCCATACGCTTAGGTCGAGCCCCAATATTTTTTTACCGTAATTGAGAATTACGATATTTTTTGAAGCGTAAAGCTGTAACGTCATTGGTTGCGTTGAAGTACCCTTCCTTGATAGTGAAATGAATATATTAGTGCACATGTCTACCAGAAAGGTGTGTTTGGAATACTTATCTTTGACAAATATACTTATCTTAATAACTAATACTTATCTTTGACGAAAGATGATGGGATGACTTGTGGATGTTGGATCCCGCTTTAGACAGTATTGTATCCAGTGTAGGTTTTACGGGTTCCATGAATGAGTATGGCGTCGTGTATTTCCTTGCATTGTCCCTGAACCTGTGGTGGTAGTAACGGTGTGATAGGGTTGATAAAGAATATGTTAGTCGGTGGTTGTATCATCAAGAATTTGATCGACTACGTTAAACGGTAGTTGTATCATCGAGAATTTGATCAACTACGTGGCGATTATTGGTGTTAGGGTGAGAGCTGAGGCTATGTTGCGGCCTCGACTTAAATTTTGATGTATCGAGCGCGAGTCTGTGAATATCGTTAGACTCGTTAGCTGTTGCGGACGGACGTTACAGCTAAAAAACTTGCATGTCGTCAAGCAATTTGTCAGCAAGTAGTGGAAGCTCATTTAGTGCCATCGTTTTGGATAAACTATTGCTTACTACAAGCAGGTTACGCATTTACACTGGTAACTGGTTTAGTCACAGAAGGCATAGCGCTTTATCATGGACCATATTGTTTGCGAGATCTCTCATTCTGTGCAGAAGCTGACGACTGGCCAGCTAAGTACCCAGCACCGCGTCATATAGTTACCTACCTTTACTGAAATGAGACGCATCTTGATGAGCGTGTAAGCCTCCGTATCGTTTTTAAGTTTCCTAAGGATATTGATGATTTTTTTACACCCTGCTTTTCGACTCACGAGACGTCAACTTGAGCCAGGTATAGCAAAGTTTTAGTTTTTAGAGTCACTTTTCAACTGTCTCGAAGTAGCCAAACCAGATGCGTGGCCGGTTTCTCCAGAATGGTGGAAAAGAAATGCCGACAACTTGCGGTGCTATTGCCGGTACAATGGTGTAGCCTAATCATCGAGCAGGGCTTATCCTCCGGATGATGTTTTCGAACACAGGTGCTTCATGGAGCAGAGATTTATCTTTCGGATAGTGTTTTTCAAACGCGTGGTCACCCTGAAGCGAATACTAAGGCAGTAATTGTCAGGTTTAGAAATCGATAAAATATAACAGAAGTCAAGATAGCGAATACAGAATGAATTTGGCTCTGCAACATACACTTTTATACACCACCAACACGACACAAAGAGATGAAAAGAGCGTGTACGAAAGCCGAGAAAGAATGCTGAGATAAAAACGAATGATCGTCAATCAAAATAGCGCATACCCCGTAAGCATCGCGCCCCGCATCGCAGAATACACAAAACGACACACATCGATGTCTTGTTTCACAGTTTTCTGTCGACTTTCGTGGAATTCATAGAAGGAGCTTTTCGTGTGCATCGTCGCGATGCGCGGGCTGTAGGCTTTCCTCTTTGCCGCCGAAAGTGCAACCCAGGGCGATGGTTCCACTGTGCGATCAGAGGAGTTACGATGCGCGGGGTGCAGTCATTGTTTGCCGCATATCGGCTACTGTTTGGCAATATCTCGGCTATTATGTCGTCGTCTTCTTTCCTTAAGAATTTATCGTCGTTTGGTAGGTAGCGATAAGTACAAGTACAAGAGCCATGAAAAATATATACCTCATTGTAGGAATTGTTCAATGTAGGAACAGTTAAAAACTAATCCAACGCATAAACAAAAAAAATAACAATTCTTCTGGTTTTTATCGAAGAATAGAATTAAGGTTCATGATGAAACGGCATTAATGGTTGTTGAGATATATTTTGACGAGGCATTTGAACCAATGGGTAATTCAAGTGGCACTTAATGGCACCAAGCGGAAAATGGAAGTGTGGCGACGTAGTTACGATTTATATACCCTTCGTTATAAATTGAGAGGTTTACAGGAAGAAGGCACATTGCTACTCGTAAATATTTTAACACCCAACTTTTTCCCATATCGGGTAAGCTTACACGGTGAGCTTGTCTCTAAATTAACCCAGACCCGTCTGTTATTATATTTCAATTGATATTTTAGACTTTTATTCGTCGGTTATAAGTTCATAGATACATTCAATGAGAATTTGTATACTACATTAAAATTCTTTTTCAATTAGAACAATTTTGGCAGGTGTAGGTTTCCAATATTAGATAAATTGCAATAATATCATAAGCCCTTCCAAAGTCAAAATTATGCCTTAAATTTTAATCTAGATATAAAAAAGTTATGTATGTAATTTTACTTAATTAGACGTTTGACATATCAATTTTAAATATTTAATATATTTGAAGATGTTTTAATACAACGAAACCTAGGTCATGGTAAATAACTTAGAGAAAGTAGAAATAATACTATATCACGTAGTTTCATTTAATCGTGAATGACATTATGACATTATATATGTGTATATATATATATATATATATATATATATATATATATACATATATATATATATATATATATATATATATATATATATATATATATATATATGTATATATGTATATACATATATATATATATATATATATATATATATATAAGTCTTAGCTGAAATAACATTCTGTTTAAAACATTGTTCCTTTTCTCAACTTCCATAGCAAATTTGGAAACCAAAAAATTATGAACACACAGCGATGTCTTAATCAGAAAAATAATTTTTAATATAGCCCCCAAATCGTGTCTTTAATATAAATTAACTGTTTCACTGCATTCAACACGTCTTTGCATTCACGATGATAACGGCTTTTACAGCAAACTACCACATGAAATAATTATCACAACCGGACGATTTCTCTATTAATATTAATAAACGTTTCAAAACATTTAAGCTTGTGTTTTGACCTTGATAATTTCACAGTCCATTTTTTTGGCGATTAAGAAATTCTGAAAGCTTACATTTATTTTTAATTGTTGCAATATTTTGACATTAAGACTTCTGAGCCAATAAACTTTGTTAAATTATTCTTGCGCGGTGAAACTCCGTGGGTGGTAGCTACCGCCGTGGAAAAATAGCTTCAGTTCCAATATGTACTTATACTATGTAAAAAAAACAATTTTAATCGCGTGTCCGGTGCACAAATCTGTCAGGTTTTTACTTCGAGTTGCCATAAATTACTTCATGTTGCAAAAAAGTGTGTAACTAGTTCAACACAAATGCTTTGCTGTAGACATACATTTTCGCATTTTAAAGTGCTTAGCAATTTGTTTAAATTACTCGCGAGTTTGTATGGTGTGATTCAGAACAGCAATTCGGCGCTCTAAAGGGCTTACAACGGAGCACTGAATGCTTTAAACTCGCCCCGTAAATTTGGATGCCACGTGAACAAAGCCTAAAAGTTTTATAGGTAAAACTGGTTCCTCTTTACTTAATAATTTTGAATAAATAAATAGTGTTATTCTGGAATGTCTTATAAAATGAAATGTAATCGAAACTAAAATAAAAAAACTGCGAGGTGACTAATTTGATTATGAATATTACGCTAGAATGACTACGCTAGAAAAACTTTAAAATTAATATATTGACAAGTATTTATATAACATACATAAAAATCTGTCATGCACAAATAAAACCAGTACTACAAAGATTCCATACACATTTTGGCAGTCATAAATATTTAATATAATTAATGGAAATATATATATATATATATATATATATATATATATATAAATACATACATAGTACTTCTATTAAACTATTTACAAATTTTAATTTTTTACAACATAAATGTATTTAGCAGTTTCGTAAATAAGGGAGAATAAAAAATATTTGCATATTCTTTGAATATATTTTTAAAATACGATTTAAAGTTATAAAAAAATGTTTGTTTTTATTAATAAGCATATAATAACAATAGGATAGTTAATATTAAAAAAAATAAAAAATTTTTTGACTCCGTCTTTAAATTATATATTTAAAAAATAAGGAAAAAAAATATCCTATTGTGGTAATAATATTTACATCGTTGTCAATAAATTACATAATTGTGCCAATTTCAAGCTACTATATGGCTTTGTTCTGAGAAAATCGGTTGAAAATATAAAAATACCTAAATATATTGTTTATAATACGTCCGCAGGTATACACGGTGTGTATTTAAAAAATTATTACATCTACAATTATAGTTTTCCTACAGCCTTTGCATGGACTTTTAAACATCTCTATTTTTCATAATTTTGAGTTCAGTAGTTTGGGAATTATCTCATTCCAGTACATTTTTTTTTCAAATCTTTCAAAATATTTTTGAAGTATAATACCTAAAATTAATAGAAAACTTATCGTTATAACTAGTTCTTTCTAACGACACCACATTTAAAAAGCAGTTTAAAAAAATTGAGTTCTCATACCCATCCCCAACAGCACTCTCTCCTCTGCTAATAATGTTTATATGATTATTTTTGACTGTAAGCTACTGCAGTATGTGCGGGTATTAACCTGCACAAACTGCAGAAGCATACTCTTTCAAGTTTCAAGAAAATATTCAAAATTGAAGTTTTCAAATTTTTAAGTTAAGTTTTTACATTTCAGTAATTTCAAATAATTACGTTAAGCGGTTCCAGGGAAAAAATGGCTAAAACAGCCAAATTGAAATGCATTTGAGTAATCGAATAATGTATCCGCTCTTCCTTTCTCAGTAATATCAATAACGTTTTATAACGTAATTCAAGATGTAAATATATATATATATATACATATATATATATATATATACATATATATATATATATATATATATATATATACATATATATATATATATATATATATATATATCGTATGTAACATTTAAATTAGTGAATATGCAATTAAAAGTAATGGACACTTTGAAATGAAATATTTCAAAGTGTATATAATTAGATACAATTTTTTACCAATATATAGGAAGACAATATTTTCATTCAGAGCAGTAGCAACGTGACCAGCTTTGGGTGCATCTCAGCGCAGAATGGCAAGCCGGTATTACAAAATATATCGGAAACCAAAAAGATATTTCTTGAATAAATATTCTGCGTTTCTCTTTTGCTATTATATTTTTACAAATTAAAGAAGTAGAAATGAACATTTTGCTGCTTTTTTTCGTATTTAAAATTAAATGATCATTTCTTGCTGTAAATTCTTTAAACTCGCCCGAGTAATTTTAGCAAGGAATGAGTTGTTGAAAACTGATTTTCATGAAATAAAAATATGATAATTAAGTCAAGTAAATTAAATATTTCAATATCTCACACACGAGTAAAACTTTTATTTTTCATATCAAAATCTTTTTACTGTATTTTCCCAGAGTTTAGAATAATCTTGGTACAAACAGAAGTTTTTCGTCAAAAATGTAAATACGCTCTTAAATATGATTAATTGTGTTTAACCCTAACATCTCCATCTCTTCTTCAATGAGTTCAATTTTTTTTTAAATAAGGATTTTTTAAATATATTCGCACATTGGTTGTCTATATGCTTCAAATCTATATGGTTATCATGAAATATTTATGTTAAAAATTTATATTTAAGGTCCACGTGTGTACATATTTTGAGAAATACACCATTTTTTATTAAATTTATAGCATTTTTGTTATCGATGATCACGCACATAGTCTTTTGATTAAACTCACTTAGGTCATACAATGACTATTTCAACCATATTATCCGTTTAGTGCCCGCATAAGCTCTTATGAACTCTACTTCGATGGAAATAGGGGCGCAATCTGCTCTCGCTAGCTGAACCACGTAGCGGAGGCACCATTGTTGAGGAATAAATATCCGGTTACAGAGCATTTAGTTTCAATATCGTTAGCATAACTTGCGTTGCTGTGGCCCATCACGATAGCGGTATCAACATTACACATGGAACGCAATCTAAATCCTTCGATTTTTTTAGATGTATCAGTATCTTCTTAATTTCTAGTGAGATTCGTTGTAGCAATGCAGATATCTACTTACTTGGCTTACTGAAAACCTGATATCTGGCTTACTCACAATTGCGAGATATAATAACTTTACTGCTTCTCTATATGAATAGTTCTCCAAAGGTGAATAATTGCTTTCATACAGTCTTACATGGGGAATGGCAGGAACTTTGTGTGGATTGGCGTTGCTCTTGTTAAATTTGCTTAGCAGTTTCTCCATGTATTTGGTTTGTTGGAGGGAAATTTAGCTACTCAGTTTTTCTATTCGTATATCAACAAAATTTGTGACTGGGTAAATTTTTAAATTTAAATCAGCTTTAAAATCGTTAATTACCTTATTAAACGTATTTTTCACTTTCCAGTATAGCAATCCCACATATACATTCCTATCAGCTTTACAGTAAAGGCTAGCTCATTTAAAACTATGTCGAATTTGGAATTCCGGCTTTTGCGAGTCAACTTCAGTCAATAGAGCAGATTATTTAATTTACATATCATATCTTGTTTACATTTCAGTCCTCCGGGCGGAGTCATGTACATATTTTCTCTCAAGTTATCATATAAAAATGTTATAGTGATGCCAAATTACATCAACTCGAGATTATATTGAGCGACTGTGGAAAGTAATAGGCATTTGGAGTAATACCTGACCGTGGGAGTGAATGTTTTATCGAAGTCAATTACTTTGATTCTTACTTATCCTTTTGCAAAGAGTCGTGACTTGCCCCGAGGACTTGTTGTTGCCCCGAGGACCTTATCTTTAATACTAAATATTCATTTGCATCATATCAGTTTGGCATCTTGAGATTTTCTTCTAAAGGTTCAAGTTTTATTCAAGTTGTGAAATTCTAATTCTTTGTTTATTGATTTCGTTCAATTTTCAAAATTAATTGATTTCAATTCTTCCTTATAGTTTAGTTATATCAAGTCAAATAAACTTTTATCGTAACGTGGAGAATCGTTTTCTGTGGAGGTCTTGCATCTTTCTATATTTAATCAATACAAGCTCTGACTTGATGACAACTCGTTCTGAGGCACGTCCTTTTCGTCAGACTCGAGCTGCATCTTTCGATTTTAAGGTGTTCCGGGTATCTTTCCAAGATCAAGTTATACCTGAACTCGTCTTTTGGCTCTCTGAGATTTACTTCAATACGGTTTGATCTGATCTATGAGATTTACCTCAAAACATCTCGTCTCTACTTTACATTATTGTTGTTGAATTGGGTGTCATAAATCAGCACCCTTTTGTGTTTCCAAAATATAAGATAAATTTACCCTACTTTCTTATATTATTGTATCATTCAAAAACTTTATCATAGTGAAAAGCAAACCATTTTACACTAAATTCTCTTAAATACAATGCTGGACATAAATGATTCAAATTTCACGCATATCGGGTCTATCATTTATTTTATGAGTTCAATAAATCACGAAACTGCTCCATATAACAATTCTTCGAAGTCTTTTAAAGTCACAATATTAAGAGGAGAAGAATTAACTTCAAAAGGAGAGTCTTGGTTGATAAGACGAAGAGGCGAAAATTGAATATTGAATATATTTGGCGTTTATTTTGTAGAAATTCATTATTAACAATTAAATGAAGCTACGTGATGTAGTATTATTTCTACTTTGTTTAAGTTCTTTACCACGACCTAGGTTTCGTTATATTACAACATCTTCAGGTGAGCTATTAGCAGAGATCTAGATAAAATAATATGTTATTAGCAAATATCTTTGCTAATAGCCCACCTGAAGATGTTGTAATACAATGAAACTTAGGTCGTGGTAAAGAACTTTAAGAAAGTAGAAATAATACTACATCACGTAGTTTAATTTAATCGTGAGGCAAAAATTGAGTAGCTAATGTCTTATGTGCGACCAAATCCGCTTCCTAATTGAAATCAGTGTTAGCGTTGCTTTCCACGGCATTGAGAATAGAGGCAGTAGTTTGTTAAAAAGTAATAATATTCTTATACACCATAAGCTTCAATATTGAAGTAGACTATGCGAGAAAAATATTATAGATAATAGTCATAAATACTATTTTTTATTTTTAAAGTAAGAAAACGGTGTTTCAAGGTTTAAAAATTTGTTTTTGACTGATATATATATATATATATATATATATATATATATATATATATATATATATATATATATTTATATATACATACATCCATTATTATCTCATCGAATAGTTAGGGAAATAGGAACATATATTTTACTGAAAGGATTACAACCAATGTGTGGAAAGAAAAGATATTCATATTTCAATACATTTTGTATACATGACAAGTTTTCTTGTTCCTCAAAAACATAAAATGATTGAATAAAATATAGCGTCGACACTACCAAACATCGTTTCATTTCTACAGAATTTAATATATCTTTTCGCCGCAGATCCAATACAACTTGTTTTTTGTATCTATTTCTACCTTTATGAGATTGACCCTTATCACAGTTCTGGCGATATCAAGACATATCATGATACTTTTTTATAAAATAAGGCGTATTCACTGTCAGTCTTTTTTATCCCATATTTTACTTTTCGTCGAACAATGTTGGGGTTGAGTTTTCTATATAAAGTTAAGAAACATAATATATTAACTTATGACTATTCTATAATATGGATCAAAAAGCGAAGAGGTGGTATATTTAATATCAAAGAAGTAGGTAGTAAATAGATTTGACATTTTATTGTGTTATGATAAACTCTATGAGCAAATATTTTACTTGTTTAAAATCAAAATATTTTACATACTAATTGAATGATGCCAATTAATCAATATAACACATTTAATTATGAACAGATCTACTCAACATGCTGTTTTACAGAAAAAGAAGATTAAATAATATCGCACGAAAATGTAGTATCAGAAATACAGGGAACATTTTAAGAGAAAGTGGTAAGGAATGTGAAGATAAGATTTCATAAATGAGAGAATACATGGAATTTTCAGCAGTAAATGCATAGAAGTCGTATAAGAAACCTGTTTTTGTACATAGTAATGACATAAATAGATTTTTAAAAGATTGGGAAGTATAAAAATAGATAAATTTAAAAAATTAACATTTAATCAAGAGATAGACTATCACTAAGAACTTATTTACACTAATACGATGTTCATATAAGATTTTTTCAATGTTCATATTAGATTAGTTCGCTGAACTAATATAATTATTACAGTAATTTTTAACCGTATTCGTGGTTGACTCAGGTTGATGAATACGATGCATTCGGTACCAGTAGGCTCCGGCTATCAGCAATAATCATTTCAGTATGCAACTCTTTTAATGCGAGTAGTTTTAAACTTCAAAAGTGCATTTTATTGTGATATCACATAACAATTATTAAGAAGCTCACGTGTAAAATGGGAGAGTATATTTTGTTCGCATAACTAATCAATACAACGCGCGATGTTTAAATGATATCTCATATTGTTTAATGTGTGGTTGGAAAATAATAAATTGGAATCATATGGAAGCCATACTATTATTGATTCGTGCACATTGGCACTTATATCTAGTAGGCAATACAGGTGAAAAAAGGAGACTTAATTTACAATAAAACGATTTGGTTGTTCCAAAACAAGAGTTGAATGTCTTGAAAATGGTTTTTATACTCTAAAGACCAAGAATTGGAGTTGAATAGCGAATAATATATAATCACAGCATAAACCTCTAAAGAAGGTCTACTCCGAGCTGTAGTGGTACTAAAAAGTAGTACATTTTTACAGTCATTCTTGATATTTTAGGCACCTTGTTATATGCGTGAATGAATAGGATATAAAAGCTAGAGGAAGGAAGTCGAATTTACAAGGATTTCACAGTACATATGATAGAGAATAAGTTACGATATCTTTACATTCCTTAGCAGTTTCTCTTAAAATGTTGCCTTTTTTCTCATACTACTTTTTTTGTACGATATTAACTTATTTTTTTTCTGTAAAAACAGCGTGTTAAGTAGACCTGTTCATATTTAAATATTAAACTGTGATAAACAACAAGAAAATATCAAATAAATGTAAGTTTTAGGAAAAAAAAAATTTTTTTTTTAAGTTCTGAAAATTTAAAAATCATGGTTATTTATCGTAACTAAATAATATAGTGACAATTAAATCGGTACCAAATCAACCATATTGAAAAATTATTAATTAATTAAATAGTAAAATTCAATCCTTTTTTTTTTGTTGGGTTCTCTTTATTTTAACATTAGAAACGTTTATGAATATTTTTTGTGTAATTAGGTAATCATGTAATCTGGACACTTCTAGACGAGTTTATAAAATTTTCATTCCACTACATAAACAGGTTCTTCCAAAAATATAGAGCCATTGCCACCATATTTCCTTAGTTCCTCATCAAAAAAATCTTACTGCATATTTTAAATGAGTGGCTTTAAACCTTTTTATCTAAAAAACGGCACCCTCAAATAAATCCTAATAGTGCACTACACTATTTGGAAACCAGATTATTGGGAGTTCTAGCTGACTATATTTGCTTCGTTGATCCTTCCAAGTTATTTTATTTGTTTAAATGGCAAACATTTTGGGAAACGGTATTTGAAATGAGTACGCAGAGAAATTTTGTACACTTCTTCAGGTTTATCATCATTTGTCTTTATGAAAATTAAAAAATCTCAACTACGAGAGGCGATGTAGTATAAAATAAAAAAAAAAAAACATTTCGAATTAACGACATACGAATGATACCTCTTATTCCGAACTCTCATTCGTTATATGCAACGTAGTGTACGTGCAAAGGATGGAAAGTATTATCCTTCAATTCGGATTGAAAATGGTCCACAATAAGAAAAAGATGATTATTTTTGATATTGATAACGATAACATCAAAGTTGCATAATTAATAAATTGCAAGGTCGTTCAATTATACATCTGTTTGGGTATATTACCTGATAAAATCAAAAGGGACGATTAATTGATCTGCTATGGACAAGCTGAGGAAGATATTAAAAAACAACGAAAACTCGACTCGTTGGGCATTAGTGTTCCTCATTTTCTTCTACACGATATAGATGTGATTATTATGTAAAAGCGGGAGAAAGAAGATAGACGGCCTAGAAATGCAGTGCTTGGAATATTATGGACTGAGTTCCATACGGATGCATCCGAAGCCTAAAAACTTGATGTCATGCAGCATTTGTTCAATATGGCACAATCTACCGTAATTGAATTCTTTGGGTAAGTATCACAGCCTAGTAGTCAATGCCTGGCTGTACCCTGAACCCTTAGAAAAATTGATAAAGAGAAATGATACGATAATTTGGTAGATAACTACGACCTCTCTGCCAAGAGTGTAACAAATAAAAAGAAAAAAATGAGTTAAGAACTTGAAACTTGTTACTTAGACGATAAAGCTAGGAAGCTATAAAGATCTAAAAAAGGACATCAAGTACTATTTTTTTATGTAATTAGTGATTTAATTAGATAAAAATTGCCAGTACCCGATTTTTAATTTAAATTAACGTACAAAATGTCATTAAGTTAAATAGTACGTAGAAATAATATCTTTACTTCGTCACATCTTCGAGTGGCTCATTAGCATTGCGGTAAAATACTAGACTATAAAGTCGGAAGTACTGAATGTAAGTATTGGAATAAATTTTTCTTTTTTTTTTTTCTTAAACTAATATGACAAACATTTTCATCATCATTTTGCCAAATTATAATATTAAACATATTAACAATACCACGACGTCATTTTTTTCTTTAAAATTATCGAGTTAGTGGTTAAGTGTTTAGACGTACGGATAAGTATTAGTTACTTATTAAAATTGTCTTTGTTGTTTCAATTATTAGAATATAAAAAAAATACGTATTTCATAATATTTCCAACATGAATTGTCAAGGAACTGCATTTGTCACTTGAAACTTAAAAACCATGATAGTTTAATGTCGCTTTTAACCACCCAATCGTTAATCAAAAGAGACTACCTAAATTCGCTAGTAGTACAAGAATTGCTGAGAAGAAAAATATATAGTATGTCACGAATATAAGCGCGAAAAAGACAAACAGGACCTTTATAATTCGTATAATAAAAGTTTGTTAATAATTACTGTTTTTAGAAAATTATGTAAAACAAAGAATAAAATGTAGAAAATAAACTTGACCTATTTGACAATGAGGGTCATTTTTAGCATATTTCTGTAATAATTTATCCAAATAAAAACCAAATATAAGGTTTACGCAATTAATGGAAACAATGAGTAAATAAATTTAGATGCATAAAAATGCATCTAAATTTATTTACTATAACTGATCATTCAATCAGAGCAAGTGTATTTTTGAGACACCGGTTCCTCTTACTCGATAACCCTTAATCGATACATTTACTTATGTATGCACTTTACGGCATGTATATATCAAATTTCTTTCAAAATTCTGTGCTTAATAATGCTGCAAAAACTTGCTCCAAAAATGTCCGGTATTTCGAGAAAAGATGTCGCTGGTTTACTCAGTTTCATATAAAGCCCATAACTTAGCGCTAAAACACGTTTCGTTGCCCAACTCCGAGCGAAATAATTTGCACACAGTTAAGAGCTTAATTCAGGTTCGTTTTCTTCTATACTCGTTTTGTCAACTGTCCGGGTTTTTGTTTTTTTCCATTAGTTTTTATCTCGATGTGAATAAAAGTTTTGTTTAATTATATTCTTATTTTATTCTTTTATAGTTATTTTTTTCATCTGCATTAAATTTCTTATTTACATATATGTTTATGTAGACCATCATAAAATAGTGTACGAATACTTGTGGATTAGGAATATAGAGAATAACTTGTAAAATATACATAACGTAACAATCATGAAAAGAATCTACATATTGTATGTCGATTCTTGCGATATTTTTTGATACTATTTGTAAGTACAATATCCATATTTTTAATACAATACCGAGTCCCTATCTTAGACTAAGAAAGAAAAGTAAGTATTATTTTGAGAATTTTTGTTTTTAAATCTATTTCTCCTATATTTTTGTACTCGTGTTGCATAAAACTGAAACAAATTTAATTGGAATTTTTCTTGTTTAATTTTTCAAATGAAAAATAATAAAAAGTAGAACGATTTTACCTCACAAATTATTAATCATAAACTACATTGTAAAGATGAAACAAAATAATATACTATTATGACAACTAGCGTTCTCTGTAGAATTTGTGTTTCTCTTTCTTCTGGAAACACGGGTTACAAAACTTAACTAAAAGTCGATTCATAATAGAAACTACATTGTGTTTTACTGGATTGTAAACACAAACCCCCTTTCAATCGTTAGTTAAGTCATAAGGCGTTTGGCGATGGTAAAAGATATATCCAAAATTGCTGACAAGTAGCCTTCAGGCATATAACTAGTTAATGAAAGTAAATAAAGCTGTCAGATTTTAATTGTATGTAGAGTAAGTAAAGAGAATTCCCTTGTAAGTAAAATTAAACTAATTTCAGACAATTTAGATTGAGCGGACGCTGTATACTTTGAAACAGAATATAATTAATAGCGAATAATAATAATATAATAAATAGCGACAGAAATATAAGGATTAATGTAAATAAGCAAATGCCAGTAACGGAATGAGCACTAGATACCCTTGGTAAATAAAATAAACACTTGACTTAAAAATTAGGATATGATATCAGGAGATGGAGAGCTTTTGGAAATATTACTTAAAATAATATTTCTAAAGAGATTATCACATTTCTGATTGAAATGCCTAGAGCACATGTAAACCCATTATCTTTTAATCAATTCCCACTCCAAAAATACTTCTTTTACTTACTTCCAACCTAAGGAAGATGCCGATGATGAAGCTCAAATGGATATGACCAAACTAATTAACCATGTACATATATCATTCAAAAACAATTTTATTGCCACATTACTGCTATTAAAACACAATACAAATACACCCTACAAAATAAAAATAATGGACAATAAATACCTATATAATTTTACAGTAATACCGATGACTTGGAAAAGGTTATAGAAACAACAAACAAAAGAAACAAAACCATGGATGGTCAGCCTGAATGCTTACACAAAATTAATTAATACCTATGCTGAGCAGATCGATAATTAGATACTTTGTGGATTATATTTGATAACGGTATCACAAACATGGAAAATATAAATAAAAAATGGAACTATAAAAAGTCGGCTTATTTTATCGGTTAAGGGAATTTTAAAATTCCCGAGCGTAACTTTAAAAGAAGAAAATTAGCAACTAACATGTACAGCCAAAAGCTTGGAAAGCTTGGAAGAATTAAAGAAAACACTTTATGGAATCAAGTAACAGAAACTCCAGTGTAATGTTATTACCATAGTTATTAACATACCTTAGATCATGTGCAGGAAGCTAAAATTCTGTAAAAAAGAAGAAGCCCCGAAGCAACAATCAATGCCAGAGTGGCAAACGATAGCTACGACCATTATTCATCTTCATCCGGTGACGTTTCCAATGTTAAGAATGAAGGAGTAAGGATATCTCTCTATATGAGTTATGCTTACCGACAGCAGATAACTTTATTGCTGATCTTACAAAATTAAGCAACAATTCCCACAATTCCGAGAAACAAGTTAAAAAGGAAAGGCCTGAGGAGAATGTAATGAGTTAACATATCTCTTAGTATGATTTATGCTTACGGACAAAAATCGGCTACATTGATGATCATATAAAAACCGGGCAACAATTTCACAAGCCAGGTAACGTAACAAATTGGAGTAGAACATGATACGAACGACAGACACTTAATGTAAAGCTCGAAGAAAACTATCATTGATTCCATTTGTATTCAATAGTTATTTCAAAATTTTAATTGCTATGGCAACAATGTTTATAATATAATTTTAAAATAAAAAATTAAACCCTCATTATTGACTTCATAAAATGTACTGTATCATTGAAGTTGTGTCGGGTAAGGAATATCACCAGAAGCTCAGATGAAAAAATAAACAAATGAATTTTTAGTTTAGTTTCGTGGGACAGATGATCCTCCGTTTGATTAACAGGATGACACCAAAAATAATTGCGGAATGGCTTGTGGCAGCTCATTCAACATGAATGGAAGTTATGAAATGAGGTTATAAGGTACTGAAGGACAAGGAAATATTTATATTTTACCATCCATTTACGAATAGCTTACCAGTGTATATTCGACAAGTTTTATTTCAATATTGATAAGGCAAAAGTTATTTGTATGTACTTTAGTGTTGTTTATGTACTTTGTTATAACACTCGCCAACGTAGTTCTTTATATAAATCTGTAAATGCCGTAATTAGTAGATCTTTTATTACGTCTTGGTTACATTATGGGCACAATTAAATGAAACTACGTGTAGAATTATTTCTACTTTATTTAAATTGTTCACCACGAGCCAGGTTTCTTTGCATGACAACCTCTTCACATGGGCAATCAGCAAGTGAGTATATGATATAAATATATATATATATATATATATATATATATATATATATATATACATATATATATATTTCTACATCAATAATCTACGACAATTTCTTTAATGGCAGAATACGCTCCTGTATTAAAGAAATTGTCGTCGATTGTTGAGATAATCATCGTATATTATTAAAATCTTATATGATTACCATAATACTATAACCAAATATCATGTTATTAAAAGAATAAATTATCAATTGTTTTATCCAGGTATAAGATTTTGCCTTATTTAAATAATTCTAGACCCGCTTTGATACATTTTATTTTTTTCTTTATTCTACTTCAACCATTGGTTTAAGTTTAGATAATATAAATAAATTTATTATAATTCCATTTTTTATACAATATGATATAGTAAACTATTTATATTTAATTTATTATTTGTATTTTTAACGATTTATATATTTTAGTCTATGCTTTAATTAAGTATACGAATAAATTTTGCATGAAAAACTTTAGACCCGTAATTATATGCAATACATGATAAATTAATTTAAAGTTTAATAATATATTTGATAGGACTTTTTTGTACATTTTACCATTATATACAATTCTTTCAAACAATATTTTAAATAAGAATTTAGATTTTTTAAATAAATAAATATCCATTGGCTATCTTGCAACAGCCACAATATGCCTTGAAACGTTTGTCGTGAATTGCTAAATTGTCTTCAAGATCTTTATAAATTATTTTAATTTTGCTATAATAAATTTAAAGTTTAAATAGATATTCACTCAGCTCAATTCAGCTTTTTCTATCTAAATTTCTATTGCTGATGTATTCTGATGAGATATTATGTACTTGATCTAAAGATACTATGCACTACATGAAAGTGAAAGTTTTATGTCAAAAGAATTCGTCGTGCTTGGGTCAAACTGTGAAAACGAAAAACTAAAGCTTTTTTTATATAGAACTAATAAATTTTCAATAACTGATTTAAATATTTTAGCACTAATTTTAACTCTCACGTTCTTAAATCTCTTAATTATTTTAACATAAGTAAATAAACTTAATATTACTTAACTTAGTAGTACTAATAAATTATCTTATTGCCATCGTCTCTCATAATCTTGCCCCTTGCATTCATTTATATAACTGATCTGATTTGATTTCCTCCCATTGATATATATAATAAAAAAATATATTCTCTTCATCTTTGGATCAAGCTGAAATAGCAAACTTGACATCTCTATAGTCACTAAAATTATTTTTACGAAGTTTCTTTTCTGTTTTTAGAAGCAGAACAAAGGGCCAGTGAAGGTTTTAAGGTGTTGCTGGTTGCAATACCAAAAATCCGCACTTGTGAAGGGCAGCCATCGTGACATGATTCTTGTATATTCTATGATATTCCCCATATTTTCTCCTTCATTTCTTCTTTAAGATGATTCAGTATACTAGAACTAAACTCACTCATCATAGAAACACCCTTACTTTTGAAGTCAATGAGCAGGTTACCCTCTGTGTTTAAAAAAATCGTAGCTATGCTTTTCCGGCCAAATGAAATCTCTCGAACTTATTAGGGATGGGGTTCTCTTATTATGTCACTACATGGACTTCTTCTTATAACTGGACTCATGAGAATTAACCTAAGTTTCGTCACTTGTAATAATATGGTTGAAAGTTTCATTCTTATGCTCTATGTGTGAACACTTGACACGTTGTTGCTTTTGCGACGACGTGAGCATTCTTGACACCCAGCTGGCACTGACTTTTGACATGTCAAATATTTAAAGTGTTTATAAGAGATACTCCAATAATTTTTCGTAACTGCTTTTTTAATTGGGTACCTTCCAATATAAGTTTTTCAACTTTTTCAACAATATCCGAGCTGGCAGCCTTGATCGATCGTTCCAAGCGCGAATCGTCTTCGATCGAATTTCTGCCTTATTTCTATAGATTATGCCACTTGTAAGTCATTGTTTTACTAGGGTAAGAATTTCTGTAAATAATATAACTTGTACTGTTCTTTCCTTGTTGGTCAGAACTTGATGAAAGTTCAAAATTCGATTTTCTCAGCGGTCGATGATTTCTTCTCAGATGTTAATGGCACAACTAAATTACGACTTCATACATATACTGGTACTGAGTCCCTTATTAGCAACTATATTAAAAAGTAATACCCACCTTCTTTCTATTCTGCGAGCTTTATAACTCACCTTATATCACATGTATAGTCTCATATGTATAGTCTCATAAGAATCCGTTTAGTAGATCTAGTTTAAAAAAACAATTGAATTATTTGAATCAAAAACATTAGGAAATTAGTGTTAAAATAAATATAACCATTTAATGTGAGATCTCATGTATATTTACGTACCCGTGTAAAAATTTATTTTCTTCATTTTCACTATGTTATAATAATTCGAGTCCAGAATCGATAGATTTATTCCTCATTACTGAAAGGATCTTGTCATTACTTTCCTGTTCTATCATTGTATCGTTGCTAAATATATATATATATATATATATATATATATATATATAGACCTATATCATTCGAACTAGATAATGGTATCTTTACTGTTCACTATTGGAGAAATATATGGTCTATCTTCAATTTTCATGGCCTGATTATAACAATTTCATGGCACCGTACTGGGATTATTGATTTCATACGGCAAGAATAATTAAGCAAATGAAAGGAATATAGTAATGTACGTTGCCACAACGTACATTCTTCGGTTAATGTTATTAATAAATTCAACTTTTGAAGTATAGGTTTTTGTAAATCTTTGGTTCTAACTAAAAAATTAAATGCACATGTCATTTGCGGCTAAAATAGCAATGTCCTAATGTCCTAAACCAAGCTACAACACAACATGTCGGAAATTTTAAAACCGATAAAATCAAACAAAAACAGATGTACCTATATTGATATATATATATATATATATATATATATATATATATATATATATATATATATATATATTACGCACTTATTACTTAATTGTAGATGAATTTATTTACAAAGCTTAACATTTAGGAAATTAAGTAATTAGCAAACAAATTGCCCTATGGCGAGAAAGCACGGAAATATTCAAAAGTTATTTTGAAACTAACTTAAGACGGAAACAAAAGTTACATTACCACAAAAACCACAATTAAGCAACCGAATTCCAACTTTCCCTAATTGTTAACATAAATAACAAGTTAATTGTTGACTCGTCGCACGTAACAGAAAAACGGTAGTGCAACTCAGTAAGGTTGACATTAATTTAATTGGAAACTCTCCAAAGATTTGGACGATTTGTAGGTATATTATTAAATCCACAGAACTTTCCTATTTTTTTCTACTCGTAATTTTCATATACACTGTTATATAAAGATACAAACTTGTTGCTGGTGTAAACGATTATTTTGAAACAGTTGGTCAGATTTTGATTAAATTTTCACTATCCTACGATTTAATAAGGACGACATATGAAGTTCCTTCTACTAATCAAATTGTAAATAATAATAAAATTAAACTAAGTTATCAAACATTCAATGCATAAAAAGTTATTGGTTGATGAGCTGGTGAAAATCGCAAAATTAAGGGCTGAGCCAAGGAATAACTAGGAACATTCGGTTTTATGCATTAGTGATATGCATTAACACTATATATTTAATATATGGCTGGAATGTAATATAAATCCTTTGTAAAATGAAAGGGAACTCAAGAAATGCCGGGAGTCAACCCCTAGTCATTTATATATTTGAATTAGAATCCCATTAAACACCACATTTGTAATATATCAATCCATTCGATTGGTTATACCTCAACTAAAATATAAATATAGTTAAACTAAACTACACAATTAAAATCTAAGTCAATTTCAGAAAACATTTCAGTTAATGTAATATGTGGTTTGAATGAAACTTCGCAGAGAACTCTGTGTGGTATAAAAACTTAGATTAGATTATTTGAAACGAATTTTTTTACAGAAACAATTTTGTACATCGAACGTATGATTACAAAACTAAAAACCATTGACAATTTGAATGTGAATGTGTTTTTATAATTGTTGTTATAATTGTGTGTTTATACATGTGTTGTTATTTTGGCTTTGGGCTGCAAAAGAAAGTAATTAGGTATAATATTAGTAAAAAACCTGCCAAGCACGAATAGAACTTGCACTACGAGGATTCCGCATATATTTTGGCTCTTAAGAATTTTTAAGAGTGAATAGCATCTCTATTAAATTATCTACAATATCAATTTTAACAACGCAAATATTGCCTGCTATATCCTTTGTGAGAACAAAATATGGCGCATGTTTCCAAAATTATGAGACCCAGGGGAATTACTTGAATTTACTTACAATTTCTGAGTAGGTTTCCAAAGGCTTAATTTTTTTGCATAAGTAGAAAAGTATGCAAAATTGTTTAGGTAAATGTTTTTTGCATATTTTTCAATGTATCTTTGAAGATAGTACATATTCATGTGTGGTGTAAACTTGCCTGTACGAAGTAAATTTTTCACATATCAACGATTATTATTTCGGATCCTGCAAAATAGTAACAACCCAAAAATTACTGACACTGTGACGACATTATGTAATCTAATATCACTATTGCTATATAGAACTTCATCATACATTTAGCTGCAGAGAAACTACATTGCGTATTTGCGCCAAGTTGTTTTTTTTACGATTGACTCTTTCAGACTGACTTTCATCTTTATCTTCTTCACTAGTATATACTGCATTATTTATTTTACTCCAGCTATTACCTAAGTCTTCAATGTCTTTCGGAGACGGATAATTTTTTTTTCATAGAATCCTCCAATTAATTCAAAAGTGACGTCAAAAAAATTTGTTTTATAAAATTATATGCATTTTCCACATAAAAAAATATGATTTCATACTTTAGTATTGAATTTCATAAAGAAATAATCACCCTATTTTTTTTATAAATAAACTACAGTTCGAATTTTTACAGAAATCTTCCTCAGCGCAAACGGACCTCGTGCTAAAAAATTTATTTAAATTTACTAATCTACGTTAAAATGCATACTATCAAAATGTTATTGCATTTTGTCCCGGAATTTATTTTACATTTATATTATATTTATATTATTTATATTTATTTTAATTTTTATAATGACTTTTGTTAAACACTTTACTAAAAAAGGAGTTTATGTTATTTCATTATATGGAGGTCGTGTTATTACAACTCATTTACGTAAAAAAGTTTTTACCATTTACAAAAGTACCAATTACGTAGGTTATGTATTAACCAAATTAACTACACTTTTGCGAACCTTAATATAATCAAGCATAGTGCCATCCGCAGCTAAAAGACGTTCAACTGAAGCGCAAGATTTTTATTGTAAATATATTCAGACGAAAACTCGGTTCAAATTGTGTGAACCTTAATGTAGTTAAGCCTCTTACGATCTATTTAGCTACTACGTACCGTATTACATGACAATGAAAAGCTAAACTATTAAAATGTTTATCACTTCACTTTTAGAAATTAATTTGATTAATTATTAATTTCATCGTCGCTTAATTAAAGCCATCTCTATTATTTGTTGAGAATAGTATTAATTTTACAAAAAAAGTGAGATAAATGGCATCGAAATTGGAATAATAATTTTGGAAAACGACCGATCCAATTCATGGGAAAGAACTCTGTTAATCCTCAGAAAATTGTTTTTATTACACAATAGGAATCTATAGAGCAACGTGATTGTCATTTGGAACACCGTATCATTTTATGCTTTAGAAAACGAATGCGGTGTTAAAATTAAAAAAAAAATAATGTTCGTTCTAATTTATTTCACGGTACTAAGTAAGATTTAGAGATTCATTATATATCATAGAATCTACATAAAATTAATTATTACTAAAGTGTCATGGTGCGCCTATTCATTTATATTTTCTAGTTCTACCAAGATTCAATATATGGAAATACGTTACTTGTTAAGATCACTAGAGAAAAGTCTAAAATTTTCTCATATTTTTTTATTAATGGTTTATTTCACTTAACGTATTTTTTTATCTTTAAGGCAAATGAAATGTGATTCTGAAGTTAGTTTAATCAGCAAATATAATAATATTTTCAAATTAACTCGTAATTTTTTATGACATTGTAGCATATTTCCAGGACTAAGAATCCTAATAGAATGTAACGCCGGAAATATTCCGTTTTATATGAAGCGGATTATTGTCGATTAATTGGCATAGCCCTTATTAGTATTTCGGAAAGATAGGATGAAAATAATGCGTAACATTTTTTGGTTGGAAAATTTTTATTTAAATAAAATAAATTTTCCATCAAATGTATTTTAAATGTTTATAATATTTGAATAATAATTACATTTAAACGTTTCGATATTATAAACAGAACCTCCATTAACTAAAAAACCTGAAAAAATACTGAGATACCAGCATAATAAATTTTCCTTTCCACAAAACAATATTCGTTCCGCTTCATAATTATGGCCGAATAGGCATTCATAGGCATTGCTTTGAAGATGCTCTGCGATACTCGGCGTACGCGCACTATAGGACGCTTGCGTTAACATTGCAATAATTACCGCTTCATAATACCGCGTTAACATTGCAATAGTCGTATCTCAAAAATGTGATAAAGGTTTAAAAGAATCGATATTCGTACCGCTTTATAATTATAGTCGAATAGGTATTTATAGACATTGCTTTGAAGATGCTCTGCGATACTCGGTGTGCGTGCACTATAGGACGCTTACGTTAACATTGCAATAATAGTATCTCAAAAATGGGATAAAGATTTTAAAAAATCAATACTTGTACTGCTTCATAATTATAGCCGAATAGGTATTTATAGACATTGCTTTGAAGATGCTCTCCGATACTCGGTGTGCGCGCACTATAGGACGCTTACGTTAATATTGCAATAAATATGGATAAAGGTTTAAAACAAATTTGGAATATAAACATTTTAAAAGAAATATTTTCTGTACTGAAATGAACCCTAAATTATTTTGACTCCCCATATGGAGGTCGCAATGGTTTTAATTTTAATTTAAAAGCAGATAATGCTAATTTTTACAATAATTTGAAAAACTAGAATGCTTCTTCGTTTCTTGTTGTGATTTTCACTCCTCAGACATTTCGTTATTAATAAGATAGTTTAAATAAAAATTCAAACAAAGATAATTTTATTAAGCACGGTTGACAAGATTTCAAAAAGTTTCGTAACTAAAAAGGAAAAAAGTGATTTTTTTTCTACTAATGGAAATCATTGCATTATTTTTATTCGATACCTCGAAATAAATAACGTGAAATAATAAATGGTAAGATTGAGACAGTGTAATAAAGAACTTAAATATATTGAAATGTGACGATACAGAAAATATATTAGAATGAAGTGCTACTGTAATAGTTTAGATACTCTCATTTTGATGATATTATCAAATGTCACTGAAAAGTCTATATCCTGTATATATCGTGCTATTTTTTCTGAAGCACGGTACTGTAATGAGATGTTTATATCACATTATTCTACCGTTATAAATGTCTTTTAACATATATGAAGGTGTAAATGGTACCTGCTTCGATTAAGTTTATTTTATGTTGTTTCAGTTCCGTTTAGAGCCAGTGTACAGACGATGACAACAATAAATATACAATGGCTAAAATTTTTTCAGCCAACACGATGCGTAAAGTTAGCATATCTCGAAAAGAGACTCTCAAAGCACTTATAAATTTGAATATACATAAAGGACCAGGTTCTAAAGAAGTGTCTGCTGTCATTCTATCTGTACACATGTTATGTATATATATATATATATATATAAATGTATAATTATGTGTTCCTGAATTAAATTGTTAAAAATTCGACATTACTGTACGTGTGCCAATTATTATTAATAAATTAATGTTATTTTTAAGATCTCAATCTGTTTATTTTTTTCCCCAGGAAGTCTCTCGCAGTAACATCAAATAGGAATATGAAACACATATCGAGAGATAAAATTTCGTTACTTGGTTTTTTTAAAGTATATCAGAATTTTATGATTTCGATTTGAACCGCAAGGTTTAGTATTTATGACTCTCCCACAAAACTTAAAGAAGAACACTAATGTCCTCGAAAAACTTAAATTTTATTAAAAAATTATGTTACTGTACAGAATAAAACTTATGGTTTAGCAATACGTGTTAATTATACTTACCATGCATAGAAATTGTACGAAGCATCAATATAGTATTCAGCATTAAATATATTTTCGGAATTCTGTCAGCTTTTTCAATTTTTTAAATTTTAATTACTAAAGTTTAAAAAAAATTGCTTTAAAAATATTAATATATTTCTCGTGTTTTTAAAATTTTGAGTTACCCTATATTTTAAAAAAAGGCATTTCCTATAAGAATAATGAATAGTTATTACCACACTGTTCCTATAAAAATTGTCCGATTGAAGTTGTTCTTTTTTCAATTAGACGTAAAGAAATGCCGCTCCAAAAAGGACATTGAGCTACATGTCACATTATCTTAAGTGTCTGTATGAATTGAACCTAACCTTGAAGTTATGTAATAAACTTCAAATAAACTTGTAATAAACTTTGTTTTAATTTTGGTTATTTAGCAATTTGATTAAAATTTTCTGTCATTTTCAGCTTCCACCATTATATAACGCTCCGTATTTACCTACCAACAAGTGAATGACCTAGATTAGAAAAGTTGTAGTATTAAAATGAAAATGATATGAAATTCCTTTAGAAAGTTATGTCGGAATTATTACGCACCCCTACGTATATTTCCACGACTTACTACGAAATGTCTATTGACAAACACATCGAATTCAACAAGCACAAATCATCGCCAAGTTTTCAACTCAATTATTATCAACGTGTTTGTTTCATGTGCTACCCTTGCTCTGTTCAATGTGACGATACTGTAATTAATTCCATATTTGGTTCGAAAATTATGCGAATTCGGAATTTGTTTCCGTACTGGCAATTTATGCGTCAATATTACTTTCGTTCCTGTTTTGTCAGTTGGCTTTTGTTTTCCTGCTTGGCCTAGCAAATTTAGTTTGAAAATTCCTTGATTAATTATTCAACATAAATATTCATGAATTAAAATGAAAGTTTTTATAATTAGTTTTATTTCTCATAATTTTTTATTTTCTGATTTGGCAAGTATTCCATTCTCACCACGTATGCTATGACGGCCATATTGTAGCTAGTAAGAGCAATTTATTTATTAAATTTCACTTACTTCTGTGAAATGCTATGATTGACTCAAAAAGTTCTATCAAAGTCTACAAAAGTTTTACAATTTCAATTGTAATTTACAATTACAGTTGCAGAAAGCGTTATGTTTCATTGTTGTTAAATTTTAATACACAAGTCGCTATGTTATTTTAGCAATCGAATAAAGTTATCATTGTATCATTTACTACACCAATGTATCATTTACTGGACTAAGTTAACCAATGTATCATTTACTAGATGAAGGTTGCCTGATGTCATTTAATATCCAGTTAAAAGTGGTAAATTAATTTTTGCCTTTTCACATGAAAACTTAAAATAATAAATGAAAACTTAATTTACTGTCGAATAATTTTGAAACTTTCGCCAAAATTTTCAATTATGTTTGTAAAAGTTTTTTAGGAAAAATTTAAAAAAATGTATATCAAAACTATTAGAATATGCTATTATAAATTCAGGTGAATTTATCTATTATAATCTGTTATAAATTGAAGGTTTTAATTATATGTTAAAACTATTTTACATAAGATTCTTAAAAGAATCGTTTCGGAATCTAGTTGCAATTTATTTTTAAATTAATCTCTTACACAATTCAAAAAAATAGAATAAATAAAGCACTTATTTCCCCTACAATATTTACATTATTAATAATTAAATTATATGCTGGTTGGGCACGAAATCCTAAAAAAATTGTTCTGTTTCCTATTGAAGTAAGAGTATAATTTAGAAAACTGTTGAGAAAATTTTGAAAATATGGTTAAGGTGTAAACATTCTTTTTCAAACCCATAACGTAACCATTTTTATCTGAAAAAAATTTACTGAAAATTCTGTGCTTGGTTGTAAAAAAATAATCCACATTTGTTAAGTACTCGCTGCAAAGAATCAATAAATATTACATATAGCTCGTGGATCATTTCGACTTATCATTGCATTAAGTAACACTTTACCCTTTTTTAATTACATACCTGTATTCTTCTTATTGTTTTTGATGGCAAATATACCCAAACCCTCAAATCACTTAGTCCTAATACAATATTAAAAGTAACAATTTTGTTAGCCATAAACGGACGACACTGTTTAGTTTAATATACGTTTATATTGATACTGGTAAATCGAATAGAAAATAACTTAAGGTAAGAGGGTATTTCTATAACCGTTTAAGTAATTAATTTTATTAAAAAAAAAACAAAACTAAACGCTTTGATATCATTTATATTTGAAACACTCACTAATCATTGTCCCGAATCTACGTGATATTTTCCAAATAAAGAATATAAATTAAATTAATTAGAATGAAGTAATTCAGATAACTGAGTCAATTTTAATTTTTAATATTCCGCAGCCAAATGGCAGAAATGAAAAGCTCATAATTTCGTCCTGTCCGTGTGTCCGTCTGTTTGTCTGTCCATATGTTATACCCATTTTATTCGGAGACAATTGGCACTGTACTGATGAAATTGGGATAGTAGGGGTCTTCTGTGAACCGCTATACAATTCCGTAATGAAATTATAAGAAAAATAATATTTGGGACAGCCCTCCAGACATGGAAATGAAGGATGAAAAAAATCCAGTGCACATAGGCGGTGTATTACATTCGTTTTAAAAGTGATACAAAACTCCCAAAATAACTTTTTTATTTAAATCAATAGGTGAGATATGCAATCCTAATCTTTTCAATTAACCTTTTACAATTCTGAATAAAATTAACGTAGTGTAATTTAAAATAAACATTTAACGAAAATTGCTTTGAATAAGACATGTTGTGTAGTTGTTGAGGTAAGGGACATTTTTATAACCGATTTTGTTTTCACAATGTCTTCGCGAAACACAACATTGCACGTTTTACATTATATGGTGCTATGGAAACATTGATGTTTGAGTCCGATTTGCATTTGGCCGCTTTTTTAAACAATTTCTAATAGCACATAACTTTGTCGCTATATGTCAAGTGTTTCACACAAAAGCAGGGTCAATTTCTATATTTCCACAACGTTTGAAACTCACAAATTATTTAATTACAATCACAATATGTTTAAAATGATGTATATAGGTCAAGTTAGAAGTAATTGCATTTAAAAATAAATAAAATATCTGCTTTGAATTATATAGACATGAAAAATAAAATATTTTTCTCTGGGGTATCATTTTGGACGGGATTCGTTCACATAATACTTGTATTCCCCTCGAAAGGAAGCTCATTGGAGATCAAGTTATCGACGTCTCGATTTCCAGTATCCTCGATAAATAAAGAAACATAAAACAAGCGGATTACAATACTTTCATAATAATAGAAATGCGCGCCGCAACTGAATGAACTGCCGCCCCAGTTGAATAAACTTAATTCCTGTGAAAGATAAATATAAATAAAGAATTTATTTGTTTGCAGGTAAAATATATAAATACTGATTTATAGCCTGGTTGTTGTCGAGATCAGATGAGTAATGTACCGATGTAAATATGAAATATTTATGTAGTATCTACAATCTCGTTACAACTTTGTCGATGTCTAAGGACTTAAAATAGAAAATTTATTGTGGTACAATTTGTATTCTTGGTTAAAAAATATTTGTCTTTTTTTATACAAGACACAGAAATGAATATTTCTCTAATATATATATATATATATATATATATATATATATATATATATATATATATATATATATATATACAGGCTGTCCAGTGGCAGATTTCAATGTTTGAAAAATTGTAAAAAAAAAACTACACCTCTAATACAAAGTAGGTTCATTTTATCTTTATAAAAACAAATGCGGATTTAATTTTTTAAAAATCACGTTTTACAAATGGCGGCCATCGAGTCTGACACACTCTTCGAGTCTAGCGCGCATGTTTTCAAAAACGCGTTTGCAGAGCGACTGGGGTATCCTACTGACTTCGGCTCGAATATTTTCTTTAAGTTGTGTCACAGTGCTCGGATTTGTTTTGTTAACAACGGATTTTAAGTATCCCCATAAGAAAAAGTCACATGGGCTTAAATCGGGTGACCTAGGTGGCCACGGTACGGTACCGTTTCGGGATATGTTTTTTTCTGGAAATAACTGCACGCACTGCATTCATGGACACATTAGCAGTGTGAGCTGTGGCCCCGTCCTGCTGGAACCATATGTTTTGGTTGAAGGATGGACTATTCTGTAGTTCTACTCTGAAAAAGTCATTTAACATCTGGGTATATCTCTCCGAATTCACAGTTACAGTTTGGCCACGTTGATTTTCAAAGAAATGAGGCCATAGGGCCTTATTTCTTTGAAAGTGCAGATGCAGACATGGCACACGGGACTGTTACTTTAGGCTTATGTAAAGGCTCTTGATGCATTTTTCTTGGGCTGTGGACATCCCAGTAACGAAAGTTCTGCTTATTCACATATCCTCCAATGTGAAAGTGAGCTTCGTCACTAAAGAATATATTGCCCATCCGGGTAGCAGTACGTAAGTACATCTCAACAACATCACCTCCGCGTAAGTTTTTCTTGATTCGAAGTCAGAATCGTGTAAATCTTGAACAATTTGAATTTTATATGTATGGAACTTCAGCTTTTTTTGCATTATTACCTGTAAAGTTGATTTCGGAATTCCCAATATCGATGAACGTGTACGCAGTGATAAACGGGGATTTTCAACGACAGAAACCATAACAAGCCTCGACATTTTCATCCGTGGCTACAAATGGTATAGGTACTGGCCTGGGCCTATTTAATTTTGATCCTGTAGCACTGAACCTTACTTCCCATGACTGAATGAGGTTGATTGACACGAATATTTTCAAAAATATTTAGGAATGTCTTTAGAAAAAATTAGAAGCCAATATTTAGAAAATTTTTAAAAAATGTATGTATTTTTAAATTACCTTTTTCAATCATCTAGTTTTGTTAGAGTTATCATAAATATTTTATAACACTTTTGAATATTTTTAAACAAATTTTATGTTTGCTATTTCTTGATGATTATTTAATATTTAAAGAAATGAAAAATATTTTTGTACCTTGTCCCTTTTACCATTACGTAATTACGATTTGTTTAATGTATCAGAGGATTTTTGAATTATTCATATTAACCAAATTACCTTGCAAAGTACTGGGCGTTATTAGAATAGTTTAATTAATTTAATTACTATGAGCTTCCATAAAAATATATATGTAATTATTTTTAAACTTTTTTTTTACATTTTTAAAAATATGGTAATATTCTATAAATATAGTCCATACGGTAGAAAATATAACTTGCTGCTAAATAAAAGTAGCTGCCCACGATTTTCATTCCATTTTAATTTTCACAATAAAATATTAAATACACCATTGATATTTGGCACATTTTCCAAAAAGTTATTGTTTCTTCTCATAACACAAATTAAACTCTCACCATCGCTAGGTTAAATGTAAATTTTCTCTGTTAAATAGTCTCTGAGAAAAATACTTGTGAAAGATAGATAATGAAGTTCTGTCTCGACAATTTTAGTATGGTACACTATAAATTAAATTCTAGTAAGTTAAATTCAATGAAAATTCATTTCTATTTAAAGAGACGTTTTTGTTTAGAACTCGATCGATTATCTATCAAATATATGGCTGTATTTGATATATTATAAAGGTTGAAAAGTTACCTTAAAAATCCATGAGTAAAAAGCTGTCTATAATTTTCAGTGCATCATTTTTCTCTTTCCTGAATTGTCACTTATCGCATGGAAAACAGTGTTTTGTTATATATTAAAGGGAAATCACTGTTGACGTTTTAGATTATATAATAAATTTTTATTACATTTTGATTATTTTATTAAAACTGACAAAATACATGCTTGAATAAGACGTCTTTTAGTCGATGCATCAAAAATTATTAACATTTATCTTAAAGTAATATTATACATCAAAATCAGACCGAAAATCAAATTAGGCTGTGATGTAAAATAAGTGTTCTATGTAATTTTTTATTTAAATAATTTTCCCTGGTGGATAGTTTCATTAATGAAATAAGATACAATAACTTACAAAACATCAGAAATATGAACGTTATAATTTACTGCCAACCTATTGATATTTATTTCATATGAATTATTGCGCTTGTGTTGGTAATCTAAACCGTTGTCTTAAAGTTGTAGCTTATAATTCGTCACTGTGATGTTTTTAGAATTGAGACAATAGTTGAAAATTAAAAATTGCACATTTCATTCTAAGGTACTCAGATTTATTACACAGAACATTTCTATATGTAATTGATATTTTACATTAGTAATATTTATTATTTGAAGTAATTGGTGGTCAAGAAAATGTTCATGCCATTGCATTGTAAGTGAATAGTAATTAGCTATTTGTTTCATATAAATTCGTCTTAATATTAATACACATTTCTCTTTCTATATTCTCAGTTTATTCAGATTTCAAATACAAATACTATATTGTGAATAAAACGTAGAATTATAACAAGTATTCGAACGTAGAAAGGGTCTGTATGAGCAACGCATCTTTTGAGTTTCCGGGTGACGAGTTCGTTTACGGCTATGTTAGAATGTGGCAATTAACATTAATTTTAATGGACATGTTTAACTGTTAACACGACTGTCAGTGAACTGAGCAATAGTCGATGGTATAAATTAATTAAACGGTTAAATTTAATTTAAGTGTAAAATTACAATTAACTTTTGGGTAAAAAATCTCAAAACCAGAAAATTAATTACAATGTACATTTCATTATTCACAACATTTTCACAAAACTTTCACAAAATTTCAAGAAATTAGAACTTTGTACATTGTGGTTTGTTATTTGCATACTTGATAGTTTTTACATATGACTAGTTTTATTAGGAAATCTCTCAACTAATATAATGCAATGGTAATAGCATTTCTATTTTTGTGATCAGAGACTTTAATCATTAATTTTAAATACGGTTTGTATAATTCGATATTTTATAATACTTAGAGCTTATACATTTATAAATAAGCAAGGTGGAACTGCAGAATTAAAAACTAGTTGGAAGAATCAGAATTGCAAAAATAGTGGAAGAGTAGAGTAATTAAAAAAAGTGGTTTTGGAATTTTTACACTTTTTTCTGAAGTTTCTTGGATAGAAACCTTTCACTCCAAAATCGATGGTTTAAATACAGAACTAACGTTAAATTTACTTATTCTGGTATGTAACAGCAATGATAAAATTGACGTAGAAATAAATCGTATTATCATTCATCAATGCTGTGAATGGAGTATTGCGAACGACTTACCCCTCAAAGTACTAACTAATATGTGATATAATCGGCACCTTCTCCTTTTGAGTACGAATAAACCGTAACGGCATGCCACTATACCTAGTTCAAGAAGTTATATATTTAGGAGTAATATTCGATTTGCGCCTTATTCTTTATGGATATTTAGCGAATACGAAAAAAAATAATTCAGAAGATCCGGATTGGGTAACGCCAAGAACTTCCAGTGCCTTGTTTAATTAGTGTAACACATTATTTAATTAGTCTATTACAAATATGTAGTGTGAACTAAGTTAGAAACCAACTTAATTGCTGGAAACCCACTTGACGACTAAAGGTTTCGTAAAGATCTTCTTGCGATATTTCTGAGGGAATATGCATCTCTATTGCCGATTTCTTTCTGAATTTATGTTGAATATGCTCGTTTTCTATTATTTTTAGCTTTGAAGATATTTCGTTTATGAAATTAATTTTCTGATTTTCAAATATAATTGTTTGATGCCCTGTTTTAGAGGAAATTTTCACGATTCATAAGTGACAGTATTCTGCCCTCATCCGGGAAAGTAACTATCATCCTATCGCAATACCAGTATGTGAAACGGAATTTTATGAGAAATCTCTCCCTTTTGACATTCAACTCCTTAATAACCTGATCGAATTTACACCAGATTATGATTGGTTTGAGAATATATTTCTTAGAATATTTCCTATGTTTGTGGTGTAGATTACGTATTGTAATATTAGTAAATTTGGTAAATATAATATTTAACGAATTATACGTAAATTAATAAATAATAAAGTAAATAAATATATATGCGACGTTCACAGCGTTTATTTCATTTATTTTACTTGTTTATGTACTTTAATGTACGCAACTGTTACATATGGCGGAATTATTGCTACCAAAGCAATCTCTTACATCGAACCAGGACATTAATCCAGCTCCGCTCGACAAGGGACCGGGAATCTAATTCGGTCTGTATGCCTTGCAATCAACCCAATACACCAAGGCGACGGCGTTTAAACAGCAAAATTTCATATCTCTTGTATTAATAAAAATAATTCATATAAATGAACTAATAATGTGTACAAGGGTGCAGCTTACATTGATTACAGCAATGTATTAAGGAAACAGTGAAGTAAACGTTAAGACACATTGAATAAATATATTCAAATATTTTCTACTCAAGATAAATAGTTCCTCAAAAATATTCTGTTGTTTTATATCCATTTCTTTTTTTGGTAAAATAACATATAAATAAATATGAAAACACAGAAAAAAGTGACAACGAAAAAGGAATAATCATTGAAGTAAAAAAATTGTTGGATGAATCGACTAAACGGTGGCTATATACTTCTTAAATTAATTATAAAAAGATACCTAAAAGATATCCTAATAACTTAATTGCAGAAAAACTTTAATAAAATAGGATTCATTTACATTGTGACTTTTAAAGGTAAACGGACACAGATTGAGATGTAAACGAAGGTAGTAGGTAAAAGATATGTAGATGACGTAGTGAGTGACAATCGCCACCAAAGCTGAAGTCTATTATAACTATTCATAATTTTGATGCCAAATATTTTCTAAATATATATGTACATGTGGAAATCTATAGAAATGATTTATAGGCGAGGAGTATATTTTACGATTTAGCTTAAAAAATATTTATTTTATGTCAAAGAGCATATGTCAACTGGTCGAGTCGCATTTGAATATGCCGTGCATTTATAGTTTGAAATTGGAAATCCAATTATAAACTAGAAATATAGCATTTCATTACCTCCAAAAGAGTGCAAAAATACTTTATAATTCAATATTTGAGAAAAAATATATCGAAAACGATAGGTAACCAATTTATGAAAATAAGTGCCTAATATATACCAGTTTGGATTTATTTACATGGGTATTAACGTATAACAAATTACGATCTTCACTAATTAATCCAATATTCTTCTTCACATAAGTTACTTTTATATTTGTTAAGTGGTTGTAATATATCACTCTTAACAAATTAATTTAATGCATTATATCTTCCATGCTATTCATTCATTTATAAAATAAACGTGATTAGGAGAATGATATTTAGGTAAATCTTGTAACATTTAATTAACTAATGTAATTAAATTTATTAATATGGGATCTTTTAAGTATAATTAATTCAGTCTTCAGCATAAAAATCTGCATAAAAATGCCATTCGTGAAATTATATACAAATGTCAGACGTAATTTTCAATATGTTACAATAAGTTATTATTAAAATAAAGAAATTAATTTTTTCTTACCATACTTTATTACGGTACTACGAAAGAAGAGACAAGTTTTTTTATTCATATGGCCCAGGTAGCAATACATGTGCCATATTTTTAGTCAACTTTTATTCACCGGAAAAATTAATACTCGATCTTACCATACCACCTTTACCATTGAGTTGCTCATTGCTCATTACCACAATAATAAATACCTAGACGACCTGTTTGTGATGCTCGCAAGTTTGACGTCTCAACCAAATATATTTCGAGTACAATAAAACATTTCATGATTTTAAAATTATACGATTTAATTATAACAATTTAAAGCAGAATATAAATATTCACTACTTGCCACATTCGATTTAACCATTATTACCTAAAAGTGGTGTGACTTGAAAATGGATACAATTATCTAAACCATTTATTAAATATGTACATCATTTAATCTTCCTATTAACACTCTTAAAGATCAGTTTAATGTTACAATCAAATTATGGGTGCCATAGGTGATTTTGATGAGTTTTTTTTCTCCATTACTGAAAAGAAATTTATTTCTTTTCCCTTGCAATACACCTATTTTGGAAAACGGTTCTTTTTATTATAAACATTGCTTTTAGATGCAAAAAAATATGTTACGTCACGCTTTACTAAATGTCATACAATTTTTCATCAACCAAATGTCTTTTAATTTCCTAATATAGTTTTGGTCATGTATTTGTGAAACAAGTCAAAAATTTATTCGCAATTATGTTTTTGCATTTGGTCAGTTTGCTTTATTTTTTCGTATTCATTGCTGCTATTATGTCTTTATTAAACGATAAAATAGATGGATTTTTTACATAATCGGCCTTTTTTGTTTGGTCTGAACAGGGGAAGAGCTTGCATTTTTATCACTGCTTACATTACACCGTTAAAAGACCTCGAATTAAAATGTACTGGTCGACATTCTCCCACCACGAAAAGATTCGTTAATCTTTGTCTCACGAATAATACCACGACATTCATTTGCATACAATATTTGATAAATTGCTCTGGTTATGGTACTGTTTTATTGTAACAACATGTGAAATACTTTTATATACGCATATGGGCGCCATATCTGACCGAATACTTTTGAATGAATATTGGATTACTCGCCAAATATTTAATAAGTGGTTTAAAAGCCAACATATGATCTATTGAAACTTTGGTGGTAGTAAATTGGTTAGAAAAATTATTTTATATAAGCTAATGGATCATTAAATCCGTAGTAAAATTCTTTAATGATAGATCAAAGTACCCTCGGTGTTCACATTTTTCACTTTCTGAATAAATTTCAACATTCTTTTTAGCAGTTAAATTATAATTTTGTCCATTATCTGACTTATCGACAGTTTTATTTTGATTCTTAATACAAAAGCAAATTTAAACGTTTTGAAATTAAGAAGTATAGACAAAAAAATTACTGCAAACCGATCATATATAATAATTATATTAATATAAAATAACAATGATGCAACGTTTATAATTTAAAGAAATAGTAATTATGACAAAAATATTAAAGAAATTAACAATAATAGCAATTACGAAATATTTATTTATCACATAATGCTTCGTTGTCTGTATAATAAGCTTTTCCCAGAAGCATGTTTTTCTCTGTGCTCTGGAAATGAAATGTGCAAATTTTTAGAAGCAAATTGTAAAAACAACGTAAAAATGCTTCTAAAGTTTTTAATAAGTGTGTAGATAAGATCTTTTATTGTAATAAAAAATGTACCCTGCTTTATTTTACGTTTTTAATACAAATTTACCTACGCTACATAATTGACTTCGTAAAACAGTCTTAAATCAGTTTTATGCGACTTGAACACGACATTGATTGGAGAGAGACATTGCAATAAAGCCAACCTTACAAAAGTTATAGGGGTGAGAATATATAGAATGCCGCAGAAATGGTACGATATTTTGGTAATATCGTTTTAAATTTTATTGAATTATTCTGTTATCTACTTAGTTTATATAAGAAAACTTGGTGCGCTTATGTGACATATATATATATACGTAAAAATATTTAGGTGAGAAGTTTTTATCTCAGTCCATTTCACTTTCTCTTTATAGATATAGGTATACTAGCTTTCTCCCCCCATCCCACCACGGGCATAGCCAGTGAACACACAGTGGCACGTAAACATTTAAAATAGAAATATTTTTCACGTATAAACTTAGCCACCAATTTCTCGTAAAAATCTTAAATACTTCTTGTATTATTTGCATTGAAAATATTAATATCAAATTTTAAGTAAAAATGGTAATGAAAGTTTTCTTCCCATCCATATGTAGCAACCACTTTTTACCTCCTTAGAATCTGGATATTGGAATATGCGTAAATGCTTGTATAATTTTTGTGTTGCAAAGTAAAAATGATAAAACCATTTTCTTGACATACAAATTAGGCTCTCCTTTTCACCCACTTAGGGGTTGAATATAGAAAAATACTTAAGTAATTACTTAATTTTTTGTGTTGAAAATATTAATACATATTTTTAAGTAAAAATTACAATAAAAAATTTTTTTCCATACAAATTTAGCAACCCCTTTTCACCCCCTAAGGTTGAATATCGGAAAATGTGAAATGCTTGTACTGAAATTGCGTTAATACAAATTGCGTTAATTCAACTAGAAACTAGGGGTAGAAACTAGGAAAATGTATAATGCTTGTTTCATTATTTGTATTAAAAAGCATTAATAGAAATTTTTAAATAAAAATTACCATAACAATTTTTACCCATACAAATTAAGCCACCCCTTTTCACCCCCTTAGGGGTTAAATCCTGGAAAATTATTGAAAAGCATTAATATAATTTTCAAGTAAAAATTACCATTACAATTTTTCCTATGCAAAATTTAGCAACAATTGTTTCACCCCCTTGGGGGTTAAGTATCATAGAATTCTTAAATACTTGTTACATGATTTGTATTGGACCGCAATAAAACCAATTTTTATATAAATATTTCCATAATTATTTCCCACACAGAATTAGCTATCCCTTTTCACCCCGTTAGGGGTTGAATATAGGAAAATGCTTATACACTTGTTTTATTATTTTTATTAAAAAGCATTCATTTGAATGTTTGAGTGAAAATGACACAAATTTTTTTTCCTATTCAAATTTAGTCACCCCTTTTCAACCTCGATTGGATATCGGATATTGTTTTCTACTTTTTACTACTTGTTTCATTAATTGTCTCGCATAGCATTAATACAAAGTTTTGAGTAAAAATGACTATTAAATTTTTTGCCATACGAATTTTGCCACCCATTTTCACCCCATTAGGGTTGGAATATCGGAAAATGGTTAAGTAATTGTTTAATGACTTGCATGAAATATCAGATACAATGCGACGTAAATATTAATTATCATGTAAGATATCCACAAAAGTGTTGTCAAATGTAAACTATATTTTTAATCAGATTTGATTTAATAATAATAATGACAAATTTTAGTTAAAAATTGTCATAAGAATTGAATTCCCATAAAAATTCGCCACCCATTTTCACCCCGTTAAGGGTTAAATATCGGAAAATTCTTATGTAATTGTTTCATTACTTTATGTAACTCAAAATTTAGTCAGATTTAGTAATTCATAAACTCACAAGCTACGCATATCTTCATGTATTGTTTGTTTTACATTTGTGGAAGTAAATAATTACTTAAATATTTAAGAAAAAAATTAATAAAAGAAGCAACCAACTTCAAGATAAACTGCATCGCGCAATTTAAATCACTATATTACTTTATATCTTATTTCGTACCATCCTATTTATTTTATTCTTAAATTAATTTCAATATGTGACACACATATTTAAATTTCGTCATAATACGTTTTTGTATTTTTTTCAGTTTTTATAAAATTCATATAAAAACATGAATTAGTTTAATTGTTAAAAAAAATCCAAAATTATTAAGGGAGCAAATGAAAAACTGAAAATCATATCAAAAGTAATTAAGTGACCACTGACGTATGAGTTGGGAATAAATGAGATGAACTGAAATGAAATATCAGATACAATATATTTTAAGCAAACATTAACACGTAATGCAACGCAAATATTAATTATCGTGTAAGATATCCACAAAAGTGTTGTCAAATGTAAGCTATATTTTTAATCAGATTTGATTTAATAATAATAATGTTTGAAATATTAAATATCAATTATTAATAGTATATTATTATAAAATAATAACAATACAATATTATAAAATCAAAACCAAAACAAATTATGAAACTAATAATCTAACGTTTGTATCAATATTATGCCTTTTCATTTCGTTTCCATTACAATATTTTTAGCGAGGTTAATAAATTGTCACGTAAGTAAAACCACTTTTTTAATCTTGATTTAAAATAAAAATGAAGGAATTACTTTTATTTGGTTTTATATTTATGTAGATAAAACGGGCTTAAATTTAAACAGAAAAAGGCCAAGACTAAAAATAAATTATACTCGTTTTATATCTTCCTCATTATTCTAACGGCGATTTTAATGAGAAGGTCAAGAGGGTGTGATAAAATATGGCGCGGTGAAACGAAAGAGAACAGGTAATAAATATATTTAACACAAATTCGATGCGAAAAAGGTCGCCAAATGGGCCGTATACAAATAAAATGTATTAACTTTTTGGAAATACGATTTACTTAAACCCCATATGTTTCCCCATAGTTTTAAAAAATATTTCGTTAAGATATTAGAATAATTTAGTATCATAAAAAATTGTTTTTCCCTTTAAACGAAAGTGTTACCCGTTTACTTAGAAAAGTATTTTATTTATAGATTCGACAGATAAAAGTTTACTAAGATAAGGCAACAATATACTAATGAAAACGGTCTTTTCAAACTTACTTTTTTAAATATTTTTATTTTAAAGTTTGAATCATTTTTCTCGCGAAATTTGCAAGATTTATTCTCTCTAAATGATTAATACGTGATAATAATTTATTATAATTTATCATTTACATTTATATACGAAAGTAATAGTGCTATAAATTATATCTCTTTACTATATGCTGTCCAACATTTTTTTTAATATCTTTTAAAATAAATTTTGGACAACGAAAGATTGTTCCTTTATAAATAATTTATTCAGAGGTAAATTAGAATATTGTGAAATAAAGATTGAGTGATATATTATATCCTTAAAATGTTATTTTATTTTATGATTAATTTTTATTGCAATATATTTTTTTTTACAAACACCCTTTTTACGCCAGAAAATTTGATTTATTTACTTCCGCTTGTGACTTATATTAAATTTATTTT